>CAWUFW010006279.1:600000-1178837 GCA_963921515.1 Calotriton arnoldi | reverse complement strand
AGTGGTTACGGCATGTTGCTACTGTGTAATAAACCTGTGCTTCACTTAGTGATGTGCGTTGTCTGTGGTCACACATTTGACTGCCATTTGCTTACTGCACCTGTGGGCTACTTGACTACAACTGGGAATGGGTGTGGTGTCTGTGCATTGCACCGTCTTCCCTGGCAACATCAGTGTAGGCAATGAGTCAGGTGGCCTAGGTGTGTATGTGTTGTGTAGCCCTGGTGGTGTGTCTCCCTCATATGTGTCACGTTGCCTGTACTCACATGCCTGTGTTGTCCTTGCTGTTGCAGTTCGCATACACAGTGTAATTTTGCAGTTCATCATCCCCATAACAGCACCCACGTTGGAATCACGACAGAGGCAAGTATGGTGTATTAGTGTGTTTATTGTGATACATCTGTGATAATAGTGCATAGGATGGATTGTGCTGTACATGAATCTTGCAATCCCAAGTTCCTAGATGAATAGAAAGTCCAGGTAGACAGGATCCCCAGTATCGGGGCCACAGTTGTCTGACACATTGTTCCAACTTGTACTCCCCATGCAATGTGTGGGAGTAGTGTTGCCATCAACAGGGTGAACAGTCTGTGCACAAAGGCGAAAATCCAGAACAGGTTCAGGCTTCCTGGGAGTTGCGCTTGGCCATCAGCCTCTCACTTTCCCCTCCTCGGACGACCCCTCTTCTTGGGGGGGCCCTCAAGTGCAGGCTGCTGCGGTGCAGGGGACTCTCCGCCAGAGTCCTCCTCCCTCCCTGTGGCAGTTGCAGTTTGTTCGGTACCAGATGTTGTTGGCACACAGGGAGGTGTGGACTGGTTGCTGTTCATCTGGCGGAGGCATTGTAAAATGTCCCTGTGCACCGCCGTCATCTCATGTAGTACATCCCACTTGGACTCCACGCGGGACATGTGGGAGTCCAAGCGGGCATGATGGGCAGCCTGCTGCTGTTTGATGTCTCTGAGGAGCCCCACTACCTGGCTGAGCTCTCCGGTGCTGGACTGGTACGCATCAGCTATGCGTACCAGTTGTGGGTCTTCATGCACACCAGCAACGTCTGCAAGCAGCGACCTCTGTCTCCCACCCCTCCCACCACCCCTGCTGACATGTGCAGTGTGTGCAGTTGCACGCACAGATAACCCTGGTCCACCTTGGGGGTGGTGGTGGTGGTGGTGTCCATGGCCCCAGGTTGGTCCAGGGTCACTGCGCTGGTGTTGTTCCTTATTCTGTCCATGTCGGCAGGGATGGTATTCGTGGTGACAGTCGTTGGAGCGGTGGGTGCAGGGGGTGCAGCTGGTGGACCTGCTGGTGCTGCAGCTGGTGGTCCTGCTGGTGCAGCATGTTGACTTGCACCGGATGTGCCAGGTTGTTCATCGTCCGAGGAGGACAGAGGCTGTACGACGCCAGTGAGCTCGGCATCCTCTTGAGCCTGGGACTGGGACTCCTCAGCGTCTGCTGCTGTGTCCCTATCATCACCTGTTTTTGGGAGACACAAACAATGTATGTCATGTTTCTGCAGGCATCAGTGGTTGACACACCTGACAGTTGTGACTGTGCCTCGGGGTGCGGGCCTGTACATTGTATTGTCCTAAGTCGTCACAGTCAGGGGTTGATATTGGTGTGGCACATTGTCCTGCATTATTTGGGCATTTCTATGTATTCTCTGGGGTGTGAACATGGTCTGCATTGATTGTGTTTGGTTGACAGCCAGACCTCCTTCCCACCCACCCACCCACCCAGTCAGTTATCCCACCATGGAACGTGCTTGCATTGCAGGGAGTGTAAGTTGTCTCTCAGGATGTCAGTCAGTGGTGTCCTGCTGTTTGTTGGTGCACAGTTGCCAGCAGGGCCTTGTGCTCCCCACAGCAGTAGCCAGTGTCAGCCATCTTGTGAGTCCTTCTCCACTCCCTGTGATGTGAGCATGGTTCAGGGTGGTGTTGATGGGCCAGTTGTGAGGCTGAGCAATGTCTGTGACTACGACTCCCATCATGCTATTGCCTCCACCCCCTTCCCAGCATGCCCATGCTTCCTTCCTTTTGACTCTACTTCCCTGTGGGGTGGGCTGGCTGTGCTGACAGGATGGCTGGGAGTGTTGTCCTGGCAGTTGTTTGGCTAAGAGTCCCAAGAGTGTCCCTGTGCTTCACACAACATAACCCAGGGTGGTGGTGCTTTGTGGGATCTTGTGTTAGGATGGAGGGCATTGCATTCTACCAGGTGGGTACTGTGGAGTTTGTGTTGGGGGGGTGTGAGGGGAGGTGCTGGTGACTATGGTCAGTGCTGCAAGTCCCCCTTCCCACCCAGCCAGCCAGATATCCCACCATGGAACGTGCTTGCATTGCAGGGAGTGGAAGTTGTCTCTCAGGATGTCAGTCAGTGGTGTCCTGCTGTTTGTTGGTGCACAGTTGCCAGCAGGGCCTTGTGCTCCCCACAGCAGTAGCCAGTGTCAGCCATCTTGTGAGTCCTTCTCCACTCCCTGTGATGTGAGCATGGTTCAGGGTGGTGTTGATGGGACAGTTGTGGGGGGGCAATATGTGTGACTGCGACTCCCATGATGCTATTGGCTACACTGACTTGGCCAGCATACACAGAATTCCTTCCTTTGAGTGGTCTTCACTGTGTGTTGGTGTTGTTGTGGTGGCTACATGTGTGGATGTGTGTGTTAGTTCTATTTGTGCCACTGCCTAGCTGTAGTTGTGGTTGTGTTTGTACATGTGTTGGCACAGTTGGATGTGACTTTTTTGATGGCATGTGTTGTGTTTATCTGACTGACATACACATTTTGGGATGATTCTGTTCTAGTTGCTGTGTAATTGCTATGTGTGCATGGTTTGACTCTCCCCTTGACAGTGATGTGTGTGTTTTGTGGCAGTTTATTGTGTACATTTGTTGTGTACTCACCAGGCTCTGGGATGTTCTCTAGTCCATATACGCTCACTGGCGGAAGGATGGCCCGCACCTTCTCCTCCCAGGGCCTGAGGTATATTGGCTTGGCAGGAGGGCCACTGCCGGTGTGTTGGCTGTTGATGTAGTCTATCTTCAGCAGGTCCCGTACCCTCCTGCGCACGTCATACCACCTGTTCTGGATGTCCGTCTTTGTGCGCCGACATGGTGATTGGGCGTTCACCCTGTTGATGATCCTCTCCCACATCTTGGTTTTCTGCGACATGGGGGTCTGTTGGACCAGAGTGCCAAACAGCTGTGGCTCCACCCTGAGGATCTCGTCTACCAGGACTTCCAATTCACAATCTAGGAACTTGGGATTCTTCTTGGGGGGCATGGTGATGGGTGGTGATGGTGAGTGATGTGTGTGTTGGTGTGCAGGTGAGGGTGTGTGAGTGTGTGTTTTGCTGGGTGTATGTGAGGTAGGTATTTGTTGGTGTGCTGATGGTGTGTGGCTTGTGTGAGGGGTGAGCTGTGGGTGTGTGGTTGCTTTCTCTTGGGTGCTGGCAGTGGAATGGCATTTGCAAAGGCTCATGGTAGTGATTTGTGTCCTTTATATAGGTGGAGTTGTGGGTGTGTCTTTGTTCTCTGTCCCCACCCCCCCAGTATTTATTGGCTTGCTAATTGCTTGTTTGGCCTTTTTTGGGTGATTTTTCCTTTGTGCTGTTTGTTTATGTTGGAAACGTTCTTGTGACCGAGTCGGACCCTGCATTGGTCTCGTACGGTGTTCTCCGTTTCGTTCACGCTGTGTTTGTGCAGTTTTGTATGCTGCGTACGCGTCGGTCGCGGTGTATTGTGTTGCTTCGTCTCGGTTTTGTATGCGTGTCGGTCGTACGGCTTGTCCTCCGTCCGACTCGGTCGGGTTTTCGCGCCTTGCATCGTACTTTGCGGGTTGGAGTTGGCGGGTACGATTCGGTCGGATTTGTTCCGGGTGCGTGTCGGTCGGTTGGATTCGCGTGTTTTTCCGGCCGGATTGCTATTTTCCGAGCGGCTCGGTCGGTCGGCTTGGTTTCCTGACGTGTCGGTCGGATTTATCGCGGCTTGCATCGTACTTGGCGTGTCGGGCGCCACTGGTACGTGTCGGTCGGTAATTTTTCCGGCTCCGAGTCGGTCGGTGCTTTCCGGCCCGAATCGGAATCGACCCCCATGGTATTGAGTGTATTGGAATTATGTGAAGTGGGATTGTGAGTCATGGAGTGTAAATATGTGGAATGGTATTGTGTGTTGTGGAGTGGCATGTAATGGAGTTGAATTATGTGATGTGCTGTTGAATTTTGTGTCATGATGTGGAATTCTGTGTTGTTGATTGGATGTATGTGGTGTGTTGTGGAATTGTGTTATGGAGTTGAATTATGTGGTTTGGGTGGAATTATGGGGAATGGAATGGAAATGTGTGGAGTTGAATTGTGTGGCATGTAACTGTGTTGTGTTGTCTGAAATTATACTGATTGGAATTATGTGTTAACTACCCAGGGGATGGGCCCGAATCGCTCCAGTAAGGCTAGGCCACCCTAAAATTTATATCAAACAACACATCGACGAGTAAACACAACCATGCAAGCTTGAAAATAGGACGTAGTGGGCAGGGACAAAATAATAAAAGACTGAGGAAATAAGTCACCTTGCCACGAGGATCTAAGGGCCCCATGCATCAAGCGAAAAACCGGTCGCAAACGGGCAGATTCGCAGAATCTGCCCTTTTACGACCGGTATTTTTGCATTTGGGATGCATCATCCCAAATGCAAAAATCGCAATTTGAGAAATAGCAAAAATAGCGATTACTTAATTGCAATTGCATTTAGGGAATAGCGAATTGCGATTCCCTGATTGCAATGCATGATGAAATCGCAAATAGCAATTTCGCAAATAGGGGTCGCAAATTACCATCAATTTGAACTTGATGGTAATTTGCAAAAACTTTGAAAAATGCACTGAAGTGCATTTTTCAAAGTTCCTGGTTACACACACACCTGCCCTTGGGGCATGTGTGTGCGCACCATGTGTTCACATTGCTACTTCAGGGGTGCAACAGGGTGTCCTTTTGGCACCCTTGCACCCTTGAAATTGCATGCGCAATTTGCGAGTACCTATTGGGTACTCGCAAATTGCGCATGCAATTCCCTTTCATCCCTATGGGCCTATAGGCCCATAGGCCCATAGGAATGAATGGGAAGCCATTCCTTAATTGTGATTCACAATTTGCGAGTCGCAATTAAGGAATGTTTAGGATTCGCTATTTTTTTAGCGATTCCTACATGCTTAGGCTTTTGCGATTCCTTAATAATCGCAATTAAGGAATCGCAAAAGCCTACCTTGATGCATGTGAGCCTAAGATCTTTACATGGTCGTGAAGCCCATTGATGAAGGAAATTGTATTATATTAAAAAAACCAATGTATTTTCCTTGTTGGGCATGAAAAGGCAGAACTGTGCCAACTGTTATGTTGTATTTAAAAATATCTATTGTCATGCAAAGTGTTTTTTATTTGTTGATGTGTATTGAGAGGGAATGTATGGATGATTAGACAGGGTGGATGGATGTTGTGTGTGTTTAAATAATTTGTACATTTTTGTGTGACCTCATTATGCTTCTGTATATGACTGTTTTTCAAAAGAAGATATTGTAAAAAAGGCAAAATAAGAAGTAAATGAATACGCTGAATGGTACATCGGACGATGATGAGTATATACCTGATCAGGTATTAGAGCAGAACTGCCCAGATCAAGTCGCAGGTGGAGAGACCGAGGGTTTCAATAATGATATTTTGCTTAGCCCTAAGCAATATCCTCTCTTTCATAAGCACTCGTTGCATCAGAATAAGTCAAAAGACGCGATGCAGCCCAGTTATGAGGGGACAATAGCCCCAGCCCAACCAGCTCAGCCAGCTCAGCTAGCTCAACCAACTCAGCCTCAGCCACAGTCTCTCACGCAAGAAGTGACAAACTCTCTACGACCTGATTGCGATGTTCTCCCTCCTATTCAAAGTGAGCAAGCAGCTGTGCAGATCTTACAAGGCGCAGTAAGCGGCAGTCAAGACATCGCTGAAGAGGCTGAGTCTGAATCCGATCCAGAACCAGTGTCTTCGGGAGGTGAGATAAATGGAGATGACTCGATAAAAAAAATGCTAGCAATTATTCTAAAAGAGATCAGGGATTTTAAAGTATCTCAGTCACTCGAGAATGCACAGATACATGAAAGACTGACTAAACTGGAGGAGAATATATTCAACATTCCAAAAAGACTAACAGTAGCCGAAAGTCGTATTTCCGACCTAGAGGATAATATCTCAGCCATGCAGAAAGACATGCAAGTTCTAAACAAAAATAAGAATCAGATGGAGTTAAAACGCCAGGACTTTGAAAATTACAATAGACGATCCAATCTGCGTCTGGTCGGAATACCTGAAGGCTCCGAAAGTGCTGAAATGGTAGAGTGGACTGGGTCACTCCTGAGGAAAGTAATCCCAGAGCTGCAAGGAGATCTTACAATTACTAGAGGCCACAGAGTCCCAGCACAGAAATATCCAAATGCCAAATACCCGCGTACAATCCTAATGAACTTTGCAGACTATAGAATTAAGGAGAAAATATTAAGCACTGCAATAGCAAAAAGATCATTCTCCACTACAGACATTCAACATTTTAAAATCTTCTCGGACATGTCCGCAGCTTCAGCACGCAGGCGGAAGGATTTCATCAAGATGATCGATTGCTTCAAGGGGAAAGGAGCCCAAGTAACAATCGTTCAATAATCTAAGTTAAAAGTTTTGGCCCAAGGAATTTTTTTTATTTTCACGAACATTCACGAAGCTCAATCTCTTTTGGAAGAACTGTGTGTTACCTGAGAAGAAGTCATATTTGAGATATATAGTAGGCTGAGGGGGTAATAGATAAA
The DNA here is from genome assembly GCA_963921515.1 of Calotriton arnoldi. NCBI lineage: Eukaryota > Metazoa > Chordata > Amphibia > Caudata > Salamandridae > Calotriton > Calotriton arnoldi. The sequence continues at coordinate 1,172,005 of CAWUFW010006279.1, read as the reverse complement.
AAGTCGAATCAATGTATAATCTGTTAGATTAAGGGTGGGTATGGGGTGAACCTGAAGGCACAATGGGATGCAGCAAGATGGCATCCAGTAAAGAGGGGTGGAAGGAGGGAATAGTGGGTAATTCTGTCCTCCAAGGGTGGGGGGTTGGGAGGGGAGGTGGAGGGGGTGAAGCATTCAGAAAAAAGAGAGTTCTTTTTTGGAGATTTAATTTTTCAGGGTATGTATAGGTACTGCGGCGTAATGTCAAATATAACCCTGTCCCTATTTGGTTTTTCTTGGATAGTGCCTTTCGGATGGGGCAAAATTCTATTGCAAGGATTGTTGTTTGTTATTATAAGTACTGAATATATTTCTTAAGCACTTTATGTACATCATTCATTCATGCACTTTAGGTATCTATGCACTCTTGCACTTTGTATTTTAGCTGTTATGAAATCTAAACTGCTCAATGCTAAATTTGCACAATAGACGGCTATCTTCTAGGGTGTATTCCTGGAGGTTCTCAACGATTGTATATGATCAAGCACGAGGCCCTTTTTGCAGATTCGAAGTAGTTCGAATGTATGCTTGCACATGGCGCCTTCATTATCATAAGTACTGTATTTTCTCGTGTAGGCATTTTCTGATCTCTAGCTTCTATATATTCAATTGAATAATTTATCTCTACGCTTAAGGCTTTGTTTTATGTTAGCACAAGTCACTTTAAATATCCCAGGTACTGATATGTTTCTGTGGCTATTTCATATTCCAGAGGCTTGCGCTGTGCATCAGGATATATATTTTAGACTATCTGTATATGTTTATACAATTATTAGAGCCCCGAGAGATATGGAGGTATGGGGGCTCCTATCGGAGTAGCTAGTAAGATAGCATAACTATGAGTAGGAAAAACCTAACAATACTTTCTTTTAATGCTAATGGTCTTAATAACAAACGTAAGACCCATGCAATTGAAAGCTGGCTCAGAGGATATAATCCTGATGCTATCTTTTTACAAGAGACGCATTTTCGGAGTATGACAGACGCAAGCAAAATTTTTAAGAGTTGGGCAGGCTTTTATTGTTCATCTAATGCAGGGAGTGCACAGAGAGGTGTGGGCATTTATATAGGTAAACACGTGCAATTTCAAGTAAAAGATGCTATCTTTTTACAAGAGACGCATTTTCGGAGTATGACAGATGCAAGCAAAATTTTTAAGAGTTGGGCAGGCTTTCATTGTTCATCTAATGCAGGGAGTGCACAGAGAGGTGTGGGCATTTATGTAGGTAAACACATGCAATTTCAAGTAAAAACCACGCAGACGGATCCGGGGGGAAGATGGACGTACGTCCATGGAAAACTAAATCAGTTAAATCCCACCCTGGCCACAATCTATGCACCTGTTTTCGATAACCCGCTACCACTCTTACAGCTTAAACAGGCCCTATCCTGTATTCCCGGACCCATTATATGGGGGGGTGATTTTAACTTTCTTCAGGATCCCTCAGTTGATTCCTCGAAGAAAGATCGAAAACAAAATAAACCTCAGGTTTCCATTGCTCTGTCTAGTTGTAAAAATGATCTAGACATTGTAGATAGATGGCGCCTTCAAAATCCAGGAAAGCGTGATTATTCATGTTTTTCGGCAAAATATGATTCAGCATCTAGAATAGATTTATTTCTGACTTCACACGACCTTATTGTCAATAAGTATGATCATATTTTAAATGCCTTTTCTGACCATGCCCTAATTAAAATAGAAATTGTTGTCGGAAGCTGGGAGGGAAAAGCGCCTAGAAGGTGGTATTTTAATAAATTTAATCTGGAAAATATGTCCTGGTGTACAGAAATAGCCAATGAGATTAGCGTCTTTTTTTCCATAAATAAAGACTCAGCTCCAACTAATGTAGTTTGGGACGCATTTAAGGCTACGCTAAGAGGTATAATTACCTCAAAAGAAATCCTGCAACAAAGGGCAAAAAAAGAGGAAAGACTAAAGATCGAGGTAAGACTAGCCCAGGCGAACCGGGAGTACATTAAGGATAGTAATCTGAACACTAAACAAGAGCTACTACAGGCGAAAATACAAATGAGAGAGTACTATTATCAACTAGGGGACGTAGCAAGTAGGACTTATCTTCAGACAGTGTACGAAGAGAGTGAATATACAGGGACACTCTTAGCATGGCAGGCAAAAGAGAAACAGGTCCGAAATAGAATTGAAAGTATCTGGGATGAGCTAGCTAAATCACGACTAACTAGAACCGAGAATATATGTGACACCTTTCTTAAGCACTACAAGGAAATTTACCAATTAGATCATCATACGTCCTCTGATTATATTGCAGGCTTTCTTCATAATCTGCCAGTTCCCAACCTAAATAGGGAATTTAGAGAAGAACTTTTAGAAGAATTCACAAATGAAGAACTCGAATTAGTGATTAGCTCTATGGCAAACTGTAAAGCAACTGGAGAAGATGGTCTGCCAGTCGAATTTTACAAAAGATTTGCCTCAACTCTCAAAGCACAAATTTTAAAACTCGCTAACCATCTACTCAAGGGTGGTGAACCTCCGACTTCTTTCCATACAGCAGTAGTGGTTAGTGTCCTGAAGAAGGACAAAAACAGGGAGAATGTCAACTCTTACAAACCCATAAGCCTCCTCAACGTTGATTATAAAATCTTCACAAAGCTACTTACAAACAGACTTAATAGAATGGTGGGCTCACTCATACATGCGGATCAATGTGGATTTGTAGCCGGGAGACAGCTTTCTACCAACATGAAATTTTTAATAGAAGCATTAGATTATTTTAATAAAAACAGGACAGAGGCTCAGGTATGATTTTTAGATGCTGAAAAAGCGTTCGACTTGGTATCATGGAATTGTTTATTTTTAATTCTGGAAAAGTTTGGTTTCCCAGATGGGTTCACACAAATAATAAGATGCTTATACAAGGATTCACAGGCGCAAATTCTAATTAACTCCATAAATGTGGGCACCTGTCAAATAAATAGGGTACTAGACAAGGCTGCCCTCTATCCCCAATTTTATTTGCCTTGTTTATAGAGCCCCTGGCAATAGCGATTAGACAGAAAATGGCTCATACTGCTCCCCTTCAAGGGATGACTAATATAAAACTGTATGCCGATGATATTGTCCTTTCTTAAATCCTAAAGAAGGCACCCAGGACGAAATCCTGGGAATTTTCTCAGAATTTCAGGCAATAGGAGGCTACAAAATAAATAAAGCCAAGACTGAAATTTTACTGTGCAATTGCTCCACCGACTCGCTACTGCCAAATTTTAGATCAGTGTATAATTCTCGTCCAAAGAGATATCTAGGGATTTATGTGACGGAGAAAGTAGAAGATCTATTTCAACTGAACTACATCCCGCTGATACAAAAAGTTAAACGCCTTTTAACACGATGGAACCAACTCCCACTATTAATACTAGGCCGTGTGGCACTCATACGTATGTCTATCTTGCCTCTATTCAATTTTTTATTTTCAGCTGCTCCGTGTGCAATACAAACGTCTTTTTTAAAGAGATAGACAGTATGCTCTCATCCTTTTTATGGGCTAATAAAACACCTAGGCTGGCACATAGCACTTTAAATTACTCTATTGCAGAGGGAGGGTTGTCCCTTCCAAACATAAGGAACTACTACCATGCAAGTTTTACACACAACAGCTATAGATTTTCCTTTCAGTCAGACCCCCCGGAAGTAGATAATTTTTTCATGAACAAGATTTTAATGGAGTATAAAATCGTAGATCCAACAAGAATAGTTAAGTACCCTAAGAAAGTATGATGTAAGACTCTCCAATGGATTTTTAAACAAAAAACTCACCTGTTAGCATTTTATAACATCCCTAGAATAAATGGTTTTACGAGGCTGTCTCATCTTTACACGGGGGAGAAGAGTTTATTAGAAACTGGCGTTTTAAGAAAATGGGAAGAGAATGGATATACGCAAGTTAGGGATTTTGCCAATTGCAACTCCTGGAAGACATGGCCAGAGATAGAAATTGGGCTCTTACACTCTAAAAACATGCTTAAATGGTCATTTATTGTTATAAGGCACTTTTTGGAAAATGTTGATGCCAGGAGTATAACATCAAGTATAGGCATAAGTGAAGCTTTTGAAACTCCGATACAACGGTCAGTTAGCGCATGGGTGAAAATCTTTGACGATAATAAATCTCTCCCCATTTATGAAAAAATTCAAGACAGATGGTGGAAAAAGAAGAGCTACAGCTTCCAAGAATAACTTGGAATAGAATCAACAAACTAAATGCTACAGTAATAAGAGGCGCTAATTTTAAACGTATGCAATTCTATACAAAATGGCTAATTTATAGGACACCACTCTTCTTGCATAATATTTATCCACAAGTTGAAGATAGGTGTTTTCGCTGCGTTAAAGTGGCACCTGGTCACATATTGTTTGGGATTGTCCTAAAATTGGCAATCTCTGGGAAGAAATTGAAAATTATCTTAGAGCCACCATAGATTTCTCTATTTCCATTGATAAATATATTGCAGTATTGGGTTGCTCGCCTAATATGACGTTGAGCAATACACAAGAAGAATGCTTATACATATCGGCTTTAGTAGCAAGATCCTTAATCCTCCAGAACTGGCGCAGCAATAAGATACCTTCTTTTCAAGCATGGAGAGCGTTAGTAAAGTCAAAGAATTCGAGAGAAGATACGCATTAAGATCAGGGGCATCTAGGAAGTTCGAGAAACGTTGGAGCTCCATAGGTAATTAGTCCGGGTTCTAGGGAGAAAGACTGTTAGTAGACGGTATAAAATTGGGGAGGGGGTTTGGGATTTTAAGTAGAATAGCTAAACCCTGTAAAGATCTATGTATTCTCAGGTTAAACTATGTGACCAACGCTATTCGGTATTAAGCACTTATGCACTTTAATATCCGCATTTTGTGTGTCTCTTGCATTTAGACAATTTATCACTCTTTATGGATTTTTTCTGCTAAGAATCACAGCAATTGAATGCTTCTTTAATGTTTGTTTATTGTAATGTTGTTAATTGTAAGATATTTTGATTACCTATACTTTAAAATGCTTTGCACTATGCACTTTACCCTGTAGTACTGTACTGTATTTTATATTGAACTCTCAATAAAAAATAAAAAAAAGAAGTAAATGATCAATGGTTGAACACTGATATTAAATAGGGTGCTCAACAAACCAATCGTGGAATTATGTGGCATGGTATGGAGTGTATTTACGTGGATTGTTGCTATGTGCCAAAGTGTGGATTATTGTGGGGTGTAGTTATGTGGTATTGAGTAGAGTGTAATTATGTGGAGTTGAATTATGTGGCTTTCAGTGGTATTATCTGGAGTGTAATTATGTTGCATGGGGTAGAGTTGTGTGGCATTGAATTGTGTGGAATTATGTGGCTTGGTTTAGAGGGGAATTATGTGGCATGGTGTGGAGTGGAAATATGTGGCATGGTGTGGAGTGGTATTATATGGTGTAGAATTATGTGGTACGTTGCAAAGTTGAATTTATTTTATGGAGTGGAATTATGTGTTTTGGAATTGAGCGGATATATGTGGAGTGTAAATATGTGGTGTGAAGTGTAATTATGTAGGTTGGAGTGGAATTATGTGTAGTGGAATTATCTGGTATTGCATTGTGTTGCATGGAGTGTAATTATATGGTTTGGAGTGTAATGGAATTATGTTGAAGAGTGGTATTATGTGAAATGGAATTATGTGGCATGGAGTGGAGTAGAATTATGTGGAGTTTATTTTATTGGTATGTAATTATGTGGCATGGCGTGGAATGATGTGGAGTGGAAGCATATGTAGTTGAATTGTGAGGCAAGTTATTATGAAAAGTTTAAATGTGTTGTGTGTAGTGGATTTATGTTGCATGAATGTGTGTGTTGTGGCATTGTGTGGCATTGAATTGTGTGGATCATCTTGTACTGTCCTCCTCTAAATCGGACACAAAAATATATTTGAAAAATTTCAATATTTGAGCCTGCTATACCGTCTCTTCAACTTAGCACTATATTCTTGATATCACTGACTATTGAAATGCACTAGTTAAAATGTATTTATTAATTAATTTTTACATTTATTTCTATAGTCATATGCAAGTTTTACATACGTCTGAACTCACCGCCTTCAATACACTTCTTAGCTGTTGTCAAAGTGATGGGAGACCAGATAGAACACTACAGAACCCTTCCACTGTTGCGAGGACAGCACTAAACAATTCTGCCCTATTTCATTGTTTGCAAAATACGGAATGCAGCAAATATTTTTTGCCCACTTCTGTTTAACAGAGGGGTTTTTAACAAGAGTGAGGGAAAAAATGCTAAAAATATTAACATACGTGTTTGCTTATAATTAATTTTAAATAGGTCATATAGATTTGAACTAAGAAACCCTAGTCCAAGCTCAACTGGTTTTTAATAATACACGATATCAAATTTGCACTCCTTGATCTTTTTATGTAATAGAAAAGGGACAAACTCAATTGAAATCAACACCACTCTCATAGGCAAACTACAACCAACATACACGAGCCACCAGTGTCAAAGTAATAACATTTAGATTGCAAACTTTGCCTTGTCTGAGAAATCTACTTCACAAACTTCAAAAATTCTTCTTAAAAAAAATATGTACATGAAAAAAAATACACACTCCAAACCAGGACGTGTTGGCAGCCATCTTGTGACTCGGTTTAACCGAGTCACAAGAAAAAGGAGAAAAAACATTAAAAAACAAGAAAAGGGGGCAGGGTAGAACCCCCTGACCCCCAAGGCCTGCTCAGGGGGACCCACAGGGACCCCGAGGGCCAAAAAAAGCATTTTTTAAAACAATTTCGGTGGGAGCCGCGTAGGGTCTGCGAATCCAGCTGAAAAAAACCCCCCAAAAAAACAAAGTGCCGTCTCCCGCTGTTCGGTTTTTCAAGCCCCCGGGTGGGCTAGGTCCTGGGGGCAATAGGTAATTGTTATGTTTGGGCCCATGGGGGTCCGCCACCTCCCTGGGGCTTTTTTTAATAATATGCAGGGGGCATGTGGCCCCCCTGCAGCCCCCGGGACTGCCACTTCCCTTGGGCTTTTTATTAAAATGCGTGGGGGCTTCTGGCCCCCACACGCAGCCCTGGGGACCGCCAGTTATTATGAGTGGGGGGGCCTCGCGGGCCCCCCCAAGCCAGGGGACCGCCAGCTCCCTGTGGCTTCAATAATTAAATGGAAGTGTGGGGGGGCTCCTGCCCCCCCCACACTGCCCCGGGGACCACCACCTCCCCGGGGCACAAATTATTCTAATATTGGGGTCCCCTGGCCCTGGGGACCACCACCTCCCCAGGCAGTACAAAGATGGGAGGGGGCCGCGCAGCCCCCCTCCTGGAGCCCTAGATGCCCTGAGGACTGCCACCCCCAGGGCTGGCTCCAGCAATGTCCCGGGGTGCCCACCCCGGGACATTGCACTTTGCTATGGCAGGGCAGGAGCAACACTGCTTTGCTTCATGGAAGCGAGAGCAGGAAACCTGCTCTCGCTTCCATGAAGCAAAGCAGAATTGCCTTTGGGCAAAGGGAGCTGCATGTTAGCAGTTCCCTTTGCCCAAAAGCAATGCCAGCTCCCACAGGAGGGGGGGAGCTGGCAGGGACCGCAGGGGCATTGGGGCTCCCCCGTGGTCCCCAACGTGAAGGCATGCCCCGGGGGATGGGGTCCCCAGGGTCGACATCGAGTAATTGGACTGGGGCCATTTTTTTCTCTCTTGTGTTTGGAGTCATGACCCCATCGCGGCTCTCAGCGCAGCCCCCCATGTAACGTCACAATGGATTCACGAATCCACCTCAAATAAATAATTTAATAGTATATAATTCAGAGGGTAGTGTTGCATTTGTGAACTTTTTTTATAAAGTTAGTGAGATTGAAGTTAATAATCACATTAAATTTGATAGAGTTAGTAATAATATCCCCAAAAAAATTCAAAGTTAAACTTGAAAAGTGTATTGTGTTGTAGTACATTGAATTCATGCCTTTTGTTTTGCGGATTCGCAACGGGTTCGCGAATCTGCAAAAAATTAAAAAAGAGAATGTATGTTTAAAAAAAAATAAGATTCACTGTTGGGTTACAGGGTGGCTCTAAAAAGAGCCCTTGTTTTCATTATGACTTTGTTGGAGCTACATGTAAGTGCGGTTGCACAGCTTAAGGTTGTTGAGAAATACTCTGTTTCCTTCATCTGTGAAGTGAACTCCATCACTTCTGTAGATGTCATCCATATCAAAATGTAGATTGTTGTTATAGATGGAGCCCATCCTATGGTCTCTGAGGTAAGCAAAAACAGCTTTATTGACATTCTTCCTAGCTTTCTCAAACTGTGGACAGAATTGATTTCTGTCTTTGGCATATATTAGAGTATACAAAGACAGTTTGAGGCAAAAGCAACATCAATTGTGCAAAGGTGTCCTTCATTAGCATTTCCAGACCTACCCGAGTCAATGTGCCTAGGTCATTGCCACCACAGTGCACAATCATGAGGTCAGGGGGTTGGAGATGCAAAAAGGTTTTAACAAAAGGCATCAATTGGTGCCACTTTAATCCTCTCTGTGCAATCCATTTAATATCCACATTTTGCAAACCTAGGTCTTTGTCAATACCTCTGCGTTCAGCATACCTTTTGCACCAGAAAACATAGCTGTGCCCTACAATCCATACTTTAAGCATCTTGAAGGGATGTCTGGAAGGAATGAAAAGGTATCTGTAGCTCAGGTAGTCAGTTGGTAGAATGAGAGGTATCTAAAATGGTGGAGAAGATGCTGTTTTTGAAAAAGCCGATAAGTGATTGCCTGTTCATCAACATTGTGCGCTCAGAAATAGGAGGCATGTTGGTTTCCTGAAGAAGTATATTTCTTAATGGTCGTTAAAAAATGTTTGAAAGGTACAGTAGATATGATAAGGTAATAGTTTGCAAAAGTCAACCACACCTGCTATTTGCATTTTGAAGCTGTGCTGAACTTGACAATATGGTGAACTTGTGACCTGCCAGTACAGTAGAATGTTGCAGACACTGTTACTATGGAAACTGCGATTAAGCAGAATGGGGGAAAGGTTCAAACTTAGCTGTGGATTTAAAATGTGAAATGGTAACTTACATATAAGTGATATGCCACTAAATTAAGTTTTTCTAACTCAGTAGTATGTGTAGAAGTAGTGTGTTGTTAAAATAAATACTAGTATTATTAGAAATAGGTTTTTGAACTCCTGTAAGGGTTTGCGGTTCCATGGCGACCTTACACTACGGCACCTCGGTGGAGTCGCGACTCCAGAAAATTACAGAACCAGTTTGGGCACTTTTAGAAGACCGTTAGAAAGGGTTAATATGTCTAACCAATAGAAATGTGTTTTACAATTTGAAATTATGTAGAAAGCAATTTGATTTGTTACTTACATTTATTTGTGTGCAGAAAGAGAGGGAAAGTTTGCCACTACTGGTTTTACCTTGTTGAGAGTGGTGCATTACATTTAATGTGTGCAAAAGAAAATCTTTTACGAGTTTCTGATATTTCATATTCTGCAATACTATTTCAAAGGTGAGTTACAAATTTGTAAGTTGTGTTATATATTATGTAGTAGTGCTTCACTGTTTGTAGTGATCTTTTTACATTTGAAAAGCTTTTTTTTAATAGTTTTGAAATTATTTGAGAAGTGTGATGTTTGAAATATGTTACGAAATGTACAGATGTTTATTGTACTTTGTTTTATTGTGCTGAAATGATGATTGAAATAATTTGTGCATAGTAATATGTGTACATTGGTAGATGGATTAGTGATTATGTTAGTTTGTATGAGTCTGCGAAAAGGTACGGTTGAAGTATGCCGCATAATTTTAGGTGTCTCTTTCAAATTCGAAGTGCAGTCTGTCAAGTTTTACGGTGTGCATGGACTTGTGAGTGAGGTATGTGTGTACTTGCACATGTATTCTCATACGTGTTATGCATCCGAAGATGCTAGATGTATTAAATACAAATATACGTCTATTTGTATGTTTCTTTTACTTATGATGCCACTAGAAAAAGGTGCAGACATATACATGCATGCTTTCAGGAATATGGTGAGACTTACAACGAATACATGTGAAGCGTTACTGCTTTGTATTTGACTAGGCTGTACACCCTGAGTAGTAGTAGAATGGTGAAGCTGTAGCTTAAAAGTGAGGTTTAAGACACGTTGGCAGAGGGATTAGTGATTAGGCTACTTTGTATGAGTCTGTGGAAAGCTCGACTTGAAATACACCGCATAATTTTTGGTGTCTGCTTGAAATGGGAAGTGCACTCTGTGAAGTCTTAAGGTCTGCATAGTCTTGTGATTGATATATGTCTGTACTTACACATGTATTTTCATACGTCTCATGCATTTGAAGATGTAGACATATAAATCACAGGTATACGTCTATTTGTATGTTTATTTTATGTATTATGGCATTTTCAAAAGGTACAGAGACATGCATGTGTGCTTTTAGGAATACAGTGAGATTTACAACAGAGACATAGAAACGGTTGCTGCTTTATATTTGGCTAAGCCCAACACCCTGAGTAGTAGTAGAATGGATAATCTGCAGCACAAAAGTGAGGTTTAAGACATGTTGGCAGAGGGATTAGTGATTAGGCTACTTTGTATGAGTCTGTGGAAAGCTACATTTTAAATACACTGCATAATGTTCGGTGTCTGCTTGAAATAGGAAGTACACTTTGTGAAGTTTTAAGGTCTGCATGCTGTTGTGAGTGAGGTATGTCTCTACTTACAAAGGTATTCTGATATGATTCTGATATGTGTTATGCATCTGAAGATACTAGACATATAAAGCACAGGTATACGTCTATTTGTATGTTTGTTTTATATATGATGGTACCAGCACAAGGTACAGACACATGTATGGATGCTTTCGGGAATATGGTGAGACTTACAGCAGAGACATGTGATCAGTTGCTGCTTGGTATTTGGCTAGGCACTACAGCTTGAGTAGTAGTAGAATGGTGAAGCTGCAGCTCAAAAGTGTGGTTTAAGACATGTTGGCAGAGGGATTAGTGATTAGGCTACTTTGTATGAGTCTGTGGAAAACTACACTTGAAATACACTGCATCATTTTTGGTGTCTGCTTGAAATGGAAAGTGCAGTCTGTGAAGTTTTAAGGTCTGTATAGTCTTGTGACTGATGTATGTCTGTACTTACACATGTATTCTCATACGTCTAATGCATTTGAAGATGTAGACATAAAACACAGGTATACATCTATTTTGTATGTCTATTTTATGTATGATGGCACTAGCAAAAGGTACAGAGACATGCATACATGCTTTTAGGAATACGGTGAGATTTACAACAGAGAAATACAAAGGGTTGCTGTTTTATATTTAGCTAGGCCCAACACCCTGAGTAGTAGTAGAATGGTTAATCTGCAGCACAAAAGTGAGGTTTAAGACATGTTGGCAGAGGGATTAGTGATTAGGCTATTTTGTATGAGTGTGTGGAAAGGTGCACTTGAAATACACCGCATACTTTTTGGTGTCTGCTTGAAATGGGAAGTGCAGTCTCTGAAGCTTTAAGGTGTGCATGGTCTTGTGACTGAGGTATGTGTCTACTTGCACATGTATTCTTATACGTGTTATGCGTCTGAAGAAGCTAGATGTATAAAACAGAGGTATACGTCTATTTGTATGTTTCTTTTACATATGATGGTAGTAGGAAAAGGTGCAGAGACATGCATGCATGCTTTCAGGAATATGGTGAGACTTACAAGAGAGACATGTGAAGCATTGCTGCTTTATATTTGGGTAGGCCCAACACCCTGAGTAGTATTACAATGGTGAAGCTTCAGCACAAAAGTGAGGTATAAGACATGTTGGTAGAGGGATTAGTGATTAGGCTACTTTGTATGAGTCTGTGGAAAGGTACAGTTGAAATATGTCGCAAAATTTTAGGTGTCTGCTTCATTTTTTTAATTTTTTTTTTATAAATTTTTATTGATATTTATCACAATTAAATCCAGATCCAATAAAACAGCAAAGAAAAATTCCAATTTATAAGCCACATCCTCCCCCGCCCTCATCCCTCCCCACCCACGGCTAAATACAAATAGTCTAGATGTCAGATATTTACTTCATGTTATACAAAACAAAAAACCCCGTAAGAAATAAAAAGCAGAGTAATAAGCATACAATAAATTCATTATTAATCATTCAGAATAGTCCAATTCATCAAAGGGGCCCAAATAACAAGGCCTTTAGCCTGCAATTTGCGACCTTTTCTGGCATAGACAGCTTTTTCAAATCTATATATTGAAAGAAATCTTTCTAGCCACTGTTGGCCAGTTGGGGGAATAGGATCAAGCCAATGAGTGGCTAAGCATAACCTAAAAACTGTAAGGGCAACAAATAAAAAAGAATGATTTAGATTCCGAGAAAGGGAATCTCCTATCCCTAATACAATCAATTGAGGACTAAGCTCAATTTCCGTGCCAAGCATGCTCACTAAGAAATCTTTGACACTGCATTTCAAGGTTTCAAGTATAGGACATGTTGCAAACATGTGGACAATGTCAGCTGCTGGATGCTGACAGCGAGGGCAGGTGGAGCCTGCTACCCTACCCCATTTAGCAATCTTGGCAGCTGTTATATACAAATTAAACCATGTTTTAAAACATTGAATTTGTAAATTAGTTGCCATAAGAGAAGTCTGAGCCATATGTAGAGAGTCCTCGATGTCCCCGGAATCAATCTCCAACAGCTTTTGCCACCGATCCATATGCTTAGTCAAATCATCAGATATTAAATCAATAAGCATTTTATACAGTCCTCCCAACGTACTGGAGTCTTTAAACACTTCTTCAATTACTTGCACCTTAGAAAAACCAGAAGTTCCTCCAATTTTTTTACTTAAAAAGTCTCTTAATTGGAGATATTTAAAAAACTGGCGATTGTCGAGCCCAAACTTATCCCTTATGGTATCAAACAATAACAAATCAGGTCCGGTTGTGATATCTCCAATAATTCGTATTCCTTTATCGTACCATTGCCTCATATACCCATCATTAAAGATATGGGGAAAAAGATTATTATTATATAAAGGGGTATATGCATTAAAGCGCCCAAGTCCGAGCTTCTTACGAACCGAGGCCCAGACCTTGAATGCGCAAATTAAAGTTTTGAACTTCACCCGTTTATAATAATTAAAGTCGATATGTCGTAAGAGACACCCCTTGGCATCGGTTCCTAAAATCAATTCAAAACTAGAAATAGAAGAGTCATCCCTTATTAGATCATTTTTTTCCTTAAGCAGTATCTTCATATTCTGTAACTGCGCTGCCCAGTGATATAATTGGAGATTGGGTACAGCCCAGCCTCCTCTATCTCTAGGCAAAGTTAGTAATCTAAAAGCTCTACGAGGGCGGCAGTTTGCCCAAATAAATCTAGAGAGAAGTTGATTCATCGATACTAACCAGGTATTATTGATAAGCAAAGGTATGGCCCTTAAAAAATATAAAATCTTAGGCAAAAAAATCATCTTAATAATGTTGCTTCTGCCCACCATCGTAAGTTTTAAATTCTCTAAACGAGTGAATTCAGTTTTAAATTTAGCATTTAAGGGGCTTAGATTATTATCCATAATTTTGGAAACATCTGCCGTGATTTCCACCCCCAAATAAACCACTTTTTGTACCACACGTATATCATTTATTTGAAGGCCATTGCTGGTCAATATCTGAGTTTTATTTTGATTCAGTCGATAGCCTGAATATTTCCCAAAGAGATCTGTTTCTTTCTCAATCTCCCTTAAGGCGACCAACAGGTTTGAAGTTATAATGGCAAGATCATCAGCGTAAGCCAATATTTTTGTATTTCCCCCGATATTCTGTACTCCAACGATCAAATTATTAGCTTCTATTTTTCTAACCAGCTGGTCTATATAAAGTGCAAACAATAAAGGTGAGCAGGGGCACCCCTGCCGAGTACCTCTACTAATGAGAATTGGATCCGACATTTCTCCCATGATAGCGATACGGGCCGTCGGGCTGTGATACATCGATTTTAAAGCCGTAATATAGTTCTCCCCTATTCCTCTATCCCTTAAGGTTGCCCATAAAAAAGACCAGGAGACCCTATCGAACGCTTTTTCCACATCCAGCAGAATAAGTCCGATAGGGTCCCCTGTGATGCCGGCAGCATCAAAAAGAGTGATAACCCGCTGGATGTGATCTATTGTACTGCGTCCAGGTACAAACCCATGTTGTACTGGTGAGACTAATCTCTTAATAAGGGATGCCAGACGAACAGCCAATATCTTGGCATATATTTTGCTGTCACTATTTATTAAGGTAATAGGCCGATATGACCCCATTTCGCTAGGTGGTTTCCCTTTTTGGGGAACACAACTATATTTGCAGTTTCCCAAGATTTCGGGACCCCCAAACCATTCTGGGCATTCAAGAACACGAGTTTCATTATTTCCAGTAATGATGAAGCAAAGATTTTATAAAACTCTCCAGGTATAACATCTGGACCCGCTGCCTTACCACTAGCCAATGAGTTAATAGCACCCTGAATTTCCTCAGTTGTTATAGGAGATTCTAAGGCTATTTGATCTTCTTGGGTTAATTTCTCCGCTATAGTTCCATCCAAGAACCCTAATATTGCTTCCTCATCATTCCTGCTATCCTCATAATAGAGTTTTTGATAATATCCGTGGAAAGCAGCGCGAATGTCCTTGGGTTCAGTGGCCGGCCCTCTCCCCGGATTTTCTATTAGAAAAATATTTCCCTGGGTTGGACGCTGTCTTGCACGCATTGCCAGTACGTGACCCACCTTTTCCCCACATTCATACAGACTTGACCGCCAGGCAGCATATTTCCCTGCTGCTTTAATTGCTGATGTCTCGGTAATAACAGATTTAGCAATAGCAACCCTATTTAATGCCTGTTCTATTCCTTGCTTACTAGTAATAGTTTGAATCAATTGTGTTTCGGCTGAACTCAATTTCTGATATTGTTCGCGTAAGAACTTTTTCTCTTTTGATTGTGCAGCCCACCCATACCCAGTTGTTTCCCCTCTGATCCCGGCTTTGAGTATATCCCAAATTATCTCAACCGGCGCACTTTCTCTATTCTCTTCCAGAAATCGAGGAATCCACTCCCTCATATGTTGTACATACTCATCTTCATAAACTAATGCTCTATTAAACGTCCAGCGAGAAATAGAAGGTTTTCTTGTCTGTACCGGAATTTCTAAAACTAGTGGGTTATGATCAGACATTACCCGTGGATATTTCTGTATATTAGCCTTTAATAATATTTCTGGAGATACAAAAAAATAATCAAGCCTAGCATGAGTCTGATGTGGGGCAGAAAAAACGTATAACCCACATCCTGAATATTGAGCTTAGGCCACATATCTGAAAGACCATGAGTTTTACATAGATTGGATAATGCCTTAAAAACTTTAGGTTTACGTCCAGTGTAAGAGCTTCCTCCAATTATCCCAGTTCAATTACACAAATTTATATTGGCATCACCACAAATGATAAGAGGGAGGGGCCAACCCACTAATTCGACACTTAACCAGTCAAATAGAGCCGGATTGTCTAATATCGAGCCATATAGAGAGCAAAGAGTAAAAGTACAGCCCTCAAAAGAACATTGGGTAATAACCCATCTGCCATACGAGTCAGACTTAGAACGTGAAAACCTTAGACCCAGATTCTTTTTTGCCATAACTGCTACTCCTCTGGTACGAGTCCCTTGTGTAGTAGCAGAAACTAGATGATAGCCTTCTAATTAATTAATCTTAATCCTACTAGCCTCTATGTGGGTCTCTTGAAGACAAATTATATCTGCTTTCAGATATTGTACTTCTATATTAACCCTGCGTTTTTTCAAAGGATTGTTCAGGTCACAGATGTTAATTGAAGCAATTCTTAATTTATTTAATACCATTTTCAATATGAAACTTATCCATTCTATTTTTCTTCCTGCTTATCTTCCTGTTTACCATCAATCTCCACAAAAAAACCATAGATTCTGACATCTGCGACATATCAGACTGAATCACCATGCCATCCACCCACCCTCCATGGAGTGCCCCATCCCTTCTAACCCACGGCAAAAAAGGTCCAAGGACCCTCATGATGCCTCCTGTATTGAGTTGCTTCCCCCACCGCCCATCCAGTTGGCTCCCCCCACAAGAAAAAAACAAAAAAAATACAAAAAGTTAAACCCCCCGACCCTCCCCCTAACCATATTGTGACAGTAGTGCTGAATAATTCAAGCAATTTGATTTGATTTAGATAGGACCAATTCGATCCATAAAATAATTTTTTTTTTTAAAAGGGCACAAAAAGAAAGAGGAGAAAAAAACAAAAAAAAGGGATAATTCCTGTCCAGATAATTTCTATTTGGCCAATTTCTGGCCAACCAAAGAGACAAGATTGTCCGTTAGTCATCCCTAAATTGACCCTCTACTATCCCTCAGGTCACCGAGATGGTCTTCAGGTACTCCTGGGCTTGGATTTCTGACGTAAAAATTCTAGTGTTGCCCTTGTAGATAGTTTTAAGCCTTGCTGGACTGAGTAGAAAGGCCTCTGCTCCAACCTTTTGGAAAGGAGAGATTAATTGACGGAGTCTCCACCTTCTCTCTACTGTAATATGGCAAAAATCAGGTCTTACAAAGAAGGAGAAACCCTCCGTCAAACGTCGTGATTCGGGTCTGGCTTTATCAAACACTGCTTGACGTAGTAAAAAATTGCCAAAAAAGATTAATATAGCTCTTGGTTTATCACTAGAATTCTTGGGATCCGGCTTCTTTTTAAGCATGAGAGGGAAGCGGTGTACCCGCTGGATTTCCTTCTCCCAATCCCACTGCCTAAGCTCAGGAAACCCCCCTTTCATTAGCCGCAAGACAAAGCCTCTGATGTCGTCCCCTTCAGCATATTCAGGGATACCAAGAAGCCTTAAGTTGTTGCGGCGCTGACGATTTTCAAAATCCTCCAGTTTCCACATAATGTCAGTCATTCGTGATTCATTTGAGGATATTTGTTGAGTAGAAGCCTCTACGCTAGTTTCTAGTGTTACCACACGTGCTTCCAAAGCAGTGGTTCTCTCTGATATCTCGGTACAAGATTTGCTCACTTTACGTATTGCACCCTGGAGTTTTTTGTTGCGAGATGAGCACATTTATGTTCTAACCTTGCTTCCCCTTGTATTTGCTTCAAAGTAGCATAAATCAAAGTCATTGAGGGGGGGACTCACTTACATTGCTAGGCTTATCAGTTGATTTGCTCTTCCCAGTGCAATTCTCGTCTTTATCACCCAATAGTTGAGTAGTCGAATAGTCCCACTTAAGTTGACTATGATCAGACCCGGATTGACCGGATTGACCAAACTCCTGGCCAAACTCCTGGATCGTACCCCTATTTTTAGACTTTTTCTTCGTTTAGTTAAAGAAGGAAGTTTCTTTTGTGTACTAGGATTAGAAAGGAGGCTGTCAGAGTCAGTCCCAGAGTTATCAAGTTCCGATATATCACTAATATTGGACAGTTCTGAGTCCTCGTTAAGAGAGAATAATTTTTCCACATATTCCGGTGTACGTAGACACTCCTCTAATGCGGCAATTGGTAATATAGGTATGGCCAAATTTTCTTTCATATGCAATACCCCAGCTGTAGTTCCGATCTTGCCCACATCTTTTTCAGTATTAGCAGCATCAGTCATCCCAGTGTTATCTAAGACTTCCGAGCCTCCCAAGTCTCCCAGGTCTTCTTGTAGAGAACCAGAATCGGTTAATTCCATCACATTAGTGAGATTAGTGAGATTATTACAAGTAACAGCTACAGCTACAGTACTCACAGTACTCACAGTGTCTCTCTCTGCTATCACATTTGTTGCACCAGTTTTGCCAGTTTCAGTGTTTCCTAATTGTTTTTTAGACGGTGCTGGTAGTGTCTCTTTCCCAGCACTCTTTGGTTTTGTGGAAGGTTTACCAGAAAAAATTCCAGGAATGACTCGTTGTTTGGCAGCAGTACCAGTCATTTCACCGGGGTGTGGCTCGCGTATCCTAGACCTCAGCGTTTCTCCTTCCTTTGAATCTACCGCGAGAGCACCGTCCACAGCTCTCGCTCCATCCACTGTCCTCCGCTGAGCATTACGTCCCGCTGTCATCTCCGTTGCAGCCCCAGCCATGGCGGCTTTGTCTGGCTTGTCTCCGCGGTCTCGCCTGGATTGCTTTGGCGGCATATCGGAACCCTCCTCAGCTGTCTCCAGCGTCGCCGCCGAACACGCCTCACACGCTGTCAAGATCCTCGGAGCCGCTCTAGGCAATCTGCCGGTAAGTGTCCGAGTGAGACGGGGAAAGCTTCGAGTTCTCAGTTTCTTAATCAAATCAAGTCTCCGGATTGTAAAGAAAATAACCCAACACACGCTACCCATCGAAATGCAGGATTGTTTAGCGGAGGGCTTAACGGGAAAGGTTTAAGCCATTGAGGAGCACTGGGCGAGCGGCATCCACAGCACTCACACAGCCGCCATCTTGCCTAGAGGTACCAGGTGTCTGCTTCAAATGGGAAGTGCAGTCTGTGAAGTTTTAAGGTCTGCATGGTCTTGTGACTGACGTATGTGTCTACTTGCACTTGTACTCTTATGCATGTTATGCATTTGAAGATGGTAGACATATAAAGTACAGGTATACGTCTATTTGTATGTTTCTTTTATATATGGTGGCACTAGCAAAAGGTAGAGAGTCTTGCATACATGCTTTCAGGAATATGGTGAGATTTACAACAGAGACATGTGAAGGGGGGCTGCTTTGCATTTGGCTAGGCCCTACACCCTGAGTAGTAGTAGAATGGTGACGTTGCAGCTCAAAAGTGAGGTTTAAGAGATGTTGGCAGAAGGATTAGTAATTAGACTACTTGTATGAGTCTGTGGAAAGCTACACTTGAAATACACAGCATCATTTTCGGTGTCTGCTTGAAATGGGAAGTGCAGTCTGTGAAGTTTTAAGGTCTGCATGCTCTTGTGAGTGAGGTATGTCTCTACTTACAAAGGTATTCTGATATGTTTTATGCATATGAAGATACTAGACTTATAAAGCACAGGTATATGTCTATTTGTATGTTTGTTTTATATATGATGGTAGTAGCAAAAAGGTACAGACAGATGTATGCATGCTTTCAGGAATATGGTGAGACTTACAACAGAGACATGTGAAGAGTTGCTGCTTTGTATTTGGCTAGGCCCTACACCCTGAGTAGCAGTAGAATGGTGAAGCTGCAGCTCAAAAGTGAGGTTTAAGACATGTTGGTACAGGGATTAGTGATTAGGCTACTTTGTATGAGTCTGTGGAAAACTACACTTGAAATACACCGCATAATGTTCGGTTTCAGTTTGAAATGGGAAGTGCAGTCTGTGAAGCTTTAAGGTCTGCATAGTCTTATGACTGAAGTATGTCTCTACTTACACATGTATTCTGAAACATGTTATCCATCTGAAGATGCTAGATGTATAAAACACAGGTATACATCTATTTGTATGTTTCTTTTACATATGATGCCAGTAGGAAAAGATGCAGACACAATCATGCATGCTATGAGGAATATGGTGAGACTTACAACAGACACATGCAAAGGGTTGCTGGTTTATATTTGGCTAGGCCCAACACATTCAGTAGTTTTAGAATAGTGAAGCTGAAGCACAAAAGTGATGTTTAAGTTATATTGGCAGAGGGATTAGTGATTAAGCTACTTTGTATGAGTCTGTGGAAAGGTTCACTTGAAATACGTCACAATATTTTAGGTGTCTGCTTGAAATGGGAAGTGCAGTCTGTGAAGATTTAAGGTCTGTATGGTCTTGTAACTGAGGTATGTTTCTACTTGCACATGTATTCTCATATGTTTCATGCAATAGAAGATGTAGACATATAAAACACAGGTATACGTCTATTTGTATGTTTATTTTACATATGATGGCATTAGCAAAAGGTACAGAGACATGCATACATGCTTTCAGGAATATGGTGATACTTGCAACAGAGACATGTGAAGGGTTGCTGCTTTGTATTTGGCTAGGCCCAACACTCTGGGGTCGATTCCGATCTCGGCCGGTAGGGCTCCGAATTGGATTCGGCTTTACCGGATCCGATTCGGACGCCCTGTTTTCGACCGAGTCGGACGTGCGTCCGGGCGAGCGAGTACGATGCGAACGTATGCGAAATCGCCGACCGACTCGTTCGCGGGACCCATCCGCTCCGACCGACTCGCACGGACACGACTCGCACCGCGCAATGGAGACGTTCCCCGGCCGGTTCCCCGGTCGGGCCGTCCGGCTCGAGAGAGCAGTCGGAGCCGCACTTTGGGGGTCCGTGTCGGACCCCCCTGTACGACTAGCCCCGCGAGTCGCACACAGGTGGGACCCATGGGTCCCCCCTACCTGTGCGTGTACGGCGCGACCTGCTTCGACGCGTACCCGCTATAGGGGGCGCCCTTGTTCGCCTCGCACCCATTGAGTCAATGGGAGCCCGCGTACGCGTTGTACGACCGGCTCCCATTGACTTCAATGGGAGTCCGACCGAATCGAGTCCGATAGCATGCGAACGCATCGTACTCATTCGGTCGGACTGCTAGCGTCCGATTCGGTCGGAATTCTCTCCGGGTCCGGCTCGGTCGGAGAGATTTCCGGCCCGAATCGGAATCGGCCCCTCTGAGTAGTAGTAGAAAGGTGAAGCTGCAGCACAAAAGTGAGTTTTAAGACATGTTGGCAGAGGGATAAGTGATTAGGCTATTTTGTATGAGTCTGTGGAAAGGTACACTTGAAGTACGTTGCATAAATTTAGGTGTCTTCTTGAAATGGGAAGTGTAGTCTGTCAAGTTTAAGGGACTTCATGGTCTTGTGACTGAGGTATGTCTCTACTTGCTCATGTATTCTCACATGTGTTATGTCTATGAAGATAACACAGGTATACATCTATTTGTATGTTTCTTTTATATATGATGCCACTAGCAAAAGATACAGACATATGCATGCATGCTTTGAGAATCATGTTGAAACTTATAACAGTGATATTGGAAGGGTTGCTGTTTTAAATTTGGCTAGGACTAAGATTCTGAGTAGTTGTTGAAAACTGATGCTGCAAGAGAAAAGTGAGGTTTAAACATGTTGGGAAAAGGATTAGTGATTAGGCTACTTGCTATGAGTCTGTGTTAAGGTACACTTGAAGTATGTTGCCTAAATTTAGGTGTTGCCTTGAAATGGAAACGGCAGTCTGTGAAGTTTAAGGGACTTTAAGGTCTTGTGAATGATGTAAGTGTCTACTTCTACATCTACTGTCTGATGTGTTATGCATCTGAACCTGGTTGGTTTGGCTACTGCTAGAGAAATCTTTTAGTTCTGCTCTGTCGTTCTGTCGCAGAGCTTGTGTTGTCTTCTGAATGAAGGAATTGTGCAGTGTCTGATATAGCTTGCTCAAAACCCACATGCCATATTTGAAGAGCAGAAATGAATATATACACTTTTGTTTACACACATTTAGACAGCATGTGCTCTGAGACACAGATATTCAACTATATTACTGTTATAAGTCTCACCATATTTATCAAGGCATACATACATCACTCTGTGCATTTTGGATACCTGTGTTTCACACTGTATGGTCTCTAAATTTGTGTAAAAAAAGTCTATGTATTCCTCTCTGCTCGTAAAACATGGCACCTGACTATTGAACAGGCTATTTGAGTGGCTCCATCACACCTATATACAGAAGACATCAGAGGCTGTGCGACTGAATGGTAAACTAGAACTGAGAGATTTGTCCACCAGTAGCTAAACCAACTAGGTTTTCAAACTACAATGTTTAGATGCATAAGAGATAAGATAATAGATGTAGAAGTAGATACATACCTCAGTTACATGAGCACACAGAGTTTTAAATTTAACAGACTACATTTTTTCATTTCAAGTAGATATGTAAACTTATACAGCCTACTTCAAGTGTTCATTTGCACAAAGTGATAGCAAATAGCCTAATCATTAATTCTTTTGTCAGCATGTCTTAAACCTTACTTTTCTGTTGAACTTTCATTTTTCACCAACTGTTTAGAATCTTGAGACTAGCTAAATTTAAAACAGCAATCTCAACCATGTTACTGTTTAAACATGTGTGTTCTTATCACATGTTTGTTAATATCTAAAGTATAATATTCTAAATATGTATGTGTTATGGAGACATTTGTAATGTAATTGAAAGTATTTGTTTATTCATTGATATGAATATTTATATATAATTATTTTAAAAGTATAAAATTATTTAACAAATTATTTAAACTTTTGTTTGCTTTTCAGATAATTACATTTATTGGTAAGAAAGATTGCCTATGGCAAAAAAAGATCAAAGGAGAAGAAAAGAAAAAAACAGTACTATTTAAAAGTAAGAGAAAAGAGGAAATTAGATGAAGTGCAAAATGTTACACTGAAGAAAAAGACTTCTGGTAAGAGAACTAAAGAGTTTGTAAAAGACTTTTACAGTATGTAAAGTATTTTCAAAATGTAGAAAAGAGAAAGAAAAGTTCAACAACAAATCGGAAGGAAAGGAAAAAAGGACAGGATAATAGAAAATCATATTATGGAAAAACAATCTATGTTGAAAGAAGGATGAAAGAATATAAAGACATAAGGAAGAGAATGTATAGAAGTAGAGTACTATAAAATGTATTGAAAGATTGTAAAAAATATAAAAGAAGATCAGCAGCTTATTTGAAAAAGCAACAGATTGAAAGTGTAGTAGAAAAAGCTTTTGAAATAGAAAGAAAATTATTTATATTAATATTGAAGAGAATGAAAACATTGGATAAAACAGTGCTGTTTATGAAGGAGAAAAGCAGAAGAAAAAGACTGGTTAATAGAAGTAACTTTTGTAAACTTTTCACTGGTTGATGGAAGCACACTTCTAGTACTGAGCCTTTCTTTAATGAAGAAAGCTATTTTCCACAAAATTCATTAGTTCATGCAGTTGATACTAGTGGTCGATGCTATGAGATGAAAGATGGTTGTCCTATTCCAAAAGAAAAGATGGTTCCTAGGAATGTAGAAGAAGTAATAGCTGAAGAAGTTCAAGGGAGGCGTACACAAGCTCCAGTATATAAGTGGAATTGTAGTATTTGCAGTATTCGACAGGAAACTATTGAGATATTGCGAATTCTTTAAAGAGAATATGCCAAAAAACTCTTAAACAGAAGATTAAGATGTTACAAGGGCTAGATCCATGTAAAGTAAGAAAATATACTAACTTGCAGGGTCATTCTCTGGCTTGTCTTTCAAGAAAAGTGTGTTAAAGTACTTTCCATCATTTAAGAATGTTAGCAGTACACCACTCAGAAATGCAGAAGTTAGTAAGGAGACTCTACTATGTAAAAAGTCCTGCATTATATTTAAGTGAAATGAACACAGCTCTTTTGCACGGTTCAGCATCAGATGTTAAAAAAGTTTGTGATGATATACAGTTTTGTTTCTTTGATTCACAAGAGGAGTGTAGAGAAAGGGAGAGCTTGATAAGTGTAGGTGTTGAAGAAGATGTGGAAGATATTAGTATTGAAGAGTTTGCAGAACAAATTACAAACTTTAAGACAGTTTCATCTGAAAATGCAAAATATGTTTGTATTTGTTGTCTATGTACTCACTATAGAAGTCAAAGTAGGAATGTTGATTTATATTTAAAAAGTAAAAAGGAAAACAATGATAAGTGGCAGGAATTTGGCGCTTATTTGTTGCTAGAAGGTCGGTTTGAGTTGGCTACTGATCAACGTATTTGTAAATATTGTTACAACAAATTAGAAGAGAACAAAAGGCCAACTAGAGCTGTACATAACAACTTAGAGTTGGTAGCTATTCCTCCGGAACTGGCAGATTTAAATGCATATGAGTCCATTCTTATTCAATCTGTTTACCCATTTCATGCTATAGTTCGCATGGAGCC
The DNA here is from genome assembly GCA_963921515.1 of Calotriton arnoldi. Taxonomy (NCBI): domain Eukaryota; kingdom Metazoa; phylum Chordata; class Amphibia; order Caudata; family Salamandridae; genus Calotriton; species Calotriton arnoldi. Next base: position 1,148,017 of record CAWUFW010006279.1, on the reverse strand, counting down.
TAAAACAGGTAAGCTGCCTCCAACAGATTTACAAAGAGGTCTGAAAAGGAGCGTTGTGTACTTACCTTTAGTTTTTAAGAAAAATAATTGAAACTGTTGGTATAGACAGGGAGGAAAATGAGCCTGTAGTTATTCTAGTTAATGGTGTACCAACAAAGAGTCAAAAAATATGGCAAGGGTTTGTAGATGTTAACAAACTTCAAAAGGCTACATTATATCTGGTACAGAATAAATATTATTATAAGAATATAAATGTTGATGAACAGGAAAAATGTTTAGAAGATGAAACAGAAATTTCAAGTGGCCAAATAGAAAAAGTGGACAAGTCCAGGAGTGGAGAGATTTATGAACATTACAGTATACATCCTCTACATTCAAAAGAAGTAATAGGAAACAGTATTGAATGATTTCAAATGAAGAAAGCAAAGGGAACTCCCATGAGTGTATGGGAAAAAAGTTAGAAGCGCGTAGTTTTCCACAACTATTCCCCACTGGAAAAGGTGGACGATTTGATGAGCGAGCTGTACAGATTCCAGCTTCAGAATACCGCTCGACAAGATTGTACTCTGAAGATCCAAGACATCTTCTGTTTGAAAGGGATTTGTCTGCACTTTCATATGCAGTGAACCACGTATTAAAAACAGGAGTTCATCTTCCACATGTTTCTGCAAAGGAATTCATGGACAAAGTTCAACAAAGAGATGAACATTTAGAATCTCAGTTAATTAATTTGATGGCGTGTCAACGACGTACCTATGAGTATTGGTATCGTCGTCACAGAGAACTTAAATGTATGTTAAGAAACTTAGGTACTCCTACATGGTTTGTAACACTTAGCTGTGCTGAATATGCGTGGGACGATTTACTTGCATTTCTACGAGAAGCAAATTCAAATGTTAGACACATTGAATTGAAGACAGCTGTAGAACTCTGTTAATTGGATCCTGTAAATGTCTGCAGGTATTTTAACCATAGGTTTCAAGCTATGATGTCATTTACCTGCAATAAAAATGCTCCACCTCTTGGGCAGGTAATAGATTTCTTTTGGAGAAAGGAGTACCAAGCCAGAGGTGCTCCTCATATACATATGCTATTATGGATCAAGAATGCTCCAAAATGTGGAACTGATACTGATGAAAGGGTTTTGTCTTTCATCAAACAGTATGTTACCTGTGCCATTACAAGAGAAGGAGGAAAAAACAGCTTGAGACAACAAGTTTTACGGTTTTAAAGTCATTGATGTGGAAAATACTGTCGATGAAAATACAAAGGGAAATTTTATACAAAATGTTGTTTTGGATTCCCACATCCAATAATTTCTAAAGGAAGAGTAAATAGTTTTATGTCAGCAGTAAGGCATACAATAACTCGAAAATCTCCGAAGAATACATACAACTTAAAAAGAACTGAAGATTCAAAGTATATTAATGACTACAATCCAGTGATTTTGAGAATGTGGAATGCAAACATGGATATTCAATATGTTGCAGACAATTCAACTGCTGTTGCTCGCTATGTTACATCATATAGAACCAAATCTGAAAAGACAGAAATGAAAGAAATGTGGGATGAAATTTCACAAGAAAAGAGTCTTAGCAAGAAATTATACAGCTTTAGCTTGAAGATTCTTTCCCATCGAGAGATTGGATCCTATGAATGTTCGGATCGCTTGAGCTCTGCCAGTTTATATTCAAAGTCAAGAGGAATCCTTTGGGTAAGTTTAGGTCTTGCTTCCACACGAAATAGAGTAATGAAAACATTACAAGAAATCAAATACTTAGCACTGAATAAACCAAAAAGTACAGATATTCTTAAAACTAATATGTTGGATACATACTATCCCAAAGGGAGTCCACATCTGGAAAAACTATGTCTGTATGAAATACTTCAACATTACAGCTTTAAAAGAAACGTTGCAGAAAATATAAAAGAAGAAAAATATGCAGTAATTGGATGTGATGGATGTTTGGTAAAACATGCCAAAGGAAATCTTATTAACCACAGAAAACTCAGCTGCAAAAGTCAGATAAGAGGGAATTTTTCTATTTAGCGCTTCTACAAATGTTTAAGCCTTGGCATAGTGAAACGGAATTACTTGGACATTTTGACTGCTATGAAGATTCTTTTAATGCATGTAAAGATAGCATTCACTGCACAATTTTCCCTACATATCTACAAATGTTAAATGAAGAGATTGAACAAGAAAGTACTATTGCAGCTGAAATAGCTAGAGACAGTTCTCAAGACAGTCAAAGTTCTGTTCCACTAAGTCAAGATCCACTGGGACAACCAATTATTGAAAATGAAGCAGCAATAGCCAAGAATGAGGTAGAAAGTGCAATACAACAAGCACAAGAAAATATTACTTCTTTGGAAAACTTAGAAGAACAACTAAATATTGAACAGAAAGAAATATATCTACAAGTGAAAGAACAGATACAACATGGTTTGCTACATGACAAAAAGAATGCCAGTGTTCATCATTTAAACCTATTCTAATGTACATCAGCGGTCAAGCTGCAACAGGAAAATGTTTCTTAATTAATGTTTTGACCAGTTATCTACAGAAAACTACAGAATCACATTTATCTTGTGTTGTAACAGCTCCAACTGGATTAGCAGCACACAACATTAAAGGGATTACTTTACATCGATTACTTATGCTACCTGTTGAACATGATAATAAATTGGAATATCAGAAACTATCTGGAGAAGCTTGCTATGAAGTCTCAAGAGTACTGAAGAAAATTAAACTTTTAATCATTGATGAGGTGAGCATGGTCTCAAACTTAATGCTTGCCTTTGGACATTTAAGAATGCAACAGATTTTAAAAACAGATTTCGATGTTTTGTTTGGAGGAAAACATTTAATTGTATTCGGAGATCTATTACAACTTACTCCGGTAAAAGGACAACCTGTTTTTAAAACACTTGTCCATGAAGACTCTAGGAAATGTTTGGGAAGTATTGGAAATGTGAACATTTGGTTACATTTTGAATATAAAGAACTTATTAAGAATATACAACAAGCTAGTGATGAAGATTATGGAAATATTCTTCAAGATATAAGAATTGGTGCCTTGACGAAACTTGGTAAAGAAACTTTAGAAAGTTGGCTACTAAGGAACTTGTTTACAAGTGGAAACACAGCGGCTGAAATAATGTACAATGAGCTTGGAGAAAACAAGTCTATAGTTTGCTTAATGCCTACACTGCAAGAGTGTTCTATATTTAATCACGAACTTTTGAAACTGGCAAAAACAGGAAATAGTGGAAATTGAAGCTATTGATAAAATTAAACACCAGTGAGTGACTATTCTTCTCACAGACAAACTACAGGCTAAAATGCATTCTTTGGAAAAGTCTGTATCTAAAACTACAGGCTTAGAAAAGACTTTACATGTATGTATAAACTGTCGGGTAATTTTACGGCGTAATTTGAATGTGGAAGACAATTTAGTAAATGGAGCAATGGGAAAAGTGATTGATTTTGTGAAATTTCAGAACAGAGATGGAATAGAATTTTTGATAATAAAATTTGATCAGATTAAAGAGGTAAGACAAATTGGGCATTGTGTTGTATGTTTTTTACTTGTAAAAGATTTGTTTGTTTGCAGAAAACAGTTTCCCCTGTCCTTAGCATATGCAGTAACTACTCATTAAATCTCTAGCTTCAAGTATAGACGGTGCTTTTGTAAATATTGGAAGTACAGTGTTCAAAGAGGGAATGGCATATGTTGCATTATCTCGAGTAAGAACATTGTCTGGTTTGTATTTGATAGATTTCGATGAGAAAAAGGTTAGTGCTGATGCAAATTGTGTAAGACAGTATAATCGTTTAAGAAGACTTTATGCTCCTGATTTAGGTGAATATCCCATATATGAGAAACGTATAGTCTGTCCAAAATGGAAATATGTCAAAGATGGAATTGAGGTTCAAAAAAAGAAAACAAATGAAGAGAAACTTGAAGGTGTAAAGAAAAAGAAAATGGAAACTGTTGATGAGATTGTAGGATACCAGTTGGAAAATAGTTCAGGTATCAACTGCTATGCTAATGTGATTCTGAATGTTGTGTTTTATCTAGAAGATCTTCATTGTGAAATTATGGGAAATCATGAAAAAATATTCTGTTCTTTATTACATCATGTATTTCAACACTTGGTAAATCCATACTGCTTCTGGCATTCGGCATCTTTTGGATATATGTACTGGGTCATTAACATTTACTCTTAATGTATAACAAGATGCACAAGAATTTCTAATGCTTATGCTTGGAGTATTAGAACATGAAGGAATACAGATTGAAAACTTATTTGGACTAAGTTACAGATGGGATCATAAATGTGAAGAGTGTTCATTTACTACCATCACTGAAATACAAACAGAAAGATTCATATACTTGACGATACCAGACTGCAAATCAGTACCTTTTAACAAATTGATTAAAACAGCCAATCAGGACATGAAATGTTCACATTGTAGATCAGAGATGTTGTCTACATTACATATAGAAAAATTTGGAAAATATCTAATTTTAATGCTTCAACGTTGTAGAGCAAATGGAAGAAACTTGGAAACAAAAATTAAATTTTTTAATGGAAGTCAAATATCTATTTCAGGAAGAACTTTTATAGCAGTGGCTATTATTTTCCATGATGGACCTACTACAACATCTGGACACTATACTGTGTACTTGAAGTGTAATAAAGGATGGACACATTGCAATGATGCCCACTTGGAATTTAAACCTAGATTGCCTTATGAATTACCAAATTCACAAAATTTTGAGTACATCATTCGGCCAATTTGGAAGATGTGAATAGAAACTAAACAGGATTGCAAACTATTACTATTTATAATTAGTGTTTGGATTATTATTTGTGGTAATTGATATTGCATTTGGAAAAATCTGTTTCAAAGGAAATAGTTTATATATTTGTTGTCTATTTTGTACCAGATGTAAATGAGAGTCTATATTTTGGCAAATGTATTTGAGATGAATAATAGAGTTTATGTAGATGAAGAAAGTAATTAACAAAGTGTAGATAGAAAAGTACATAGCTAGACATATTGAAAATAATGCTTTAAGATGATTTTGTTTTTTTTCTACAACCAATTAGATTGTTTTTTTCCCCGCTGTTGAATGATGATACCACATTGAATCACTGTGTCTGATGAAGTTAAGTGGAATCTGAGAACAGCAAAAAAGGGAATCTGAAAATGTTATTTTATTCTAAATATATGTTGAGTTGCTAAAAATATAATCTTACAATTTCAGTAATATATTATCTTTAAATAACTGTTTTTCTTCTTCTTCTTTATAGTAGGTACTGTTGAAGTTTGAGAAGAGCTTTAATGCTGTTTACGACAATGCTACTCTAAAATATTTCTACTGATAATGTATTTACATTTTTTAAAAGGTAAGAACACATATTGTAATATGGATGATAACGTGAAAAAATGTTTAAAGTTTAATTATATGTTATTTGTTTCTAATATAAATAAAGTTAATCCTTTAGACTACTTCAAAGTTTTCATTATGTTGCTCATGTAATCAAGGAGTCAGTTATCCTTACATGTAGACACTACCCATACACTTATGCATTCTCTGAAGCACAAGTTTTGCACTAATAGCAAAACACAGTCATTATTCTTGCATTGTTTCTTTTTCACAGGCACTACCCATGCACTCATTCAATTACCCAGGCAGTACCCATGCATTCATCCAATGATCCAGGCATTATCCTTGCACTCATATTTTCACTCAGGTGCTTTTTATACACTCATCAAATCATCAAGATAGTACCCCTGCAGTTATGCAATCACTGAGGCACTAGTCTTGCACTGAACTATTCACGCAGGCTCTATACATGCACTCATCCATTCACTCAGGCACTACCCATGCACTCATTCATTCACTCAGGCACTACCCATGCATTCATCCAACGATCCAGGCATTATCCTTGCACTCATATTTTCACTCAGGTGCTTTTTATACACTCATCAAATCATCAAGATAGTACCCCTGCAGTTATGCAATCACTGAGGCACTAGTCTTGCACTGAACTATTCATGGAGGCTCTATACATGCACTCATCCATTCACTCAGGCACTACCTATACAGTCATCCAATTACCCAGGCATTACTCTTGCACCCATCCTTGCACTCAGGCAGTACCCATACACTCATCCAATCACCCAGGCATTACCACTACACTCATGCAATCACCTAGGCACTACCGCTGTTCTCATGCAATCACTCTGGCACTACTCTTGCAGTCAACCATTCACTCCGACACTACCCATGCACCCATTCACTCCCTCAAGCAGTAGCCATGCACTCTTTCAATGAATCAGGGATTAGTATTTCACTCTTACTTTCACTCAGGTACTTCTCATGCACTCATTCAATCACCCAGGCACTATCCCTGCACCCATGCAATCACCCAGGCACTACCCATGTAGTTATGCAATCACCCAGGCACTACTCTTGCACTCAACCATTCACTCGGGCACTACTCATACACTCATCCCATCACTCAGGCACTACCCTGCACTCATGCAATCACCCAGGCACTACCCATGCACTCATGAAATCACTCAGGCAGTACTGTGGCACTCAGTCATTCAGTTAGGCAGTACCCATGCACTCATCCATTCACTCAGGCACTACCTATGCACTCATCCAATGACGCAGGCATTAGCCTTGTAGTCATCCATTTCCTCAAGCAGTACCCATACACTCATCCAATGACCCAGGCATTACTCTTGCAGACATTCTTTTACTCAGACACTACCCATGCACTGATCTAAGCACCCACAGATTACTCTTGCACTCATGAAGTGACTCAGGCACTACTGATGCACTCCCAATCAACAAGACAGTACCTCTGCACTTATGCAGTCACCCAGGGACTACCCATGAACTCCTGCATTCATTCTAGAACTACTGTTGCACTCAACCATACACTGAGGCACTACAAATGCACTCATCCATTCATTCAGGCACTACTCATGCACTCGTCAAATGACGCAGGTGTTATGTTGCACTCATACTTTCACTCAGGTACTTCTTATGCACTCATACAATCACCCAGGCAATTACCCTTGCACTCATAATTTCAGTCAGCTACTTTTGATACACTCATCAAATCATCCAGATGCTACCCCTGCAGTCATGCAATCACTGAGGCACTACTGTTGCACTCAACCATTCACTCAGGCATTAACCATGCATTTATCCATTCACTCAGGCACTACCTATACACTCATCCAATGACCCATGTCTTACACCCATCCTTCCTCTCAAGCACTACTCATACACTGATCCCATCACTCAGGCACTACCCCTGCACTCATGCAATCACCCAGGCACTACCCATGCACGCATGAAATCACTCAGACACTACTCTTGCACTCAGCCATTCAGTTAGGCAGTACCCATGCACTCATCCATTCACTCTGACACTACCTATGCACTCATCCAATGACACAGGCATTAGCCTTGTACTCATATATTCCCTCAAGCAGTACCCATGCACTCATCCAATGACCCAGGCATTACTCTTGCAGACATCCTTTTACTCAGACACTACCCATGCACTGATCTAAGCACCCATAGATTACCCTTGCACTCATGAAGTGACTCAGGCACTACTCATGCACTCATCCAATCACCCAGACAGTACCTCTGCACTTATGCAATCACCCAGAGACTACCCATGCATTCATGCAATCACTCAGGAACGACTCTAGCACTCAACCATACACTCAGGCACTACCCATGCACTCATCCATTCAGTCAGGCACTACCCATGCACTCGTCAAATGACCCAGGCGTTATGCTTGCAATCATACTTTCACTCAAGTACTTCTTATGCACTCATACAATCACCCAGGCATTACCCTTGCATTCATACTTTCAGTGAGGTACTTTTGATGCACTCATCAAATCATCCAGATACTGCCCCTGCAGTCATGCAATCACTGAGGCAGTACTCTTGCACTCAACCATTCACTCAGGCATTACCCATGCACTCATCCACTACCTATACACTCGTCCAATGATCCAGGCATTACTCTTGCACCCATCCTTCCACTTGAGAACTACTCATACAGTGATTCCATCACTCAGGCACTACCCCTGCAGTCATGCAATCACCCAGACACTACTCATGCACTCATGAAATCACTCCGGCACTACTCTTGCACTCAGTCATTCACTAAGACAGTACCCATGCACTCATCCATTCACTCAGGCACTACCTATGCACTCATGCAATGACGCAGGCATTAGCCTTGCACTCATCCATTCCCTAAAGCAGTACCCATGCACTCATCCAATGACCCAGGCATTACTCTTGCAGACATCATTTTACTCAGACACTTCCCATGCACTGATCTAAGCACCCAGAGATTACCCTTGCACTCATGAAGTGACTCAGGCACTACTCATGCACTCATCTAATCACCCAGACTGTACCTCTGCACTTATGCAATTACCCAGGGACTACGTATGCACTCATGCAATCACTCAGGAACTAGTCTTGCACTCAACCATACACTCAGGCACTACCCATGCACTCATCCATTCAGTCAGGCACTACCCATGAATTCGTGAAATCACCCAGGCATTACCTTTGCACCAATGCTTCCACTCAGGCAGTACCTATGCACTCATCCAATCACCCAGGCACTACCATGGCACTCATGCAATCACCCAGGCCATACCTATGCACTCATGCAATCACTCAGACACTACTCTTCCACTCAACCATTCACTCAGGTACTTCCTATGCACTCATACAATCACCCAGGCAGTACCCCTGCGCTCATGCAATCAGCCAAGCACTATCCATGCAATCATGCAATCCCTCAGGCATTACTGTAGAACTCATCCATTCCCTCAATACTACCCATGTACTCATTCACTCACTGAGACACTACTTATACACAATTCTAACATTAATCATACACACATACATACAATTTTTCTATTTTTTACCAGTTTAGGTGGTTCCATTATAACCTTTTTTTTTATAGAATAATTGTATATTTTTTTGTATTTTATGAACATTGTTTTTTTTTGTGGTGTTTTTCATTTTTTTAAAGCAAAAAATAAAAGTAAAAGTGTCCAACTCTATTGTTTTTGTTTAACATAGAAACAAAGATAATAAAACAAAAAACAAAAAATTATATTGTGGTTTCTGAGGAGCGTCTTGATGGTGTCGATAGGGAGTTCCCTCACACACAATGTTGTAAGACAGTGGCGGCAGTGTATAGCTCCATCTGCCAACTCAGGAACTATCAGGGGTTGTGGAGTTGTCAAAACAACCCCTGCAGATGTTGATGATTGTTGTCCATCATTGTTGGCTGCTTCCTCCTGTCTTCATCGCTCCACTTCACGTGCCAGGCGAATAGGATGCATTGTCTCCAGATGTTTTTTCATCGAAGAAGTACCACAAGAGTACTTCTTCTCAGAGCCTCTTGATAAGATTTTGTGACAGATGGTACATGTCACCTTATGGGCATTTACTTTTTATTCGCCTTCAGGCACACTGAAGAAGGCCCATACGATGCTTTCTTTCCGCTTCTTCGCTGGCTCTTTCACCTCCTCCATCTCCTCCTCATGCTCTTCTGGAAATGCTGATGCCATTTTTTTTTAAGTAAAATGAAAAACACCACAAAAAAAAGAAAAATGACAGAGCCTACAAAACAGGTAGTCTTGAAGCCAGACACACCCAAAAAGAAAGGACTGTAAGAGGCGTTGGTTCCACCCATGAAGAGAATGAAAAGCTGTTCAACCAATGACAAGCTTTCCTTCTATGTCACATGGGGTCGCGTAGGGGTCGCGCACTCTACGCGTAGCCGTCGCGCACCCGTCAAATGTACTAAATGTCATATACAGCTGTAAATTCCTATCAGGATATTGTGTTTCAAAGTATTTTAATGAAAACTCTTTCTGCAAAACCGATATTTAAATTAGAAACAGTCATATTTCAGACTTTTGAAATTACGCCAGAGTCGCGTCTCCTATGTGAACCTGGAAATACGTGACGGCAGGATTCGCGCACCCAGCGCGTAGAACCGCGTCCAGTACGCGATACCATCGCGTACACAAAAATCTGTTAAAAATATTTGAAAACAAATTTAAAACACCAATTTTACTATTTTTATGTACTCAGTAATAAATCTCTACGTCTAAAACATATATTAATTCGTTCTAAATGTGTTTTTAAGAGTGAGATTCGTATACCGGATCCGCGCACCCATCGCGTAGGATCACGTATAGTGCGCAACTCTTTTTTGTAAATTAAAAAAAAATAGATAAAAAACATAGTTATAATAGGAAAACAACAAAACAACTTTCATAGTATTAAAAGCAAACTTACAAAATTTAACTTAGCAAAAATACTTGAAAAAAGTATACATTTTTAAAAAAATTATTTTTCAATTGAAAATTCTACTATATAATATCACACTGATCAAATTTACAAACAATAAAACAGATTTAATTCAAATAGATAACACTATAAATCTTTCATCAGCTATGTTATATATTTTTCTAAAAACTGTTTATAATTAATTTAAAACATAATAAAAAAACTTAAAAAGACATAGACAAAAAATAAAAAAACAGTTAGAAACATCTTTTCATAAATAAAGTGATCTACAAAAACTTAGAATTTCATTGAAAAAAACAGATTTCAGGTATGTTATAGTTAGGAATTAGCATTTAAAAAACCTTAGAAATTCACTGAAAAAAACAGAGGTGTCAGGGATGTTATAGTTAGGAATTAGCATTCAAAAACCTTAGATATTCACTGAAAAAACCACAGGTTTCAGTGTCATTATAGTTAGGCTGACATTTTACTCATACAAAACCAGAAAAATTCAGCTGTTATAGTTACCTGAGCTAACTATAACTCGTGCCCCCGCAATGCACTGCTGATGTCACATATTACATCACTCATGACATGGTCAGTGACATCACTGATGACATCTCAAATGACATCACTGATGACATCATCCACTTAATATCTGATGCACCTCCTCACACCGTAAGATAACCTTTCATACACCCACTCTAAAATACAGACTACCATTCTCAAAACCATAGACACACCAATACCAGTTAGTACATACACATGCACTGATTCATAGGTCTACACACACATCTACTCACTCATCCATACAGTCACTCATACACACAGTCACTCATCAATACATCCACTGATATATGCACTCATACACCCATACAGACACCCAAAGAATTAATCCCACTGCCATTTACTCACCTATACAGTTATACACACACCACCTCACTTATTCATACAGATACTAACACATACTTATTCTCTTCTACAATCACTAGCACAAGCACACACTCAAGCATACACCCACTCTCACAATCTCTCACTCTTACATATAGTCACTTATATACTCCAACACTCACATATACTGACTTTCACATATATAGTTACTCACACATATACCACTGAGTCCTCCATTCACTCACCAACACAGCCATACGCACACTCACTCACTGATACAGCCCCTTGCAGATCAACTCATGAACCCATACAGCCATTGAATCACCCACTCACACATCCATGCAGGGAGTCACACACCTCCCACCCACCCACACAGCCACTCAGGCACCCATACAGCTGCTCAGACAACCAAACATTAACCAATATAGACACTCATGTAGCTACTCACAAACCCATTCAGCCACTTAAACACCAACTGACAGACTGATACAGACATTCACATAGATTAGTCATTCACCCATGCATTCACTAATACACGTTTAATCACTCACTTATACAGTCAGTCACACGCCCACTAAATCATCCATCCAGACACTCATATACCCACTCATTCTTCAACACACCTTGGCGTATATATATACATAACATTCCTAAACTTTTTAGAAACACTCAGTCACTGGATGATGTCATCAGTGATGTCATTTGAGATGTCATCAGTGATGTCACTAACCATGTCATGAGTGATGTAATATGTGACGTCATCAGCAGTGCATTGCGGGGGCGCGAGTTATAGTTAGCTCAGGTAACTATAATGGCCGAATTTCTCTGGTTTTGTATGAGTAAAATGTCAGCCGAACTATAACGACCCTGAAACCTGTGTTTTTTTAGTGATATATATATATATATTACCTGCTAGCGGTCGGCAGTAGGTAGTTATAGTTAGGACCTTGTTTCTATTAAAAAAGCTTTTTTCTTTTGCCAATATCTTTGGCGCCGGTTAACGAATCTTTGCGAAATTTTCAAAACTAATGGCCCGCTCACTTCAGCTGTTGTGTTCAAAGTTTTGGGGTGATTCATCAAGCAGGGGCAGAGAAAAAAGGGGGGTCCCAAAATGCATTTTCTCCATGTTAACTTCCATAGGAAACTTTTGTCGCAGCTACAGCTTGAACTGCTGAACGGAATTACAGCAAATTTGGCAAAGAGGTAGCTCTTGGTTCAGAGTGCACTCTTTGCTTTAAATGGTGTAAATCAGTTCAGTAGTTCCTAAGAAATTAATATTTAAAGCAATATGGATATCTGGTGACCGCGGTGGATCCGCGAACCCTCCCGAGCACAAGCTTGACTCTGATTGGCTGCCAACACTTCAAACTAGGAAGTGTTGGCAGCCATCTTGTGACTCGGTTGAACCAAGTCACAAGAAAAAGGTGAAAAAAACAAGAAAAGGGGGCAGGGTAGGAACACCCTGACCCCCTAGGGCTGCTCAAGGAGCCCCAAAAAAGCACTTTAAAAAAAAAAAAGAATCGGCGGGATTCGCGTAGGGTCCACAAATCCAGCCAAAATGTTTTTAAAAAATGAAGTGCGGTCTCCCGCACTTCGTTTTCTTGAAGCCCGCCGGGTGGGCAAGGTCCCAGGGGCTTTACAAAATAGTGATGCGGGCACCCTGCGGGGCCCCCGCTGCCCCGGGGATGCCACCTCCCCGGGGCTTTGTGATAGAAAAAAGCCTGGGGGGGCTCCTGCCCCCCACGCTGCCCCAGGTACCACCACCTCCCGGGGCATTCCTTAATTATTGTTGGGGGGCCTCACGGGCCCCCCCAAGCCCCATGGCCCACCACCTCCCCAGGGCTTTAATGTTTAAATACGGGGGGCTCACAACCCCCCGCAGCCCCGGTGACCGCCACCTCTCCAGGGCATTTGTTTTATTAATAATGTGTAGGGGGCTCCTGCCACCCACACTGCCCCCGGGACCACCACCTCCCCTGGTCATTGAGTAATTAACGTACGGGGGTCCATAGCGGACCCCTGGCCCCAAGGATCACCACCTCCACGGGGCTGTATATTTGATGGAGGGGGCTGCACGGCCCCACTCGTGGAGCCTTTCATGGCCCTGGGGATGGCCACCCCCCAGGGCTGGCTCCAGCAATGTCCTGGGGTGCCCACCCCCAGGACATTGCAGTTTGCTACGGCAGGGCGGGAGCACTGCTCCCACCCTGCCATAGCAAACTTCTGCTTCGCTTCATAGAAGCGAGAGCAGGAAAACTGCTCTCGCTTCCATGAAGCGAAGCAGTATTGCTTTTGGGCAAAGGGAGCTGCATGGCAGCAGCTCCCTTTGTCCAAAAGCAATGCTGGCTCCCGCAGGAGGCGGGGAGCCTGCAGGGACTGCGGGGGCATTGGTGCTCCCCCGCGTACCCCACAAAGAGGCCAAGCCCCAGGGATGGGGTCCCTGGGCTACATCAGCCTCAGGAGGGTGACCGGGCAGCCCCCCTCCAATTTAAAATAAAATAAAATAGAGGGCAGGCCCCAGGGATGGGGTCCCCGGGGCCAAAATTGGCCAGGGCCGCATGGCCCCCCTCCCCTTTGCATAAAATTATTCAACAAAGGCCTAGCCCCGGGGGAGGGGGTCCCCGAGGCTGTAATCGGCCTCAGGAGGGGGGCTGCGCGCCACCCTCCCTTTGTATTTAAAAAAAACAAATGGCTCAGGCCCTGGGGAATGGGGTCCCTGGGGCCCAAAAGGCTAATGAGAAGGGGGCCACACATCCCCCTTCTTAAAATAAAAAAAAGAAACCATCAACTCGCCGGAGGCCCCGATCCTACCCTGCACAACTCTGCAAACGCACCTCCTGGGGTGCTCTGGCATGGGGGATTAAGTTCCATCGCTACTGAGGGTCCCTGGGGGCCAACTAGGCTACCAGGGAACTCCAGTAAGCCCCACACAGTGGGATTGCTGAGAGGTGGTAGGAGGCCACGCCCCTTTTTACACCACTCTGCAAACGCACCTCTTGGCACACTGCTGGTGGGGTGATGAGGTCCCCTTGTGTCCTGAGGACCTCAGGACTAAAGTGGACTTCATCCCCCAAGCAGCAGTGCGCCAGGATGCATGTTTGCAGAGTGGTGTAAAAAGGGGGCGTGGCCTCTGACCACTCTCAGCAATCCAGCTGTGTGGGGCTTACTAGAGGTAACAAGAGGGCTAGTTGGCCCCCAGGGACCCCCAGGAGGCAAGGGGACTTCATCCCCCAACCAAGAGCATGCCAGGAGATGCGTTTGCAGAGTGGTGGAGAAATGGGGCATGGCCTGTGTCCACCTCTCAGCAATCCCACTGTGTGGGGCTTACTGGAGGTAGCAGGTAGGCTAGTTGGCCCCTAAGGTCCCCCAGCAGCGAAGGGGACTTCAATCCCCATCCAAGAGTACGTCAGGGAGTGCATTTGCATAGTGGTGGGAAAAGGGAGCGTGGCCTGCTATGAGAACTTAACAATCCTGCTGTGTGGGATTTACTGGAAATAATAGGAGGGGTAGTTGGCCCCCAATGATGTCCTTTGGGGCCAACTACCCCTCCTGTTACCTCCAGTAAGTCCAACACAGTGGGATTGCTAAGAGGTTTTTGGAGGTCACGCCCCCTTTTCCCACCACTCTGCAAATGCGCTCCCTGGCACGCTCTTGGGTGGGGATTGAAGTCCCCTTTACTGCTGAAGGACTTTGGGGGCCAAGAAGCCCTCCTGGTACCTCTTGTAAGTGCTATGCAGCAGAATTCCTCAGCGCTGTTTGGAGGCCCAGCCCCCTTTCTCCACCACTCTGCAAACGCGACTACTAGTTAAAGAAGCATTTGCAATGTAATAGGTCTCGCATTTGCGAAAGTTAGGGCTATTGGCGTTGTAAATGTAAAAGTTTTTTGGAGTGGATGTATGTTGTGTGTAGTGGAATTATGTGGTATGTTGTGCAGTGAAATTATGTGGCTAGAAAGTATGTGGTATTTAGTGTATAGGAATTATGTAGAGTGGGATTATGTGTTATGGAGAGTAATTATGTGGTATGGTAGTCTGTGTTGTGGAGTGGTAACCTCAGGTTTAGTCTTCCTCGTTTCCATAGAAGCTAAACTATAAACTCAATGAGACAAAAAAGAAGGAACCACTGAGGAGCACTTCTGGACCTAGTCGGAGGTATGAGCAGGGCCACTGGAATTATGTGACTGTTCGGCTACACTGATTTTTGCATAATGAGACATTTTCCGCATTTGCCACATAATCCATCATCTGCTGCATAATCTGCAGATTTGAACAAAAAAAACCTTGTTTCTAGCTCAAACGGCTCAAACATTGCCAAAAATGCAGTGACAAGTGTTACAGTGTGGTGAAAGGCCCTTTGCAAACCTGGAATGGTCACCTGTTACTTAATGCTAAATCTGGGTGTTAAATTGGTACTAATGGTGCGCAAATCACTCTTGCTTCTTTCTATGCCTCTCTTGCCTCTTTCTGCATTTCTCTTGCTTCTTTCTGCACATCTCTTCTGCTTTCTGCACCTCTCTTCTTTCTGCACCTCTCTCGCTTCTTTCTGCACTTCTCTTGCTTCTTTCTTTTGCACCTCTCTTGCCTCTTTCTGCACCTCTGTTGCTTCTTTCTGTACTTCTCTTACCTCTTTCTGCACCCTCTTCCCTCTTTCTGCACCTCTCTTGCCTCTTTCTGCACCTCTCTTACCTCTTTCTGCACCTCTGTTGCTTCTTTCTACACTTCTCTTGCTTCTTTCTCCACCTCTCTTAATTCTTTCTGCACCTCTCTTGCTTCTTTCTACACCCCTCTTCCCTCTTTCTACACCCCTCTTCCCTCTTTCTGCACCCCTCTTCCCTCGTTCTGCACCTCTGTTGCCTCTTTCTGCAGTTCTCTAGCCTCTTTCTGCAGTTCTCTTGCCTCTTTCTGCATTTCTGTTGCTTCTTTCTGCACACCTCTTGCCTCTTTCTGCACCTCTGTTGCTTCTTTCTGCACTTCTCTTGCTTCTTTCTGCACCTCTATTGCTTCTTTCTGGACCTTTATTGCCCCTTTCTGCACCCCTCTTCCCTCTTTATGCACCTCTCTTGCCTCTAGCTGTACCTTTCTTGCCTCTTTCTACACCTCTCTTGCCCCTTTCTGCAGTTCTCTTGCCTCTTTCTGCACCTCTGTTGCTTCTTTCTGCACTGCTCTTGCCTCTTTCTGCACCTCTCTTGCCTCTTTCTGCACCGCCATTGGTTCTATCTGCACTTCTCTTGCTTTTTTCTGCATCTCTCTTGATTCTTTCTGCACCCCTCTTGCCTCTTTCTGCACCCCTCTTGCCTCTTTCTGCACCTCTCCTGCCTGTTTCTGTAACACTCTTGCCTCTTTCTGCACTTTTCTTGCCTCTTTCTGCTCCTCAGTTGCCTTTTTCTGCACTTCTCTTGCTTTTATATGCACCTCTCTTGTTTCTTTCTGCAACTCTCTTGTCTCTTTCATCACTTCTCTTGCTCCTTTCTACACCTCTGTTATTTCTTTCAGCACTTCTCTTGCCTCTTTCTGCACTTCTCTTGCCTGTTTCTGCACCTGTCTTGCCTCTTTCTGCACCACTGTTGCCTCTTTCTACACCTCACTTTCTTCTTTCTGCACCTCTCTTGCCTCTTTCTGCAGTTCTCTTGCCTCATTCTGCACCTCTTTTGCTTTTTTCTGCACTTCGCTTGCTTCTTTCTGCACCCTTCTTGCCTCTTTCTGCACCTCTGTTGGTTCTTTCTGCACTGCTCTTGCTTTTTTTTACACCTCTCTTGCAAATCCCTGCACCCCTCTTGCCCCTTTCTGCACCCCTCTTCCCTCTTTCTGTACCTCTCTTGCCTCTTTCTGCACCCCTGTTCCCTCTTTCTGCACCTCTCCTGCCTGTTTCTGCACCTCTGTTGCCTCTTTCTGCACTTCTCTTGCCTCTTTCTCCACCTCTGTTGCATCTTTCTGCATTTCTCTACCCTCTTTCTGCACCCCTATCCCCTCTTTCTACACCTCTGTTGCTTCTTTCAGCACTTCTCTTGCATATTTCTGCACCTCTCTTGCTTCTTTCTGCACCCCTCTAGCCTCTTTCTGCACCCTTCTTCCCTCTTTGTGCACCTCTCTTGCCTCTTTCTGTACCTCTTTTGCTTCTTTCTGCACTTCTGTTGCCTCTTTCTGCACCCCTCTTGCCTCTTTCTGCACCTCTGTTGGCTCTTTCACCGCTGCTCTTGCTTCTTTCCGTACCTCTCTTGCAAGTTTCTGCAACCCTCTTGCTTCTTTCTGCACCCCCTTCCCTCTTTCTGCACCTCTCTTGCCTCTGTCTGCACCCGTTCTCTCTTTCTGCACCTCTTTTGCCTGTTTCTGCAACTGTCTTGCCTCTTTCTGCAGTTCTCTTGCCTCTTTCTGCACCTCTGGTGCTTCTTTCTGCACTTCTCTTGCCTCTTTCTGCAACCCTCTTGCCTCTTTCTGCACCTCCGTTGGTTCTTTCTGCACTTCTCTTGCTGTTTTCCACATCTCTCTTGCTTCTTTCTGCAACGCTCTTGCCTATTTCTGCACCCCTGTTTCTGCAACTCTCTTGCCTCTTTCTGCAGTTCTCTTGCCTCCTTCTGTACCTCTGTTGCTACTTTCTGCACTTCTCTTGGCTCTTTCTGCACCCCTCTATCCTGTTTCTGCATCTCACTTGCCTCTTTCTGCACCTCTCTTGCCTCTTTCTGCAATTCCCTTGCCTCTTTCTGCACCTCACTTGCCTCTTTGTGCACTTCTCTTTTTATGCACCTATCTTGTTTCTTTCTGCAACTCTCTTGTCTGTTTCATCACTTCTCTTGCTTCTTTCTACACTTCTGTTGCTTCTTTCAGCACTTCTCTTGCCTCTTTCTTCTATTCACTTCCCTGTTTCTGCACCTGTCTTGCCTCTTTCTGCACCACTGTTGCCTCTTTCTGCACCTCACTTGCTTCTTTCTGCACCCTCTTGCCTCTTTCTGCACCCCTCTTCCCTCTTTCTATACCTCTCTTACATCTTTCGGCACCCGTCCCGTCTTTCTGCACCTCTCCTGCCTGTTTCTGCACCTCTGTTCCCTCTTTCTGCACTTCTCTTGCCTCTTTCTGTACTGCTGTTGCTTCTTTCTGCACTTCTCTTCCCTCTTTCTGCACTTCTCTTGCCTCTTTCTGCACCCCTCTGTCGTGTAGTTCCTATAGTACCCCTGCAGGACCTGTGCGTTTGAATAACATATACTGCGGGCTTGGTGGCAGACTGACTCCGTGCACCCCCACCGTATATGTTAGCCTAGTTTGCATTAGCTAGCTCGCAGTGCCACTAGTGTCTCCTCTTATCGGGGAGAGATTAGTTTCTGGCAACCTTAGAACATGACAACCCTGATTCCCTCAGAATCGTGGAAACAATGTACTACCTTTCGCTCAGTCACTCGTGCTCACTTATTTGGTTTGTCTCAGAGAGTTTCACAGAATAAACAGTCGGGCGTTTCAATAAGTATTTATTGAACAGTTGTTATTCTAGTGTAAAATATATGTGCTGCGGTAACCAGCAGACAATAGCAGAGATATATTATCAGCAGTACGATAAAAGCAAAGGGATAGAACAGTTCTACCATATTGCAATAATCATGAATACATACATGAACATAAAAGCATTATGCAAGTGCGCGTACTCCTATGATTCCTAACTATATGTACCTGAGTGTACCTAGCATATGTGTGTAGGTCTAAAGCCTAAGAGCCAAGAATCCTTCTAGGATTTAGTCGAACCCCCATACCTGAATAGAGAGAGTGTGGGACCCCGTCCTGGTCTCGAGTTGGACACCCCATCAGGGCTGTGTCAGACCACTGTCAGCTGGAGCGACTGCATGCAGGAGCCTCAGCGTCTCTGGTCAGTGTGTCAGCATGGAAGTCTCAGTTCCCTCTGTCTTACCGGGGCAAGATGTGGCGTATTTATACCCTAAAGAGTCTCGGTCCTCAGTATGGTTTGTATTGGACATGAGGAAGACGTCAGGGGTGAACTTTGTACATACATATTATGCCAGTGGTGTATTCCTAGAGAGCCATGCATAATTAATGAGTACAGTGTGGGCCTGTGTTTGGAAAAACCGTGCTGTATTCAAAACCACAGGATAGATAACGTTCAGCCCTCAGAGCTCATTGTGTACTAGCTGGGACCAATGTAGGTGAAAGATCATGCCTATATAAGGAATCATGACTATAATAGGACATGTACAGTTATGACCATAATTGGGCATATGCTGCTATGACCATAATAGGGCAAGTACGAATATGACCATATTAGGGTAAATATGAATACGTCCATTTTAGGGCATGTACGAACGGGTCTACATTAGGGCCTCTATGCGGGATATAACACCTCTTCCCTCTTTCTGCACCTCTGTTGCTTCTTTCAGCACTTCTCTTGCTTCTTTCTGCACCTCTCTTGCTTCTTTCTGCCCCTCTCTTGCTTCTTTCTGCACCCCTCTTGCCTCTTTCTGCACCTCTGTTGGTTCTTTCTGCACTGCTCTTGCTTCTTTCTGCACCGCTCTTGCTTCTTTCTGCACCTCCCTTGCAAATTTCTGCACCCCTCTTGCCTCTTCCTGCACCCCTCTTCCCTCTTTCTGCACCTCTGTTGCTTCATTATGCACCTCTTTTGCGTCTTTCTGCACTTCTGTTGCCTCTTTCCGCACCCCTCTTGCCTTTTTCTGCACCTCTGTTGGTTCTTTCTGCACTGCTCTTGTTTCTTTCTGTACCTCTCTTGCAGATATCTGCACCCTCTTGCCTCTTTCTGCACCCCTCTTCCCTCTTTCTGCACCCCTGTTCTCTCTTTCTGCATCTCTTTAGCCTCTTTCTGTACCTCTGTTGGTTCTTTCTGCACTACTCTTGTTTTTTTCACATCTCTCTTGCTTCTTCTGCACCCATCTTGCCTCTTTCTGCACCCTTCTTTCCACTTTCTGTACCTCTCTTGCCCGTTTCTGAAACTCTCTTGCCTCTTTCTGCAGTTCTCTTACATCCTTCTGCACCTCTGTTGCATCCTTCTGCATTTCTCTTGCCTCTTTCTGCACCACCCCTCTGCCGGTTTCTTCACCTCACTTGCCTGTTTCTGCACCTCTCTTGCCTCTTTGTGTACTTCTCTTGCTTCTTTCTGCACCTTACTTACCTCTTTCTGCACTTCTCTTGCTTTTTTATGTACCACTCTTGTTTCTATCTGCAATTTTCTTGTCTCTTTCATCACTTGTCTTGCTTCTTTCTACACATCTGTTGCTTCTTTCAGCACTTCTCTTGCCTCTTTCTACACTTCTCTTGCCTGTTTCTATACCTGTCTTGCCTCTTTTTGCACCACTGTTGCCTCTTTCTGTACCTCACTTGCTTCTTTCTGCACCCCTCTTGCCTCTTTCTGCACCCCTCCTCTTTCTGTACCTCTCTTGCCTCTTTATGCACCCCTGTTCCCTCTTTCTGCACCCTTCTTCCCTCTTTGTGCACCTCTCCTTCCCCTTTCTGCAGTTCTCTTGCCTCTTTCTGCACCTCTTTTGCTTCTTTCTGCACTTTTGATGCCTCTTTCTGCGCCCCTCTTGCCTCTTTCTGCACCTCTGTTGGTTCTTTCTGCACTGCTCTTGCTTCTTTTTGCACCTCTCTTGCAAATTTCTGCTCCCCTCTTGCCTCTTTCTACACCCCTTTCCCCTCTTTCTGCACCTCTCCTGCCTGTTTCTGCACCTCTGTTCCCTCTTTCTGCACTTCTCTTGCCTCTTTCTGTACTTCTGTTGCTTCTTTCTGCACTTCTCTTCCCTCTTTCTGCACTTCTCTTGCCTCTTTCTGCAGTTCTCTTGCCTCTTTCTGCACCTCTGTTGCTTCTTTCTGCACTTCTATTGCCTCTTTCTGCACCCCTCTTGCCTCTTTCTGCACCTCCGTTGAATCTTTCTGCACTTCTCTTGCTTTTTTACGCATTTCTCTGGCTTCTTTATGCACCCCTCTTTCCTCTTTCTGCACCCCTCTTTCCTCTTTCTGCACCTCTCTTGCCTCTTTCTGCAAGTCTCTTGCCTCCTTCTGCACCTCAGTTGCTTCTTTCTGCACTTCTCTTGCTTTTGTATGCACCTCTCTTGTTTCTTTCTGCAACTCTCTTGTCTCTTTCATCACTTCTCTTGCTCCTTTCGACACCTCTGTTGTTTCTTTCAACACTTCTCTTGCCTCTTTCTGCACTTCTCTTGCCTGTTTATGCACCTGTCTTGCCTCTTTCTGCACCACTGTTGCCTCTTTCTGCACCTCACTTTCTTCTTTCTGCACCTCACTTGCCTCTTTCTGCACTTCTCTTGCCTCTTTCTGCAGTTCTCTTGCCTCTTTCTGCACCTCTATTGTTTCTTTCTGCACTTCTCTTGCCTCTTTCTGCACTTCTCTTGCCTCTTTCTGCAGTTCTCTTGCCTCTTTCTGCACCTCTGTTGCTTCTTTCTGCACTTCTCTTGCCTCTTTCTGCACCCCTCTTGCCTCTTTCTGCACCTCCGTTGAATCTTTCTGCACTTCTCTTGCTTTTTCTGCATTTCTCTGGCTTCTTTATGCACCCTCTTTCCTCTTTCTGCACCCCTCTTTCCTCTTTCTGCACCTCTCTTGCCTCTTTCTGCAAGTCTCTTGCCTCTTTCTGCAGTTCTCTTGCCTCCTTCTGCACCTCAGTTGCTTCTTTCTGCACTTATCTTGCTTTTGTATGCACCTCTCTTGTTTCTTTCTGCAACTCTCTTGTCTCTTTCAGCACTTCTCTTGCTTCTTTTGACACCTCTGTTGCATCTTTCAGCACTTCCCTTGCCTCTTTCTGCACTTCTCTTGCCTGTTTCTGCACCTGTCTTGCCTGTTTCTGTACCTGTCTTGCCTGTTTCTGCACCTCACTTGCTTCTTTCTGCACCTCACTTACTTCTTTCTGCATCCCTCTTGCCTGTTTCAGTACCTCTCTTGCCTCTTTCTGCACCCCTGTTCCCTCTTTCTGCCCTTCTCTTGCCTCTTTCTGTATTTCTGTTTCTTCTTTCTGCACTTCTCTTGCCTCTTTCTGCACACCACTTGCCCCTTTCTGCACCTCTGTTGCTTCTTTCTGCACTTCTCTTGCTTCTTTCTGCACCTCTATTGCTTCTTTCTGGACCTCTATTGCCTCTTTCTGCATTTCTGTTGCTTCTTTCTGCACTTCTCTTGCCTCTTTCTGTACTTCTGTTGCTTCTTTCTGCACTTCTCTTCCCTCTTTCTGCACTTTTCTTGCCTCTTTCTGCACCACAGCTGCCTTTTTCTGCACTTCTCTTGCTTTTATATGCACCTCTCTTGTTTCTTTCTGCAACTCTCTTGTCTCTTTCATCACTTCTCTTGCTCCTTTCTACACCTCTGTTGTTTCTTTCAACACTTCTCTTGCCTCTTTCTGCACTTCTCTTGCCTGTTTATGCACCTGTCTTGCCTCTTTCTGCACCACTGTTGCCTCTTTCTGCACCTCACTTTCTTCTTTCTGCACCTCACTTGCCTCTTTCTGCACTTCTCTTGCCTCTTTCTGCACTTCTATTGCCTCTTTCTGCACCCCTCTTGCCTCTTTCTGCACCTCCGTTGAATCTTTCTGCACTTCTCTTGCTTTTTTACGCATTTCTCTGGCTTCTTTATGCACCCCTCTTTCCTCTTTCTGCACCCCTCTTTCCTCTTTCTGCACCTCTCTTGCCTCTTTCTGCAAGTCTCTTGCCTCCTTCTGCACCACAGTTGCTTCTTTCTGCACTTCTCTTGCTTTTGTATGCACCTCTCTTGTTTCTTTCTGCAACTCTCTTGTCTCTTTCATGACTTCTCTTGCTCCTTTCGACACCTCTGTTGTTTCTTTCAACACTTCTCTTGCCTCTTTCTGCACTTCTCTTGCCTGTTTATGCACCTGTCTTGCCTCTTTCTGCACCACTGTTGCCTCTTTCTGCACCTCACTTTCTTCTTTCTGCACCTCACTTGCCTCTTTCTGCACTTCTCTTGCCTCTTTCTGCAGTTCTCTTGCCTCTTTCTGCACCTCTGTTGTTTCTTTCTGCACTTCTCTTGCCTCTTTCTGCACTTCTCTTGCCTCTTTCTGCAGTTCTCTTGCCTCTTTCTGCACCTCTGTTGCTTCTTTCTGCA
The DNA here is from genome assembly GCA_963921515.1 of Calotriton arnoldi. Lineage (NCBI taxonomy): Eukaryota > Metazoa > Chordata > Amphibia > Caudata > Salamandridae > Calotriton > Calotriton arnoldi. The sequence goes on along the minus strand of CAWUFW010006279.1, from coordinate 1,124,678 downwards.
CTTCTCTTGCCTCTTTCTGCACCCCTCTTGCCTCTTTCTGCACCTCCGTTGAATCTTTCTGCACTTCTCTTGCTTTTTTCTGCATTTCTCTGGCTTCTTTATGCACCCTCTTTCCTCTTTCTGCACCCCTCTTTCCTCTTTCTGCACCTCTCTTGCCTCTTTCTGCAAGTCTCTTGCCTCTTTCTGCAGTTCTCTTGCCTCCTTCTGCACCTCAGTTGCTTCTTTCTGCACTTATCTTGCTTTTGTATGCACCTCTCTTGTTTCTTTCTGCAACTCTCTTGTCTCTTTCAGCACTTCTCTTGCTTCTTTTGACACCTCTGTTGCATCTTTCAGCACTTCCCTTGCCTCTTTCTGCACTTCTCTTGCCTGTTTCTGCACCTGTCTTGCCTGTTTCTGTACCTGTCTTGCCTGTTTCTGCACCTCACTTGCTTCTTTCTGCACCTCACTTACTTCTTTCTGCATCCCTCTTGCCTGTTTCAGTACCTCTCTTGCCTCTTTCTGCACCCCTGTTCCCTCTTTCTGCCCTTCTCTTGCCTCTTTCTGTATTTCTGTTTCTTCTTTCTGCACTTCTCTTGCCTCTTTCTGCACACCTCTTGCCTCTTTCTGCACCTCTGTTGCTTCTTTCTGCACTTCTCTTGCTTCTTTCTGCACCTCTATTGCTTCTTTCTGGACCTCTATTGCCTCTTTCTGCATTTCTGTTGCTTCTTTCTGCACTTCTCTTGCCTCTTTCTGTACTTCTGTTGCTTCTTTCTGCACATCTATTCCCTCTTTCTGCACTTCTCTTGCCTCTTTCTGCACCACAGCTGCCTTTTTCTGCACTTCTCTTGCTTTTATATGCACCTCTCTTGTTTCTTTCTGCAACTCTCTTGTCTCTTTCATCACTTCTCTTGCTCCTTTCTACACCTCTGTTGTTTCTTTCAACACTTCTCTTGCCTCTTTCTGCACTTCTCTTGCCTGTTTATGCACCTGTCTTGCCTCTTTCTGCACCACTGTTGCCTCTTTCCGCACCTCACTTTCTTCTTTCTGCACCTCACTTGCCACTTTCTGCACTTCTCTTGCCTCTTTCTGCACTTCTCTTGCCTCTTTCTGCACCTCTGTTGCTTCTTTCTGCACTTCTCTTGCCTCTTTCTGCACCCCTCTTTGCCTCTTTCTGCACCTCCGTAGAATCTTTCTGCACTTCTCTTGCTTTTTTCCGCATTTCTCTGGCTTCTTTATGCACCCCTCTTTCCTCTTTCTGCACCCCTCTTGCCTCTTTCTGCAAGTCTGTTGCCTCTTTCTGCAGTTCTGTTGCCTCCTTCTGCACCTCAGTTGCTTCTTTCTGCACTTATCTTGCTTTTGTATGCACCTCTCTTGTTTCTTTCTGCAACTCTCTTGTCTCTTTCAGCACTTCTCTTGCTTCTTTCGACACCTCTGTTCCATCTTTCAGCACTTCCCTTGCCTCTTTCTGCACTTCTCTTGCCTGTTTCTGCACCTGTCTTGCCTGTTTCTGTACCTGTCTTGCCTGTTTCTGCACCTCACTTGCTTCTTTCTGCACCTCACTTACTTCTTTCTGCATCCCTCTTGCCTGTTTCAGTACCTCTCTTGCCTCTTTCTGCACCCCTGTTCCCTCTTTCTGCACATCTCCTGCCTGTTTCTGCACCTCTGTTGCCTCTTTCTGCCATTCTCTTGCCTCTTTCTGCATTTCTGTTGATTCTTTCTGCACTTATCTGGCCTCTTTCTGTACTTCTGTTGCTTCTTTCTGCACTTCTCTTCCCTCTTTCTGCACTTCTCATGCCTCTTTCTGCACCACAGCTGCCTTTTTCTGCACTTCTCTTGCTTTTATATGCACCTCTCTTGTTTCTTTCTGCAACTCTCTTGTCTCTTTCATCACTTCTCTTGCTCCTTTCTACACCTCTGTTGTTTCTTTCAACACTTCTCTTGCCTCTTTCTGCACTTCTCTTGCCTGTTTATGCACCTGTCTTGCCTCTTTCTGCACCACTGTTGCCTCTTTCTGCACCTCCCTTTCTTCTTTCTGCACCTCACTTGCCTCTTTCTGCAGTCCTCTTGCCTCATTCTGCACCTCTTTTGCTTTTTTCTGCACTTCGCTTGCCTCTTTCTGCACCCTTCTTGCCTCTTTTTGCACCTCTGTTGGTTCTTTCTCCACTGCTCTTGCTTTTGTTTACACTTCTCTTGCAAATTCCTGCACCCCTCTTGCCTCATTCTGCACCCTCTTCCCTCTTTCTGTACCTCTCTTGCCTCTTTCTGCACCCTGTTCCCTCTTTCTGCACCTCTGCTGCCTGTTTCTGCACCTCTGTTGCCTATTTCTGCACTTCTCTTGCCTCTTTCTGCACCTCTGTTGCATCTTTCTGCATTTCTCTAGCCTCTTTCTGCACCCCTATCCCCTCTTTCTGCACCTCTGTTGCTTCTTTCAGCACTTCTGTTGCCTCTTTATGCACCCCTCTTCCTTCTTTCTGCACCTCTGTTGGCTCTTTCTCCACTGCTCTTGCTTCTTTCTGTACCTCTCTTGCAAGTTTCTGCACCCCTCTTGCTTCTTTCTGTACCCCCTTCCCTCTTTCTGCACCTCTCTTGCCTCTGTCTGCACCCGTTCTCTCTTTCTGCACCTCTTTTGCCAGTTTCTGCAACTGTCTTGCCTCTTTCTGCAGTTCTCTTGCCTCTTTCTGCACCTCTGGTGCTTCTTTATGCACTTCTCTTGCCTCTTTCTGCACCCCTCTTGCCTCTTTCTGCACCTCCGTTGGTTCTTTCTGCACTTCTCTTGCTTTTTTCCGCATCTCTCTTACTTCTTTCTGCAACCCTCTTGCCTATTTCTGCACCCCTGTTTCTGCAACTCTCTTGCCTCTTTCTGCAGTTCTCTTGCCTCCTTCTGTACCTCTGTTGCTACTTTCTGCACTTCTCTTGCCTCTTTCTGCACCCCTCTATCCTGTTTCTGCATCTCACTTGCCTCTTTCTGCACCTCTCTTGCCTCTTTCTGCAATTTCCTTGCCTCTTTCTGCACCTCACTTGCCTCTTTGTGCACTTCTCTTTTTTATGCACCTATCTTGTTTCTTTCTGCAACTCTCTTGTCTGTTTCATCACTTCTCTTGCTTCTTTCTACACTTCTGTTGCTTCTTTCAGCACTTCTCTTGCCTCTTTCTTCTATTCACTTGACTGTTTCTGCACCTGTCTTGCCTCTTTCTGCACCTCTGTTGCCTCTTTCTGCACCTCACTTGCTTCTTTCTGCACCCTCTTGCCTCTTTCTGCACCCCTCTTCCCTCTTTCTGTACCTCTCTTACCTCTTTCTGCACCCCTGTCCCCTCTTTCTGCACCTCTCTTGCCTGTTTCTGCACCTCTGTTCCCTCTTTCTGCACTTCTCTTGCCTCTTTCTGTACTGCTGTTGCTTCTTTCTGCACTTCTCTTCCCTCTTTCTGCACTTCTCTTGCCTCTTTCTGCACCCCTCTGTCGTGTAGTTCCTATAGTACCCCTGCAGGACCTGCACGTTTGGATAACATATACTGCGGGCTTGGTGGCAGACTGACTCCGTGCACCCCCACCATATATGTTAGCCTAGTTTGCATTAGCTAGCTCGCAGTGCCACTAGTGTCTCCTCTTATCGGGGAGAGGTTAGTTTCTGGCAACCTTAGAACATGACAACCCTGATTCCCTCAGAATCGTGGAAACAATGTACTACCTTTCGCTCAGTCACTCGTGCTCACTTATTTGGTTTGTCTCAGAGAGTTACACAGAATAAACAGTCGGGCGTTTCAATAAGTATTTATTGAACAGTTGTTATTCTAGTGTAAAATATATGTGCTGCGGTAACCAGCAGACAATAGCAGAGATATATTATCAGCAGTACGATAAAAGCAAAGGGATAGAACAGTTCTACCATATTGCAATAATCATGAATACATACATGAACATAAAAGCATTATGCAAGTGCGCGTACTCCTACGATTCCTAACTATATGTACCTGAGTGTACCTAGCATATGTGTGTAGGTCTAAAGCCTAAGAGCCAAGAATCCTTCTAGGATTTAGTCGAACCCCCATACCTGAAATGAGAGAGTGTGGGACCCCATCCTGGTCTCGAGTTGGACACCCCGTCAGGGCTGTGTCAGACCACTGTCAGCTGGAGCGACTGCATGCAGGAGCCTCAGCGTCTCTGGTCAGTGTGTCAGCATGGAAGTCTCAGTTCCCTCTGTCTTACCGGGGCAAGATGTGGTGTATTTATACCCTAAAGAGTCTCGGTCCTCAGTATGGTTTGTATTGGACATGAGGAAGACGTCAGGGGTGAACTTTGTACATACATAATATGCCAGTGGTGTATTCCTAGAGAGCCATGCTTAATTAATGAGTACAGAGTGGGCACAGGATAGATAACGTTCAGCCCTCAGAGCTCATTGTGTACTAGCTGGGACCAATGTAGGTGAAAGATCATGCCTATATAAGGAATCATGACTATAAGAGGACATGTACAGTTATGACCATAATTGGGCATATGCGGCTATGACCATAATAGGGCAAGTACGAATATGATCATATTAGGGTAAATATGAATACGTCCATTTTAGGGCATGTACGAACGGGTCTACATTAGGGCCTCTATGCGGGATATAACACCTCTTCCCTCTTTCTGCACCTCTGTTGCTTCTTTCAGCACTTCTCTTGCTTCTTTCTGCACCTCTCTTGCTTCTTTCTGCACCCCTCTTGCCTCTTTCTGCACCTCTGTTGGTTCTTTCTGCGCTGCTCTTGCTTCTTTCTGCACCGCTCTTGCTTCTTTCTGCACCTCCCTTGCAAATTCCTGCACCCCTCTTGCCTCTTCCTGCACCCCTCTTCCCTCTTTCTGCACCTCTGTTGCTTCATTATGCACCTCTTTTGCTTCTTTCTGCACTTCTGTTGCCTCTTTCTGCACCCCTCTTGCCTTTTTCTGCACCTCTGTTGGTTCTTTCTGCACTGCTCTTGTTTCTTTCTGCACCTCTCTTGCAGATATCTGCACCTTCTTGCCTCTTTCTGCACCCCTCTTCCCTCTTTCTGCACCCCTGTTCTCTCTTTCTGCATCTCTTTAGCCTCTTTCTGTACCTCTGTTGGTTCTTTCTGCACTACTCTTGTTTTTTTCACATCTCTCTTGCTTCTTCTGCACCCCCTCTTGCCTCTTTCTGCACCCTTCTTTCCACTTTCTGTACCTCTCTTACCCATTTCTGAAACTCTCTTGCCTCTTTCTGCAGTTCTCTTACATCCTTCTGCACCTCTGTTGCTTCCTTCTGCATTTCTCTTGCCTCTTTCTGCACCCCATCCCCTCTTTCTGCACCTCTCTTGCCTCTTTCTACACCTCTCTTGCCCCTTTCTGCAGTTATCTTGCCTCTTTCTGCACCCCTCTTGCCTCTTTCTGCACCGCCATTGGTTCTATCTGCACTTCTCTTGCTTTTTTCTGCATCTCTCTGTGAGAAGTTGGTCTGGCATATGCTGTCCACTAATTATAGTGGGCACCTTGCACCAGTCCAAACAACCCCTTATTGGAGATAGGTTAAAGACAACCTTTATTGAAAGCTATCCTAGTGGTAGCTATGAGAGCAGCCTTCAGGCTAAGTCTTGAAGGAATGTAAAGCAGCTTGTTTTACCAGTCTATAATCTCTTGAATGACCAAATGAAAGAGGACCACACCAGGTATATATTCAAAATATATGTATTTATTACTAAACACACCCCTCTAGTCCCTTTATGAGGCTAGAGTTCGAAGTACATACGTTACGAGTTAGTTATCTACAGTAATAGCACAAATACACGTTTGAGCCCCAGGGGCGTACCAAACCATATACCAATAAAGTGGTATAAGAACCACGACTGACCTAGACACAAGGCCTAGAGCCTGTAGAAGTGCTTGGACCACAAGGAACCACCCAAGGCAGTGACACAGGCTCTAGGCCTTGTGTCTAGCTCAGTCGTGGTTCTTATACCACTTTATTGGTATATGGTTTGGTACGCCCCTGGGGCTCAAACGTGTATTTGTGCTATTACTGTAGATAACTAACTCGTAACGTATGTACTTCGAACTCTAGCCTCATAAAGAGACTAGAGGGGTGTGTTTAGTAATAAATACATATATTTTGAATATATACTTGGTGTGGTCCTCTTTCATTTGGTCATTCAAGAGATTATAGACTTGTAAAACAAGCTGCTTTACATTCCTTCAAGACTTAGCCTGAAGGCTGCTCTCCATAGCTACCACTAGGATAGCTTTCAATAAAGGTTGTCTTTAACCTATCTCCAATAAGGGGTTGTTTGGACTGGTGCAAGGTGCCCACTATAATTAGTGGACAGCATATGCCAGACCAACTTCTCACATTGGTGTGCAGCGTGTGGGATTCCAGCTTGCTATTGTTTTACCAGATAATCTCAATTGAATTGATCAACTGAAAACCACTAAGGGTACCTAAGGTACATATAAATCAAGCTTAGTAATACAGTAAGTTCTACTGAACTTAGAGTTGTGTGTTAAGGGACAGCACACCCTTTCTACAACTCAAGAGAGTTTAGTAGGCCACACTAGAGTAGGTAGTGCATACACCACACCTCACCTCACTAGTAATGTCTTCAAAGCCAGGACCCAGTGAGTCCTTGCCAGAAGCCAGTGGGCTTCTTCCCTCCAAGTATGATAAACTCCCATTCTTGGAATTGAGAGCATTATGCACTACTAGGAAGTTGAAGACAGGCAAAAGTGCCAGCACCCAACACCTCAGGGAGGTGTTACTAGCTGATGATCTCAGCAGGCCCCTAGGGTCTGAAGGGGTAGGCAAAGAGGGTGGGGCAGAAGATGAGGAAGGGGCCAGGGGTGAAGAAACCCAGGCCCCCCTCTGAAACTGGCCAGGAAGGTGAAAATGACCTTGTCCTGGAAAACCCAATTCCTCCTGTGGAGGAGGAGGAGGAGAGGATCAGACTGACCTCCCCTTTGTCCCCCCAGGAAGAGTTCTGAGTGTGCCCAGAAGGTCTAGGTCTCCTTCTCAGGAGTCTAACCACTCTGACACCTCAATAGGGACCTCTGTCTCCTCTCATAGGAGGGAATCCTCTCATGAGAGGAGAAAGAGACTGATTCAGTATGAGCAAGCCCAGCTTGAACTCAGAAAACAGCAATTGGCTATAGACAGGGAGTCCCTAGATCTCTATAGAGAGAGACAAAAGTTGGGACTAGAGTCCGATGGTGGCAGCAGTTTCCCCAAAGATAGGGAAAGGTCTTATGACCATAGAAACCTGAGCAAGATTGTCCCTCCCTACCAGAGTGGGGATGACATCCACAAATGGATAACTGCTCTAGAGAGGGCCTGTAAAGTACAGAGGGTCCCTCAGGAGCAGTGGGCAGCAATCTTGTGGCTCTCCTTTGCAGACAAAGGTAGAGACAAGCTCCTCACTGTTAGAGAGGAGGATGCTGACAATTACAAAGTCTTGAAGAGTGCTCTGATAGATGGGTTTGGCCTAACCACTGAACAGTATAGGTTGAAGTTCAGAGACACCCAAAAGGCTCAGACTCAAGACTGGGTTGATTTTGTAGATTGTGCTACTAAGGCTCTGGAAGGTTGGATACATGGCAACAAGGTGCATGACTTTTTAGGATTGTACAATTTGATTATGAGGAGTAGATCCTTAATAATTGTCAAAACCAGCTTTTACACCAGTACCTGGTGGACTCTGATCTGACCTCTCCCCAAGAATTGGGAAAGAAGGCAGACAAATGGGTCAGAACCAGAGTAAAGACTAAGAATCAGGGTGGTGACCAGAAGAAAGATTCTACCAAGTCCCAAGAGAAAGGTGGGGATAAATCTAAGGATAAATCCACTACAGGGCCCCAAAAGTCCTCTTCTGGGGTGGGTCCCAAACTCCTTCCTCTCCTGAAAAGAAACCCTATTGCCATGTCTGTAAAAAGCCTGGACACTGGAAAACTGATCCCAGTTGCCCCAGGATTGGCAATAAAGAAAATGTTCCTCCAACAACTACTACCACCCCTCCTGGTACTACCAGTAGTAATCCTCCAGATGGGAGTAGTGTACCCAAAAAGTTAGGTGCTTTTGCAAGAGGAACAGAGGTGGGCCCTAGTTTAGACAGGACCCCCTCAACAGACTCCTCTGACTCTGATGGTGGTGTAGGATTTGCCACCTTTACCATGGGTCCCAATGCATTGGGCAGGTACAGACTGGAGCCAATAATTAATGGTCAGAAAGCTGTGGCATTTAGGGACACAGGGGCTAGTGTCACCATGGTGGCAGGGAACCTAGTCCCCCTCACCAGCTTTTACCTGAGTTTAAATACCAGGTGACCAACATTGATGGTGTCAGAACAGATCACCCCATGGCCATAGTCAATCTCAGCTGGGAAGGGGTCACAGGCCCAAAAGAGTGGCAGTGTCCCCAACCTTGCCTGTAGATTGCCTGATGGGCAATGATCTGGAAATTTCAGCCTGGGCTGAAGTTGAACACCAAACCCATCTGAGAATGCTGGGCGTCCCTGTAAAAGTTAGTGGGGCTGTGATGGCCACAGCCCCAGCCCAGGAAAACTTTGGAGAGATGGAGCCTGGAAGAATGGCCCACTCTCCCCAAAAGAGAGCACAAGGGTTGAAGAAAAGTCTTCTTCCCTCCAGACAGTAGGTAAGGGTCAGCCTCCTCAGGGAACTGACCCTACCCCTAGTGAAGGAACTGCCCCAGAGGTAGTCAGGCCTGGCCTGGCCCCACCCCTGATGGCAGAGGACCCTTCCAAGGTGGTACCCAGTCTGGAGCAGGTAACCTGCCCCTCTCTACCCTGCCTCAGTCAGCCCAGGGCTGCAGAGGTCAGGGAGGTCAGTGGACCCCCAGGGCCCCCTGTCCAGAGGAACCCCCATCAGCAGATTAGGGGCACCCAGGCTAGTAGCCCTAGCCAGGTGAAAATTCCTCAACACCCTGAGGGATCCCCCATACCTTTGTGTAGGGACCTCCCCAGAAGGACTCTGTTAGGCAAGGGCAAACCTGGGACCAAAGGTTCCAAACCTGCCATGTCCCTCCAGTGGTCCATCCAAAGGGACCCAACCCCCAGCTGTAGGCAGCCAAAGGTTGACCCTTAGAGCACAGTGCAACTCAGTCATGGAAAGACAGGCATACATGGTGACCAGTGATCTGAGGAAGCTGAGACCAACCTTCCTAGGGCCTCACTTCCCTTCTCAGACACCTCACCAGCCTTGTACTTTACCAAAGCACACCACAGGTAGTAATTCCCCATGGTGGAGACCCTCTCATACCCTTAGGGTGAGGGATTGCTTAGTGGACCATAAGATAGGGGCAACCATGCTAGTGCAGGTGCTTCCTTATATGGCCACTTAGTCAATAAAGGCTCAACTGGCCAAGGTTAGCCTTATCTCCTTTCGTTTGGGGGGTTATGTAGGAAGGTGGAATCTGACTATATGGTTGCCCCCACTTTTTTCCTGGTGTTTTGCTGGTTTATGACTTAGTTGGACTAGGATCCTGCTATTCAGGGCCCCAGTCTATCTGCTTCCTCTATAAAATGGTTTCCATGTGCCTTAGGCACATCTCTGATTGGAATCTGGAGTGCCCTTATAAGTCCCTAGTATATGGTATACTATGTACCCAGGGCATAGGTACCTCAGAGGCCTACCAGGGGCTGCAGCATGTATTGTGCCACCCCTGGAAGGCCATCCAAAATGACACCACAGGTCTGCTACTGCAGCCTGGGTAAGGTGGTGCATATCACCCCTTACTGTGATATAGGCTACCTATATCACTACATACATACACACATATAAACCTATAAGTCACTCCTATGGCAGGCCTTATCAATCCTGAAGGCAGAGTGCGTGGTTCCTATGTGAGAGGGTGCCCCTGCATGAGCTGGGCCCCTCTGCAGCGTTCGGAGACCCTTCTCTGATGCTGTTTGTAGTGCAGCCCGACCATATACTCTTAAGCGCATTATAACCTTGCGTTAAATGCTAACTTTGGGATGGCTGCACGGAAACATGTCGTGTTTGGTGTCAAACATCTTGGAATACTACCCCCCCGCCAGTTCTGGTGGCGGGGTAGCATTCCACCCTTCTAGAGGGAGAGACATGTACACACCGGTATACCCGGTACTGACTTTCCAGAGCCCTGGCATCACAAAATGGATGCCGCTGCCACAGACACGAGTCTGGCCTCCTGCTGCTGACCGAAACTCCGGCAGGGGAGGCCTGGACAATAGGTTTCCTGTCCCTGGGAGGTGTAACCACCTCCCCAGACAGGATAGTGTGTATTGGGGCTGGGCGGGAGCACTCTCTGGTGCTTTGAAGACCTGCACTGGGGGCACATTTGGTGTCCCTGTGCATACCCCAGTTCAAACCGGCTCAGGGGCTTCCAGCCCCTGCTCTGGCGCGAAACTGGACAAAGGGAAAGGGGTGTAACCACCCCTCTGCCCTGACCCTCCCATAGGTGGGGCCACAGAGTATGTCCAACCCCCTACCTTAGTATAAGTATGGGAACCCAGTCCTTAGGACTTTAGATTTACCTGGACGAAACTCTGACACAAAATCCTGGACCTTCGACGCTCTACTTTAAGATTAGAGGACTGAAGAATCTCCCTTGGGGTCAAGGAGTGACTCCCCTGCTTGGCAGGCACCAAAGAAGCAATTGTCTGGTCTGCATCGCTGAAGCTCCCGTCGGACGCCGAAGTCTTTGCATCACCAGAGGTGGATTTCCAGACTTCCCCGAGGCTGCCCTGAGTCCCCAGCAAAACTGAGGCCCGTAGCTGTCGTGGGTAACGTGGAACCGTGACCCCTGGACACCAATCGCATTTGCAAGTGCATCCTCTTCTGGGTCTTCCACGAAGTCGTGCTTTGGGCTCCGAGTAGCCCCAGCCTCCAGCACCAACTGCACCGAAGATCACTGGCCTCCACTCCACGAGTGTCCTGTGAGCCAGCTCCACGTGCATCATCTTGAGGCTCCTTTGCGGTCGCTAGTCCGTTGGCTAGTAGGCCCTCACGAAGGCCAATCTTTTTCTGCTTGGGCTCCCTGGTTGCTCCAGGTGTGCCTGACTTATCTTCGCTGGGTGAGTCCCCCAGACCTTGCTGGTCTGCAACATTGTCCTTCTTCCATTTCCACGAGACTTGCCGTTGCCAAGGCTTGTTGGGTCCAATCCGGTCGCCGACACCCCTGCAATCGACAGACGTCGTGGGACAGCTAGAATCCAGCTCCTGTTTGTCGTCGACACCTCCTGGACCTCGTGGCTGAAGAGTCAAGATGACCGTCAACCTACCTGAAGCACTCGACGCCGGTGGGCATCTGCTCATCGCCTTCCTGGTCACTGGCTAGTGACCCAGACTCTGTCCCCTCTGCTTTCAGGTTCTTCAGATCTTCGATCCACCTTTGGATCCACCCGAACACTTTCGACTTGGCCGCCAGCAGCACTTTGCAGCAGATCGCCATTGAAAGCGACGACGAAACCCGACCCCGAAAGACACCTATGCACCCGGCTCCCCTGGGTGAGGTAACTCGAGTACTCCGGTGCTCCCGTGGGTATTGACACTAGAACAGCCTAGTTCTCAAAGGGTTTGCTCCAAGTCCTCCTCTAAGTGTCCCTTTTCTTTTAAATTCTAATCGCGACTTTCCCCATAGAAGTTAACGGCGATTCGCGGCTGTGTTCATACACTGCACGCGTCCCCCATGGGTCCCCTGTGTCACTGCCTTGGGTGGTTCCTTGTGGTCCAAGCACTTCTACAGGCTCTAGGCCTTGTGTCTAGCTCAGTCGTGGTTCTTATACCACTTTATTGGTATATGGTTTGGTACGCCCCTGGGGCTCAAACGTGTATTTGTGCTATTACTGTGGAAGAAGGACGATGTTGCAGACCAGCAAGGTCTGGGGGACTCACCCAGCGAGGATAAGTCAGGGCACACCTGGAGCAACCAGGGAGCCCAAGCAGAAAAAGATTGGCCTTCGTGAGGGCCTACTAGCCAACGGACTAGCGACCGCGAAGGAGCCTCGAGACAATGCACGTGGAGCTGGCTCACAGGACACTCGTGGAGTGGAGGCCAGTGATCTTCGATGCAGTTGGTGCTGGAGACTGGGGCTGCTCGGAGCCCAAAGCACGACTTCGTGGGAGACCCAGAAGAGGATGCACTTGCAAATGCGATCGGTGTTCAGGGGTCACGGTTCCACATTACCCACGACAGCTATGGGCCTCAGCTTTGCTGGGGACTCAGGACAACCTCGGGGAAGTCTGGAAATCTACCTCTGGTGATGCAAAGACTTCGGCGTCCGACGAGAGCTTCAGCGATGCAGACCGGACAATTGCTTCTTTGGTGCCTGCCAAGCAGGGGAGTCACTCCTTGACCCCAAGGGAGATTCTTCAGTCCTATAATCTTAAAGTAGAGCGTCGAAGGTCCAGGATTCTGTGTCAGAGTTTCGTCCAGGTAAATCTAAAGTCCTAAGGACTGGGGTCCCATACTTATACTAAGGTAGGGGTTGGACATACTCTGTGGCCCCACCTATGGGAGGGTCAGGGCAGAGGGGTGGTTACACCCCTTTCCCTTTGTCCAGTTTCGCGCCAGAGCAGGGGCTGGAAGCCCCTGAGCCGGTTTGAACTGGGGTATGCACAGGGACACCAAATGTGCCCCCAGTGCACGACTTCAAAGCACCAGAGAGTGCTCACGCCCAGCCCCAATACACACTATCCTGTCTGGGGAGGTGGTTACACCTCTCTGGGACAGGAAACCTATTGTCCAGGCCTCCCCTGCCGGAGTTTCGGTCAGCAGCAGGAGGCCAGACTTGTGTCTGTGGCAGCGGCATCCATTTTGTGATGCCAGGGCTCTGGAAAGTCAGTACCGGGTATACCGGTGTGTACATGTCTCTCCCTCTAGAAGGGTGGAATGCTACCCCCGCCGCCAGAACTGGCGGGGGGGTAGTATTCCAAGATGTTTGACACCAAACACGACATGTTTCCGTACAGCCATCCCAAAGTTAGCATTTAACGCGAGGTTATAATGCGCTTAAGAGTATATGGTCGGGCTGCACTACAAACAGCATCAGAGAAGGGTCTCCGAAACGCTGCAGAGGGGCCCAGCTCATGCAGGGGCACCCTCTCACATAGGAACCACACACTCTGCCTTCAGGATTGATAAGCCCTGCCATAGGAGTGACTTATAGGTTTATATGTGTGTATGTATGTAGTGATATAGGTAGCCTATATCACAGTAAGGGGTGCATGCACCACCTTACCCAGGCTGCAGTAGCAGACCTGTGGTGTCATTTTGGATGGCCTTCCAGGGGTGGCACAATACATGCTGCAGCCCCTGGTAGGCCTCTGAGGTACCTATGCCCTGGGTACATAGTATACCATATACTAGGGACTTATAAGGGCACTCCAGATTCCAATCAGAGATGTGCCTAAGGCACATGGAAACCATTTTATAGAGGAAGCAGATAGACTGGGGCCCTGAATAGCAGGATCCCAGTCCAACTAAGTCATAAACCAGCAAAACACCAGGAAAAAAGTGGGGGCAACCATATAGTCAGATTCCACCTTCCTACACTCTCTTGATTCCTTCTGCACCCCTCTTGCCTCTTTCTGCACCCCTCTTGCCTCTTTCTGCACCTCTCCTGCCTGTTTCTGTAACCCTCTTGCCTCTTTCTGCACTTTTCTTGCCTCTTTCTGCACCACAGCTGCCTTTTTCTGCACTTCTATTGCTTTTATATGCACCTCTCTTGTTTCTTTCTGCAACTCTCTTGTCTCTTTCATCACTTCACTTGCTCCTTTCTACACCTCTGTTGTTTCTTTCAACACTTCTCTTGCCTCTTTCTGCACTTCTTTAAAATGTTTCTGCACCTGTCTTGCCTCTTTCTGCACCACTGTTGCCTCTTTCTGCACCTCACTTGCCTCTTTCTGCAGTCCTCTTGCCTCATTCTGCACCTCTTTTGCTTTTTTCTGCACTTTGCTTGCCTCTTTCTGCACCCTTCTTGCCTCTTTTTGCACCTCTGTTGGTTCTTTCTCCACTGCTCTTGCTTTTGTTTACACCTCTCTTGCAAATTCCTGCACCCCTCTTGCCTCTTTCTGCACCCCTCTTCCCTCTTTCTGTACCTCTCTTGCCTCTTTCTGCACCCCTGTTCCCTCTTTCTGCACCTCTGCTGCCTGTTTCTGCACCTCTGTTGCCTCTTTCTGCACTTCGCTTGCCTCTTTCTGCACCTCTGTTGCATCTTTCTGCATTTCTCTAGCCTCTTTCTGCACCCCTATCCCCTCTTTCTGCACTTCTGTTGCTTCTTTCAGCACTTCTCTTGCTTCTTTCTGCACCTCTCTTGCTTCTTTCTGTACCCCTCTTGCCTCTTTCTGCACCCTTCTTCCCTCTTTGTGCACCTCTCTTTCCTCTTTCTGCACCTCTTTTGTTTCTTTCTGCACTTCTGTTGCCTCTTTCTGCACCCCTCTTCCCTCTTTCTGCACCTCTGTTGGCTCTTTCTCCACTGCTCTTGCTTCTTTCTGTACCTCTCTTGCTAGTTTCTGCACCCCTCTTGCCTCTTTCTGCACCCTCTTTCCTCTTTCTGCACCTCTCTTGCCTCTGTCTGCACCTGTTCTCTCTTTCTGCACCTCTTTTGCCTGTTTCTGCACCTCACTTGCCTCTTTCTGCAGTGCTCTTGCCTCATTCTGCACCTCTTTTGCTTTTTTCTGCACTTCGCTTGCCTCTTTCTGCACCCTTCTTGCCTCTTTTTGCACCTCTGTTGGTTCTTTCTGCACCTCTCTTGCCACTTTCTGCACCCCTGTTCCCTCTTTCTGCACCTCTGCTGCCTGTTTCTGTACCTCTGTTGCCTCTTTCTGCACTTCTCTTGCCTCTTTCTGCACCTCTCTTGCTTCTTTCTGTACCCCTCTTGCCTATTTCTGCACCCTTCTTCCCTCTTTGTGCACCTCTCCTTCCTCTTTCTGCACCTCTTTTGCTTCTTTCTGCACTTCTGTTGCCTCTTTCTGCACCCCTCTTCCCTCTTTCTGCACCTCTGTTGGCTCTTTCTCCACTGCTCTTGCTTCTTTCTGTACCTCTCTTGCAAGTTTCTGCACCCCTCTTGCCTCTTTCTGCACCCCCTTCCCTCTTTCGGCACCTCTCTTGCCTCTGTCTGCACCTGTTCTCTCTTTCTGCACCTCTTTTGCCTGTTTCTGCAACTGTCTTGCCTCTTTCTGCAGTTCTCTTGCCTCTTTCTGCACCTCTGGTGCTTCTTTCTGCAGTTATCTTGCCTCTTTCTGCACCCCTCTTGCCTCTTCCTGCACCTCCGTTGGTTCTTTCTGCACATCTCTTGCTTTTTTCCGCATCTCTCTTGCTTCTTTCTGCAACCCTCTTGCCTATTTCTGCACCCCTGTTTCTGCAACTCTCTTGCCTCTTTCTGCAGTTCTATTGCCTCCTTCTGTACCTCTGTTGCTTCTTTCTGCACTTCTCTTGCCTCTTTCTGCACCCCTCTATCCTGTTTCTGCATCTCACTTGCCTCTGTCTGCACCTCTCTTGCCTCTTTCTGCAATTCTCTTGCCTCTTTCTGTACCTCACTTGCCTCTTTGTGCACTTCCCTTTTTTATGCACCTATCTTGTTTCTTTCTACAACTGTCTTGTCTGTTTCATCACTTCTCTTGCTTCTTTCTACACTTCTGTTGCTTCTTTCAGCACTTCTCTTGCCTCTTTCTTCACTTCACTTCCCTGTTTCTGCACCTGTCTTGCCTCTTTCTGCACCACTGTTGCCTCTTTCTGCACCTCACTTGCTTCTCTCTGCACCCTCTTGCCTCTTTCTGCACCCCTCTTCCCTCTTTCTGTACCTCTTACCTCTTTCTGCACCCCTGTCCCCTCTTTCTGCACCTCTCCTGCCTCTTTATGCATCCCTCTTCCCTCTTTCTGCACCTCTGTTGGCTCTTTCTCCACTGCTCTTGCTTCTTTCTGTACCTCTCTTGCAAGTTTCTGCACCCCTCTTGCCTCTTTCTGCACCCCCTTCCCTCTTTCTGTACCTCTCTTGCTTCTGTCTGCACCCGTTCTCTCTTTCTGCACCTCTTTTGCCTGTTTCTGCACCTCACTTGCCTCATTCTGCACCTCTTTTGCTTTTTTCTGCACTTCGCTTGCTTCTTTCTGCACACTTCTTGCCTCTTTTTGCACCTGTTGGTTCTTTCTGCACTGCTCTTGCTTTTTTTTACACCTCTCTTGCAAATTCCTGCACCCCTCTTGCCTCTTTCTTCACCCCTCTTCCCTCTTTCTGTACCTCTCTTGCCTCTTTCTGCACCCCTGTTCCCTCTTTCTGCACCTCTGCTGCCTGTTTCTGCACCTCTGTTGCCTCTTTCTGTACTTCTCTTGCCTCTTTCTGCACCTCTGTTGCATCTTTCTGCATTTCTCTAGCCTCTTTCTGCACCCCTATCCCCTCTTTCTGCACCTCTGTTGCTTCTTTCAGCACTTCTCTTGCTTCTTTCTGCACCTCTCTTGCTTCTTTCTGTACCCCTCTTGCCTATTTCTGCACCCTTCTTCCCTCTTTGTGCACCTCTCTTTCCTCTTTGTGCACCTCTTTTGCTTCTTTCTGCACTTCTGTTGCCTCTTTCTGCACCCCTCTTCCCTCTTTCTGCACCTCTGTTGGCTCTTTCTCCACTGCTCTTGCTTCTTTCTGTACCTCTCTTGCAAGTTTCTGTACCCCTCTTGCCTCTTTCTGCACCCCCTTCCCTCTTTCTGCACCTCTCTTGCCTCTGTCTGCACCCGTTCTCTCTTTCTGCACCTCTTTTGCCTGTTTCTGCAACTGTCTTGCCTCTTTCTGCAGTTCTCTTGCCTCTTCCTGCACCTCTGTTGGTTCTTTCTGCACTTCTCTTGCTTTTTTCCGCATTTCTCTGGCTTCTTTATGCACCCTCTTTCCTCTTTCTGCACCCCTCTTTCCTCTTTCTGCACCTCTCTTGCCTCTTTCTGCAAGTCTGTTGCCTCTTTCTGCAGTTCTGTTGCCTCCTTCTGCACCTCAGTTGCTTCTTTCTGCACTTATCTTGCTTTTGTATGCACCTCTCTTGTTTCTTTCTGCAACTCTCTTGTCTCTTTCAGCACTTCTCTTGCTTCTTTCTGACACCTCTGTTGCATCTTTCAGCACTTCCCTTGCCTCTTTCTGCACTTCTCTTGCCTGTTTCTGCACCTGTCTTGCCTGTTTCTGTACCTGTCTTGCCTGTTTCTGCACCTCACTTGCTTCTTTCTGCACCTCACTTACTTCTTTCTGCATCCCTCTTGCCTGTTTCAGTACCTCTCTTGCCTCTTTCTGCACCCCTGTTCCCTCTTTCTGCACATCTCCTGCCTGTTTCTGCACCTCTGTTGCCTCTTTCTGCCCTTCTCTTGCCTCTTTCTGCATTTCTGTTGATTCTTTCTGCACTTATCTTGCCTCTTTCTGTACTTCAGTTGCTTCTTTCTGCACTTCTCTTCCCTCTTTCTGCACTTCTCATGCCTCTTTCTGCACCACAGCTGCCTTTTTCTGCACTTCTCTTGCTTTTATATGCACCCCTCTTGTTTCTTTCTGCAACTCTCTTGTCTCTTTCATCACTTCTTTTGCTCCTTTCTACACCTCTGTTGTTTCTTTCAACACTTCTCTTGCCTCTTTCTGCACTTCTCTTGCCTGTTTATGCACCTGTCTTGCCTCTTTCTGCACCACTGTTGCCTCTTTCTGCACCTCACTTTCTTCTTTCTGCACCTCACTTGCCTCTTTCTGCACTTCTCTTGCCTCTTTCTGCACTTCTCTTGCCTCTTTCTGCACCTCTGTTGCTTCTTTCTACACTTCTCTTGCCTGTTTCTGCAGTTCTTTTGCCTCTTTCTGCACCTCTGTTGCTTCTTTCTGCACTTCTCTTGCCTCTTTCTGCACCCCTCTTGCCTCTTTCTGCACCTCCGTTGAATCTTTCTGCACTTCTCTTGCTTTTTTCCACATTTCTCTGGCTTCTTTATGCACCCCTCTTTCCTCTTTCTGCACCCCTCTTTCCTCTTTCTGCACCTCACTTGCCTCTTCCTGCAAGTCTCTTTCCTCTTTCTGCAGTTCTCTTGCCTCCTTCTGCACCTCAGTTGCTTCTTTCTGCACTTCTCTTGCTTTGGTATGCACCTCTCTTGTTTCTTTCTGCAACTCTCTTGTCTCTTTCAGCACTTCTCTTGCTTCTTTCTACACCTCTGTTGCATCTTTCAGCACTTCCCTTGCCTCTTTCTGCACTTCTCTTGCCTGTTTCTGCACCTGTCTTGCCTGTTTCTATACCTGTCTTGCCTGTTTCTGCACCTCACTTGCTTCTTTCTGCACCTCACTTACTTCTTTCTGCATCCCTCTTGCCTGTTTCTGTACCTCTCTTGCCTCTTTCTGCACCCCTGTTCCCTCTTTCTGCACCTCTCCTGCCTGTTTCTGCACCTCTGTTGCCTCTTTCTGCCCTTCTCTTGCCTCTTTCTGCATTTCTGTTTCTTCTTTCTGCACTTCTCTTGCCTCTTTCTGCACACCTCTTGCCTCTTTCTGCACCTCTGTTGCTTCTTTCTGCACTTCTCTTGCTTCTTTCTGCACCTCTATTGCTTCTTTCTGGACCTCTATTGCCTCTTTCTGCACCCCTCTTCTCTCTTTCTGCACCTCTCTTGCCTCTGGCTGCACCTCTCTTGCCTCTTTCTACACCTCTCTTGCCCCTTTCTGCAGTTCTCTTGCCTCTTTCTGTACCCCTCTTGCGTCTTTCTGCACCGCCATTGGTTCTATCTGCACTTCTCTTGCTTTTTTCTGCATCTCTCTTGATTCCTTCTGCATCCCTCTTGCCTCTTTCTGCACCCCTCTTGCCTCTTTCTGCACCTCTCCTGCCTGTTTCTGTAACCCTCTTGCCTCTTTCTGCACCCTTCTTCCCTCTTTGTGCACCTCTCTTTCCTCTTTGTGCACCTCTTTTGCTTCTTTCTGCACTTCTGTTGCCTCTTTCTGCACCCCTCTTCCCTCTTTCTGCACCTCTGTTGGCTCTTTCTCCACTGCTCTTGCTTCTTTCTGTACCTCTCTTGCAAGTTTCTGTACCCCTCTTGCCTCTTTCTGCACCCCCTTCCCTCTTTCTGCACCTCTCTTGCCTCTGTCTGCACCCGTTCTCTCTTTCTGCACCTCTTTTGCCTGTTTCTGCAACTGTCTTGCCTCTTTCTGCAGTTCTCTTGCCTCTTCCTGCACCTCTGTTGGTTCTTTCTGCACTTCTCTTGCTTTTTTCCGCATTTCTCTGGCTTCTTTATGCACCCTCTTTCCTCTTTCTGCACCCCTCTTTCCTCTTTCTGCACCTCTCTTGCCTCTTTCTGCAAGTCTGTTGCCTCTTTCTGCAGTTCTGTTGCCTCCTTCTGCACCTCAGTTGCTTCTTTCTGCACTTATCTTGCTTTTGTATGCACCTCTCTTGTTTCTTTCTGCAACTCTCTTGTCTCTTTCAGCACTTCTCTTGCTTCTTTCGACACCTCTGTTGCATCTTTCAGCACTTCCCTTGCCTCTTTCTGCACTTCTCTTGCCTGTTTCTGCACCTGTCTTGCCTGTTTCTGTACCTGTCTTGCCTGTTTCTGCACCTCACTTGCTTCTTTCTGCACCTCACTTACTTCTTTCTGCATCCCTCTTGCCTGTTTCAGTACCTCTCTTGCCTCTTTCTGCACCCCTGTTCCCTCTTTCTGCACATCTCCTGCCTGTTTCTGCACCTCTGTTGCCTCTTTCTGCCCTTCTCTTGCCTCTTTCTGCATTTCTGTTGATTCTTTCTGCACTTATCTTGCCTCTTTCTGTACTTCAGTTGCTTCTTTCTGCACTTCTCTTCCCTCTTTCTGCACTTCTCATGCCTCTTTCTGCACCACAGCTGCCTTTTTCTGCACTCTCTTGCTTTTATATGCACCCCTCTTGTTTCTTTCTGCAACTCTCTTGTCTCTTTCATCACTTCTTTTGCTCCTTTCTACACCTCTGTTGTTTCTTTCAACACTTCTCTTGCCTCTTTCTGCACTTCTCTTGCCTGTTTATGCACCTGTCTTGCCTCTTTCTGCACCACTGTTGCCTCTTTCTGCACCTCACTTTCTTCTTTCTGCACCTCACTTGCCTCTTTCTGCACTTCTCTTGCCTCTTTCTGCACTTCTCTTGCCTCTTTCTGCACCTCTGTTGCTTCTTTCTACACTTCTCTTGCCTGTTTCTGCAGTTCTTTTGCCTCTTTCTGCACCTCTGTTGCTTCTTTCTGCACTTCTCTTGCCTCTTTCTGCACCCCTCTTGCCTCTTTCTGCACCTCCGTTGAATCTTTCTGCACTTCTCTTGCTTTTTTCCACATTTCTCTGGCTTCTTTATGCACCCCTCTTTCCTCTTTCTGCACCCCTCTTTCCTCTTTCTGCACCTCACTTGCCTCTTCCTGCAAGTCTCTTTCCTCTTTCTGCAGTTCTCTTGCCTCCTTCTGCACCTCAGTTGCTTCTTTCTGCACTTCTCTTGCTTTGGTATGCACCTCTCTTGTTTCTTTCTGCAACTCTCTTGTCTCTTTCAGCACTTCTCTTGCTTCTTTCTACACCTCTGTTGCATCTTTCAGCACTTCCCTTGCCTCTTTCTGCACTTCTCTTGCCTGTTTCTGCACCTGTCTTGCCTGTTTCTATACCTGTCTTGCCTGTTTCTGCACCTCACTTGCTTCTTTCTGCACCTCACTTACTTCTTTCTGCATCCCTCTTGCCTGTTTCTGTACCTCTCTTGCCTCTTTCTGCACCCCTGTTCCCTCTTTCTGCACCTCTCCTGCCTGTTTCTGCACCTCTGTTGCCTCTTTCTGCCCTTCTCTTGCCTCTTTCTGCATTTCTGTTTCTTCTTTCTGCACTTCTCTTGCCTCTTTCTGCACACCTCTTGCCTCTTTCTGCACCTCTGTTGCTTCTTTCTGCACTTCTCTTGCTTCTTTCTGCACCTCTATTGCTTCTTTCTGGACCTCTATTGCCTCTTTCTGCACCCCTCTTCTCTCTTTCTGCACCTCTCTTGCCTCTGGCTGCACCTCTCTTGCCTCTTTCTACACCTCTCTTGCCCCTTTCTGCAGTTCTCTTGCCTCTTTCTGTACCCCTCTTGCGTCTTTCTGCACCGCCATTGGTTCTATCTGCACTTCTCTTGCTTTTTTCTGCATCTCTCTTGATTCCTTCTGCATCCCTCTTGCCTCTTTCTGCACCCTCTTGCCTCTTTCTGCACCTCTCCTGCCTGTTTCTGTAACCCTCTTGCCTCTTTCTGCACTTTTCTTGCCTCTTTCTGCACCACAGCTGCCTTTTTCTGCACTTCTCTTGCTTTTACATGCACCTATCTTGTTTCTTTCTGCAACTCTCTTGTCTCTTTCATCACTTCTCTTGCTCCTTTCTACACCTCTGTTGTTTCTTTCAACACTTCTCTTGCCTCTTTCTGCACTTCTCTTGCCTGTTTCTGCACCTGTCTTGCCTCTTTCTGCACCAAGGTTGCCTCTTTCTGCACCTCACTTTCTTCTTTCTGCACCTCACTTGCCTCTTTCTGCAGTCCTCTTGCCTCATTCTGCACCTCTTTTGCTTTTTTCTGCACTTCGCTTGCCTCTTTCTGCACCCTTCTTGCCTCTTTTTGCACCTCTGTTGGTTCTTTCTCCACTGCTCTTGCTTTTGTTTACACCTCTCTTGCAAATTCCTGCACCCCTCTTGCCTCATTCTGCACCCCTCTTCCCTCTTTCGGTACCTCTCTTGCCTCTTTCTGCACCCCTGTTCCCTCTTTCTGCACCTCTGCTGCCTGTTTCTGCACCTCTGTTGCCTTTTTCTGCACTTCTCTTGCCTCTTTCTGCACCTCTGTTGCATCTTTCTGCATTTCTCTAGCCTCTTTCTGCACCCCTATCCCCTCTTTCTGCACCTCTGTTGCTTCTTTCAGCACTTCTCTTGCTTCTTTCTGCACCTCTCTTGCTTCTTTCTGTACCCCTCTTGCCTCTTTCTGCACCCTTCTTCCCTCTTTGTGCACCTCTCTTTCCTCTTTCTGCACCTCTTTTGCTTCTTTCTGCACTTCTGTTGCCTCTTTCTGCACCCCTCTTCCTTCTTTCTGCACCTCTGTTGGCTCTTTCTCCACTGCTCTTGCTTCTTTCTGTACCTCTCTTGCAAGTTTCTGTACCCCTCTTGCTTCTTTCTGTACCCCCTTCCCTCTTTCTGCACCTCTCTTGCCTCTGTCTGCACCCGTTCTCTCTTTCTGCACCTCTTTTGCCAGTTTCTGCAACTGTCTTGCCTCTTTCTGCAGTTCTCTTGCCTCTTTCTGCACCTCTGGTGCTTCTTTCTGCACTTCTCTTGCCTCTTTCTGCACCCCTCTTGCCTCTTTCTGCACCTCCGTTGGTTCTTTCTGCACTTCTCTTGCTTTTTTCCGCATCTCTTGCTTCTGTCTGCATCCCTCTTGCCTATTTTTGCACCCCTCTTTCCTCTCTTGCCTCTTTCTGCAGTTCTCTTGCCTCCTTCTGTACCTCTGTTGCTACTTTCTGCACTTCTCTTGCCTCTTTCTGCACCCCTCTATCCTGTTTCTGCATCTCACTTGCCTCTTTCTGCACCTCTCTTGCCTCTTTCTGCAATTCCCTTGCCTCTTTCTGCACCTCACTTGCCTCTTTGTGCACTTCTCTTTTTTTATGCACCTATCTTGTTTCTTTCTGCAACTCTCTTGTCTGTTTCATCACTTCTCTTGCTTCTTTCTACACTTCTGTTGCTTCTTTCAGCACTTCTCTTGCCTCTTTCTTCTATTCACTTGACTGTTTCTGCACCTGTCTTGCCTCTTTCTGCACCACTGTTGCCTCTTTCTGCACCTCACTTGCTTCTTTCTGCACCCTCTTGCCTCTTTCTGCACCCCTCTTCCCTCTTTCTGTACCTCTCTTATCTCTTTCTGCACCCCTGTCCCCTCTTTCTGCACCTCTCCTGCCTGTTTCTGCACCTCTGTTCCCTCTTTCTGCACTTCTCTTGCCTCTTTCTGTACTGCTGTTGCTTCTTTCTGCACTTCTCTTCCCTCTTTCTGCACTTATCTTGCCTCTTTCTGCACCCCTCTGTCGTGTAGCTCCTATAGTACCCCTGCAGGACCTGCGCGTTTGGATAACATATACTGCGGGCTTGGTGGCAGACTGACTCCGTGCACCCCACCGTATATGTTAGCCTAGTTTGCATTAGCTAGCTCGCAGTGCCACTAGTGTCTCCTCTTATCGGGGAGAGGTTAGTTTCTGGCAACCTTAGAACATGACAACCCTGATTCCCTCAGAATCGTGGAAACAATGTACTACCTTTCGCTCAGTCACTCGTGCTCACTTATTTGGTTTGTCTCAGAGAGTTACACAGAATAAACAGTCGGGCGTTTCAATAAGTATTTATTGAACAGTTGTTATTCTAGTGTAAAATATATGTGCTGCGGTAACCAGCAGACAATAGCAGAGATATATTATCAGCAGTACGATAAAAGCAAAGGGATAGAACAGTTCTACCATATTGCAATAATCATGAATACATACATGAACATAAAAGCATTATGCAAGTGCGCGTACTCCTACGATTCCTAACTATATGTACCTGAGTGTACCTAGCATATGTGTGTAGGTCTAAAGCCTAAGGGCCAATAATCCTTCTAGGATTTAGTCGAACCCCCATACCTGAAATGAGAGAGTGTGGGACCCCATCCTGGTCTCGAGTTGGACACCCCGTCAGGAGGGCTGTGTCAGACCACTGTCAGCTGGAGTGACTGCATGCAGGAGCCTCAGCGTCTCTGGTCAGTGTGTCAGCATGGAAGTCTCAGTTCCCTCTGTCTTACCGGGGCAAGATGTGGTGTATTTATACCCTAAAGAGTCTCGGTCCTCAGTATGGTTTGTATTGGACATGAGGAAGACGTCAGGGGTGAACTTTGTACATACATATTATGCCAGTGGTGTATTCCTAGAGAGCCATGCTTAATTAATGAGTACAGAGTGGGCACAGGATAGATAAGGTTCAGCCCTCAGAGCTCATTGTGTACTAGCTGGGACCAATGTAGGTGAAAGATCATGCCTATATAAGGAATCATGACTATAATAGGACATGTACAGTTATGACCATAATTGGGCATATGCGGCTATGACCATAATAGGGCAAGTACGAATATGACCATATTAGGGTAAATATGAATACGTCCCTTTTAGGGCATGTACGAACGGGTCTACATTAGGGCCTCTATGCGGGATATAACACCTCTTCCCTCTTTCTGCACCTCTGTTGCTTCTTTCAGCACTTCTCTTGCTTCTTTCTGCACCTCTCTTGCTTCTTTCTGCACCCCTCTTGCCTCTTTCTGCACCTCTGTTGGTTCTTTCTGCACTGCTCTTGCTTCTTTCTGCACCGCTCTTGCTTCTTTCTGCACCTCCCTTGCAAATTCCTGCACCCCTCTTGCCTCTTCCTGCACCCCTCTTCCCTCTTTCTGCACCTCTGTTGCTTCATTATGCACCTCTTTTGCTTCTTTCTGCACTTCTGTTGCCTCTTTCTGCACCCCTCTTGCCTTTTTCTGCACCTCTGTTGGTTCTTTCTGCACTGCTCTTGTTTCTTTCTGCACCTCTCTTGCAGATATCTGTACCCTCTTGCCTCTTTCTGCACCCCTCTTCCCTCTTCTGCACCCCTGTTCTCTCTTTCTGCATCTCTTTAGCCTCTTTCTGTACCTCTGTTGGTTCTTTCTGCACTACTCTTGTTTTTTTCACATCTCTCTTGCTTCTTCTGCACCCCTCTTGCCTCTTTCTGCACCCTTCTTTCCACTTTCTGTACCTCTCTTACCCGTTTCTGAAACTCTCTTGCCTCTTTCTGCAGTTCTCTTACATCCTTCTGCACCTCTGTTGCTTCCTTCTGCATTTCTCTTGCCTCTTTCTGCACCCCATCCCCTCTTTCTGCACCTCTCTTGCCTCTTTCTACACCTCTCTTGCCCCTTTCTGCAGTTATCTTGCCTCTTTCTGCACCCCCCTTGCCTCTTTCTGCACCGCCATTGGTTTTATCTGCACTTCTCTTGCTTTTTTCTGCATCTCTCTGTGAGAAGTTGGTCTGGCATATGCTGTCCACTAATTATAGTGGGCACCTTGCACCAGTCCAAACAACCCCTTATTGGAGATAGGTTAAAGACAACCTTTATTGAAAGCTATCCTAGTGGTAGCTATGGAGAGCAGCCTTCAGGCTAAGTCTTGAAGGAATGTAAAGCAGCTTGTTTTACCAGTCTATAATCTCTTGAATGACCAAATGAAAGAGGACCACACCAGGTATATATTCAAAATATATGTATTTATTACTAAACACACCCCTCTAGTCCCTTTATGAGGCTAGAGTTCGAAGTACATACGTTACGAGTTAGTTATCTACAGTAATAGCACAAATACACGTTTGAGCCCCAGGGGCGTACCAAACCATATACCAATAAAGTGGTATAAGAACCACGACTGACCTAGACACAAGGCCTAGAGCCTGTAGAAGTGCTTGGACCACAAGGAACCACCCAAGGCAGTGACACAGGCTCTAGGCCTTGTGTCTAGCTCAGTCGTGGTTCTTATACCACTTTATTGGTATATGGTTTGGTACGCCCCTGGGGCTCAAACGTGTATTTGTGCTATTACTGTAGATAACTAACTCGTAACATATGTACTTCGAACTCTAGCCTCATAAAGGGACTAGAGGGGTGTGTTTAGTAATAAATACATATATTTTGAATATATACCTGGTGTGGTCCTCTTTCATTTGGTCATTCAAGAGATTATAGACTGGTAAAACAAGCTGCTTTACATTCCTTCAAGACTTAGCCTGAAGGCTGCTCTCCATAGCTACCACTAGGATAGCTTTCAATAAAGGTTGTCTTTAACCTATCTCCAATAAGGGGTTGTTTGGACTGGTGCAAGGTGCCCACTATAATTAGTGGACAGCATATGCCAGACCAACTTCTCACATTGGTGTGCAGCGTGTGGGATTCCAGCTTGCTATTGTTTTACCAGATAATCTCAATTGAATTGATCAACTGAAAACCACTAAGGGTACCTAAGGTACATATAAATCAAGCTTAGTAATACAGTAAGTTCTACTGAACTTAGAGTTGTGTGTTAAGGGACAGCACACCCTTTCTACAACTCAAGAGAGTTTAGTAGGCCACACTAGAGTAGGTAGTGCATACACCACACCTCACCTCACTAGTAATGTCTTCAAAGCCAGGACCCAGTGAGTCCTTGCCAGAAGCCAGTGGGCTTCTTCCTCCAAGTATGATAAACTCCCATTCTTGGAATTGAGAGCATTATGCACTACTAGGAAGTTGAAGACAGGCAAAAGTGCCAGCACCCAACACCTCAGGGAGGTGTTACTAGCTGATGATCTCAGCAGGCCCCTAGGGTCTGAAGGGGTAGGCAAAGAGGGTGGGGCAGAAGATGAGGAAGGGGCCAGGGGTGAAGAAACCCAGGCCCCCCCCTCTGAAACTGGCCAGGAAGGTGAAAATGACCTTGTCCTGGAAAACCCAATTCCTCCTGTGGAGGAGGAGGAGGGAGAGGATCAGACTGACCTCCCCTTTGTCCCCCCAGGAAGAGTTCTGAGTGTGCCCAGAAGGTCTAGGTCTCCTTCTCAGGAGTCTAACCACTCTGACACCTCAATAGGGACCTCTGTCTCCTCTCATAGGAGGGAATCCTCTCATGAGAGGAGAAAGAGACTGATTCAGTATGAGCAAGCCCAGCTTGAACTCAGAAAACAGCAATTGGCTATAGACAGGGAGTCCCTAGATCTCTATAGAGAGAGACAAAAGTTGGGACTAGAGTCCGATGGTGGCAGCAGTTTCCCCAAAGATAGGGAAAGGTCTTATGACCATAGAAACCTGAGCAAGATTGTCCCTCCCTACCAGAGTGGGGATGACATCCACAAATGGATAACTGCTCTAGAGAGGGCCTGTAAAGTACAGAGGGTCCCTCAGGAGCAGTGGGCAGCAATCTTGTGGCTCTCCTTTGCAGACAAAGGTAGAGACAAGCTCCTCACTGTTAGAGAGGAGGATGCTGACAATTACAAAGTCTTGAAGAGTGCTCTGATAGATGGGTTTGGCCTAACCACTGAACAGTATAGGTTGAAGTTCAGAGACACCCAAAAGGCTCAGACTCAAGACTGGGTTGATTTTGTAGATTGTGCTACTAAGGCTCTGGAAGGTTGGATACATGGCAACAAGGTGCATGACTTTTTAGGATTGTACAATTTGATTATGAGGGAGTAGATCCTTAATAATTGTCAAAACCAGCTTTTACACCAGTACCTGGTGGACTCTGATCTGACCTCTCCCCAAGAATTGGGAAAGAAGGCAGACAAATGGGTCAGAACCAGAGTAAAGACTAAGAATCAGGGTGGTGACCAGAAGAAAGATTCTACCAAGTCCCAAGAGAAAGGTGGGGATAAATCTAAGGATAAATCCACTACAGGGCCCCAAAAGTCCTCTTCTGGGGGTGGGTCCCAAACTCCTTCCTCTCCTGAAAAGAAACCCTATTGCCATGTCTGTAAAAAGCCTGGACACTGGAAAACTGATCCCAGTTGCCCCAGGATTGGCAATAAAGAAAATGTTCCTCCAACAACTACTACCACCCCTCCTGGTACTACCAGTAGTAATCCTCCAGTTGGGAGTAGTGTACCCAAAAAGTTAGGTGCTTTTGCAAGAGGAACAGAGGTGGGCCCTAGTTTAGACAGGACCCCCTCAACAGACTCCTCTGACTCTGATGGTGGTGTAGGATTTGCCACCTTTACCATGGGTCCCAATGCATTGGGCAGGTACAGACTGGAGCCAATAATTAATGGTCAGAAAGCTGTGGCATTTAGGGACACAGGGGCTAGTGTCACCATGGTGGCAGGGAACCTAGTCCCCCTCACCAGCTTTTACCTGAGTTTAAATACCAGGTGACCAACATTGATGGTGTCAGAACAGATCACCCCATGGCCATAGTCAATCTCAGCTGGGAAGGGGTCACAGGCCCAAAAAGAGTGGCAGTGTCCCCAACCTTGCCTGTAGATTGCCTGATGGGCAATGATCTGGAAATTTCAGCCTGGGCTGAAGTTGAACACCAAACCCATCTGAGAATGCTGGGCGTCCCTGTAAAAGTTAGTGGGGCTGTGATGGCCACAGCCCCAGCCCAGGAAAACTTTGGAGAGATGGAGCCTGGAAGAATGGCCCACTCTCCCCCAAAAGAGAGCACAAGGGTTGAAGAAAAGTCTTCTTCCCTCCAGACAGTAGGTAAGGGTCAGCCTCCTCAAGGAACTGACCCTACCCCTAGTGAAGGAACTGCCCCAGAGGTAGTCAGGCCTGGCCTGGCCCCACCCCTGATGGCAGAGGACCCTTCCAAGGTGGTACCCAGTCTGGAGCAGGTAACCTGCCCCTCTCTACCCTGCCTCAGTCAGCCCAGGGCTGCAGAGGTCAGGGAGGTCAGTGGACCCCCAGGGCCCCCTGTCCAGAGGAACCCCCATCAGCAGATTAGGGGCACCCAGGCTAGTAGCCCTAGCCAGGTGAAAATTCCTCAACACCCTGAGGGATCCCCCATACCTTTGTGTAGGGACCTCCCCCAGAAGGACTCTGTTAGGCAAGGGCAAACCTGGGACCAAAGGTTCCAAACCTGCCATGTCCCTCCAGTGGTCCATCCAAAGGGACCCAACCCCCAGCTGTAGGCAGCCAAAGGTTGACCCTTAGAGCACAGTGCAACTCAGTCATGGAAAGACAGGCATACATGGTGACCAGTGATCTGAGGAAGCTGAGACCAACCTTCCTAGGGCCTCACTTCCCTTCTCAGACACCTCACCAGCCTTGTACTTTACCAAAGCACACCACAGGTAGTAATTCCCCATGGTGGAGACCCTCTCATACCCTTAGGGTGAGGGATTGCTTAGTGGACCATAAGATAGGGGGCAACCATGCTAGTGCAGGTGCTTCCTTATATGGCCACTTAGTCAATAAAGGCTCAACTGGCCAAGGTTAGCCTTATCTCCTTTCGTTTGGGCAGGGGGTTATGTAGGAAGGTGGAATCTGACTATATGGTTGCCCCCACTTTTTCCTGGTGTTTTGCTGGTTTATGACTTAGTTGGACTGGGATCCTGCTATTCAGGGCCCCAGTCTATCTGCTTCCTCTATAAAATGGTTTCCATGTGCCTTAGGCACATCTCTGATTGGAATCTGGAGTGCCCTTATAAGTCCCTAGTATATGGTATACTATGTACCCAGGGCATAGGTACCTCAGAGGCCTACCAGGGGCTGCAGCATGTATTGTGCCACCCCTGGAAGGCCATCCAAAATGACACCACAGGTCTGCTACTGCAGCCTGGGTAAGGTGGTGCATATCACCCCTTACTGTGATATAGGCTACCTATATCACTACATACATACACACATATAAACCTATAAGTCACTCCTATGGCAGGCCTTATCAATCCTGAAGGCAGAGTGCATGGTTCCTATGTGAGAGGGTGCCCCTGCATGAGCTGGGCCCCTCTGCAGCGTTCGGAGACCCTTCTCTGATGCTGTTTGTAGTGCAGCCCGACCATATACTCTTAAGCGCATTATAACCTCGCGTTAAATGCTAACTTTGGGATGGCTGCACGGAAACATGTCGTGTTTGGTGTCAAACATCTTGGAATACTACCCCCCGCCAGTTCTGGTGGCGGGGGTAGCATTCCACCCTTCTAGAGGGAGAGACATGTACACACCGGTATACCCGGTACTGTCTTTCCAGAGCCCTGGCATCACAAAATGGATGCCGCTGCCACAGACACGAGTCTGGCCTCCTGCTGCTGACCGAAACTCCGACAGGGGAGGCCTGGACAATAGGTTTCCTGTCCCAGGGAGGTGTAACCACCTCCCCAGACAGGATAGTGTGTATTGGGGCTGGGCGGGAGCACTCTCTGGTGCTTTGAAGACCTGCACTGGGGGTACATTTGGTGTCCCTGTGCATACCCCAGTTCAAACCGGCTCAGGGGCTTCCAGCCCCTGCTCTGGCGCGAAACTGGACAAAGGGAAAGGGGTGTAACCACCCCTCTGCCCTGACCCTCCCATAGGTGGGGCCACAGAGTATGTCCAACCCCCTACCTTAGTATAAGTATGGGACCCCAGTCCTTAGGACTTTAGATTTACCTGGACGAAACTTTGACACAGAATCCTGGACCTTCGGCGCTCTACTTTAAGATTAGAGGACTGAAGAATCTCCCTTGGGGTCAAGGAGTGACTCCCCTGCTTGGCAGGCACCAAAGAAGCAATTGTCCAGTCTGCATCGCTGAAGCTCCCGTCGGACGCCGAAGTCTTTGCATCACCAGAGGTAGATTTCCAGACTTCCCCGAGGCTGCCCTGAGTCCCCAGCAAAGCTGAGGCCCATAGCTGTCGTGGGTAACGTGCAACCGTGACCCCTGGACACCTATCGCATTTGCAAATGCATCCTCTTCTGGGTCTCCCACGAAGTCGTGCTTTGGGCTCCGAGTAGCCCCAGCCTCCAGCACCAACTGCACCAAAGATCACTGGCCTCCACTCCACGAGTGTCCTGTGAGCCAGCTCCACATGCATCGTCTCGAGGCTCCTTTGCGGTCGCTAGTCCGTTGGCTAGTAGGCCCTCACGAAGGCCAATCTTTTTCTGCTTGGGCTCCCTGGTTGCTCCAGGTGTGCCCTGACTTATCTTTGCTGGGTGAGTCCCCCAGGCCTTGCTGGTCTGGAACATCGTCCTTCTTCCATTTCCACAAGACTTGCCGTTGCCAAGGCTTGTTGGGTCCAATCCGGTCGCCGACACCCCTGCAATCGACAGACGTCGTGGGACAGCTAGAATCCAGCTCCTGGTTGTCGTCGACGCCTCCTGGACCTCATGGCTGAAGAGTCAAGATGACCATCAACCTACCTGAAGCACTCGACACCGGTGGGCATCTGCTCATCGCCTTCCTGGTCACTGGCTAGTGACCCAGACTCTGTCCCCTCTGCTTTCAGGTTCTTCAGATCTTCGATCCACCTTTGGATCCACCCGAACACTTTCGACTTGGCCGCCAGCAGCACTTTGCAGCAGATCGCCATTGAAAGCGACGACGAAACCCGACCCCGAAAGACACCTATGCACCCGGCTCCCCTGGGTGAGGTAACTCGAGTACTCCGGTGCTCCCGTGGGTATTGACACTAGAACAGCCTAGTTCTCAAAGGGTTTGCTCCAAGTCCTCCTCTAAGTGTCCCTTTTCTTTTAAATTCTAATCGCGACTTTCCCCATAGAAGTTAACGGCGATTCGCAGCTGTGTTCATACACTGCACGCGTCCCCCGTGGGTCCCCTGTGTCACTGCCTTGGGTGGTTCCTTGTGGTCCAAGCACTTCTACAGGCTCTAGGCCTTGTGTCTAGCTCAGTCGTGGTTCTTATACCACTTTATTGGCATATGGTTTGGTACGCCCCTGGGGCTCAAACGTGTATTTGTGCTATTACTGTGGAAGAAGGACGATGTTGCAGACCAGCAAGGTCTGGGGGACTCACCCAGCGAGGATAAGTCAGGGCACACCTGGAGCAACCAGGGAGCCCAAGCAGAAAAAGATTGGCCTTCGTGAGGGCCTACTAGCCAACGGACTAGCGACCGCGAAGGAGCCTCGAGACAATGCACGTGGAGCTGGCTCACAGGACACTCGTGGAGTGGAGGCCAGTGATCTTCGGTGCAGTTGGTGCTGGAGGCTGGGGCTACTCGGAGCCCAAAGCACGACTTCGTGGGAGACCCAGAAGAGGATGCACTTGCAAATGCGATCGGTGTCCAGGGGTCACGGTTCCACGTTACCCACGACAGCTACGGGCCTCAGCTTTGCTGGGGACTCAGGGCAGCCTCGGGGAAGTCTGGAAATCCACCTCTGGTGATGCAAAGACTTCGGCGTCCGACGGGAGCTTCAGTGATGCAGACCGGACAATTGCTTCTTTGGTGCCTGCCAAGCAGGGGAGTCACTCCTTGACCCCAAGGGAGATTCTTCAGTCCTATAATCTTAAAGTAGAGCATCGAAGGTCCAGGATTCTGTGTCAGAGTTTCGTCCAGGTAAATCTAAAGTCCTAAGGACTGGGGTCCCATACTTATACTAAGGTAGGGGGTTGGACATACTCTGTGGCCCCACCTATGGGAGGGTCAGGGCAGAGGGGTGGTTACACCCCTTTCCCTTTGTCCAGTTTCGCGCCAGAGCAGGGGCTGGAAGCCCCTGAGCCGGTTTGAACTGGGGTATGCACAGGGACACCAAATGTGCCCCCAGTGCAGGACTTCAAGGCACCAGAGAGTGCTCCCGCCCAGCCCCAATACACACTATCCTGTCTGGGGAGGTGGTTACACCTCCCTGGGACAGGAAACCTATTGTCCAGGCCTCCCCTGCCGGAGTTTCGGTCAGCAGCAGGAGGCCAGACTTGTGTCTGTGGCAGCGGCATCCATTTTGTGATGCCAGGGCTCTGGAAAGCCAGTACCGGGTATACCGGTGTGTACATGTCTCTCCCTCTAGAAGGGTGGAATGCTACCCCGCCGCCAGAACTGGCGGGGGGGTAGTATTCCAAGATGTTTGACACCAAACACGACATGTTTCCGTGCAGCCATCCCAAAGTTAGCATTTAACGCGAGGTTATAATGCGCTTAAGAGTATATGGTCGGGCTGCACTACAAACAGCATCAGAGAAGGGTCTCCGAACACTGCAGAGGGGCCCAGCTCATGCAGGGGCACCCTCTCACATAGGAACCACGCACTCTGCCTTCAGGATTGATAAGGCCTGCCATAGGAGTGACTTATAGGTTTATATGTGTGTATGTATGTAGTGATATAGGTAGCCTATATCACAGTAAGGGGTGTATGCACCACCTTACCCAGGATGCAGTAGCAGACCTGTGGTGTCATTTTGGATGGCCTTCCAGGGGTGGCACAATACATGCTGCAGCCCCTGGTAGGCCTCTGAGGTACCTATGCCCTGGGTACATAGTATACCATATACTAGGGACTTATAAGGGCACTCCAGATTCCAATCAGAGATGTGCCTAAGGCACATGGAAACCATTTTATAGAGGAAGCAGATAGACTGGGGCCCTGAATAGCAGGATCCCAGTCCAACTAAGTCATAAACCAGCAAAACACCAGGAAAAAAGTGGGGGCAACCATATAGTCAGTTTCCACCTTCCTACACTCTCTTGATTCCTTCTGCACCCCTCTTGCCTCTTTCTGCACCCCTCTTGCCTCTTTCTGCACCTCTCCTGCCTGTTTCTGTAACCCTCTTGCCTCTTTCTGCACTTTTCTTGCCTCTTTCTGCACCACAGCTGCCTTTTTCTGCACTTCTCTTGCTTTTATATGCACCTCTCTTGTTTCTTTCTGCAACTCTCTTGTCTGTTTCATCACTTCTCTTGCTCCTTTCTACACCTCTGTTGTTTCTTTCAACACTTCTCTTGCCTCTTTCTGCACTTCTCTTGCCTGTTTCTGCACCTGTCTTGCCTCTTTCTGCACCACTGTTGCCTCTTTGTGCACCTCACTTGCCTCTTTCTGCAGTCCTCTTGCCTCATTCTGCACCTCTTTTGCTTTTTTCTGCACTTCGCTTGCCTCTTTCTGCACCCTTCTTGCCTCTTTTTGCACCTCTGTTGGTTCTTTCTCCACTGCTCTTGCTTTTGTTTACACCTCTCTTGCAAATTCCTGCACCCCTCTTGCCTCTTTCTGCACCCCTCTTCCCTCTTTCTGTACCTCTCTTGCCTCTTTCTGCACCCATGTTCCCTCTTTCTGCACCTCTGCTGCCTGTTTCTGCACCTCTGTTGCCTCTTTCTGCACTTCGCTTGCCTCTTTCTGCACCTCTGTTGCATCTTTCTGCATTTCTCTAGCCTCTTTCGGCACCCCTATCCCCTCTTTCTGCACTTCTGTTGCTTCTTTCAGCACTTCTCTTGCTTCTTTCTGCACCTCTCTTGCTTCTTTCTGTACCCCTCTTGCCTCTTTCTGCACCCTTCTTCCCTCTTTGTGCACCTCTCTTTCCTCTTTCTGCACCTCTTTTGCTTCTTTCTGCACTTCTGTTGCCTCTTTCTGCACCCCTCTTCCCTCTTTCTGCACCTCTGCTGCCTGTTTCTGCACCTCTGTTGCCTCTTTCTGCACTTCTCTTGCCTCTTTCTGCACCTCTCTTGCTTCTTTCTGTACCCCTCTTGCCTATTTCTGCACCCTTCTTCCCTCTTTGTGCACCTCTCTTTCCTCTTTCTGCACCTCTTTTGCTTCTTTCTGCACTTCTGTTGCCTCTTTCTGCACCCCTCTTCCCTCTTTCTGCACCTCTGTTGGCTCTTTCTCCACTGCTCTTGCTTCTTTCTGTACCTCTCTTGCAAGTTTCTGCACCCCTCTTGCCTCTTTCTGCACCCCCTTCCCTCTTTCGGCACCTCTCTTGCCTCTGTCTGCACCCGTTCTCTCTTTCTGCACCTCTTTTGCCTGTTTCTGCAACTGTCTTGCCTCTTTCTGCAGTTCTCTTGCCTCTTTCTGCACCTCTGGTGCTTCTTTCTGCAGTTATCTTGCCTCTTTCTGCACCCCTCTTGCCTCTTTCTGCAATTCTCTTGCCTCTTTCTGTACCTCACTTGCCTCTTTGTGCACTTCTCTTTTTTATGCACCTATCTTGTTTCTTTCTACAACTCTCTTGTCTGTTTCATCACTTCTCTTGCTTCTTTCTACACTTCTGTTGCTTCTTTCAGCACTTCTCTTGCCTCTTTCTTCACTTCACTTCCCTGTTTCTGCACCTGTCTTGCCTCTTTCTGCACCACTGTTGCCTCTTTCTGCACCTCACTTGCTTCTTTCTGCACCCTCTTGCCTCTTTCTGCACCCCTCTTCCCTCTTTCTGTACCTCTTACCTCTTTCTGCACACCTGTCCCCTCTTTCTGCACCTCTCCTGCCTCTTTCTGCATCCCTCTTCCCTCTTTCTACACCTCTGTTGGCTCTTTCTCCACTGCTCTTGCTTCTTTCTGTACCTCTCTTGCAAGTTTCTGCACCCCTCTTCCCTCTTTCTGCACCCCTTCCCTCTTTCTGTACCTCTCTTGCCTCTGTCTGCACCCATTCTCTCTTTCTGCACCTCTTTTGCCTGTTTCTGCACCTCACTTGCCTCATTCTGCACCTCTTTTGCTTTTTTCTGCACTTCGCTTGCTTTTTTCTGCACACTTCTTGCCTCTTTTTGCACCTGTTGGTTCTTTCTGCACTGCTCTTGCTTTTTTTTACACCTCTCTTGCAAATTCCTGCACCCCTCTTGCCTCTTTCTTCACCCCGCTTCCCTCTTTCTGTACCTCTCTTGCCTCTTTCTGCACCCCTGTTCCCTATTTCTGCACCTCTGCTGCCTGTTTCTGCACCTCTGTTGCCTCTTTCTGCACTTCTCTTGCCTCTTTCTGCACCTCTGTTGCATCTTTCTGCATTTCTCTAGCCTCTTTCTGCACCCCTATCCCCTCTTTCTGCACCTCTGTTACTTCTTTCAGCACTTCTCTTGCTTCTTTCTGCACCTCTCTTGCTTCTTTCTGTACCCCTCTTGCCTATTTCTGCACCCTTCTTCCCTCTTTGTGCACCTCTCTTTCCTCTTTGTGCACCTCTTTTGCTTCTTTCTGCACTTCTGTTGCCTCTTTCTGCACCCCTCTTCCCTCTTTCTGCACCTCTGTTGGCTCTTTCTCCACTGCTCTTGCTTCTTTCTGTACCTCTCTTGCAAGTTTCTGTACCCCTCTTGCCTCTTTCTGCACCCCTTCCCTCTTTCTGCACCTCTCTTGCCTCTGTCTGCACCCGTTCTCTCTTTCTGCACCTCTTTTGCCTGTTTCTGCAACTGTCTTGCCTCTTTCTGCAGTTCTCTTGCCTCTTCCTGCACCTCTGTTGGTTCTTTCTGCACTTCTCTTGCTTTTTTCCGCATCTCTCTTGCTTCTTTCTGCAACCCTCTTGCCTTTTTCTGCACCCATGTTTCTGCAACTCTCTTGCCTCTTTCTGCAGTTCTATTGCCTCCTTCTGTACCTCTGTTGCTTCTTTCTGTATTTCTCTTGCCTCTTTCTGCACCCCTCTATCCTGTTTCTGCATCTCACGTGCCTCTTTCTGCACCTCTCTTGCCTATTTCTGCAATTCCCTTGCCTCTTTCTGTACCTCACTTGCCTCTTTGTGCACTTCTCTTTTTTATGCACCTATCTTGTTTCTTTCTACAACTCTCTTGTCTGTTTCATCACTTCTCTTGCTTCTTTCTACACTTCTGTTGCTTTTTCAGCACTTCTCTTGCCTCTTTTTTCACTTCACTTCCCTGTTTCTGCACCTGTCTTGCCTCTTTGTGCACCACTGTTGCCTCTTTCTGCACCTCACTTGCTTCTTTCTGCACCCTCTTGCCTCTTTCTGCACCCCTCTTCCCTCTTTCTGTACCTCTCTTACCTCTTTCTGCACCCCTGTCCCCTCTTTCTGCACCTCTGTTCCCTCTTTCTGCACTTCTCTTGCCTCTTTCTGTACTTTGGTTGCTTTTTTCTGCACCCCTCTTCCCTCTTTCTGCACCTCTGTTGCTTTTTTAAGCACTTCTCTTGCATCTTTCTGCACCTCTCTTGCTTCTTTCTGCACCCCTCTTGCCTCTTTCTTCACCTCTGTTGGTTCTTTCTGCACTGCTCTTGTTTCTTTCTGCACCTCCCTTGCAAATTTCTGCACCCCTCTTGCCTCTTCCTGCACCCCTCTTCCCTCTTTATGCACCTCTGTTGCTTCATTCTGCACTTCTGTTGCCTCTTTCTGCACCCTTCTTGCCTCTTTCTGCACCTCTGTTGGTTCTTTCTGCACTGCTCTTGTTTCTTTCTGCACCTCTCTTGCAGATATCTGCACCCCTCTTGCCTCTTTCTGCACCCCTCTTCCCTCTTTCTTCACCCCTGTTCTCTCTTTCTGCATCTCTTTAGCCTCTTTCTGTACCTCTGTTGGTTCTTTCTGCACTACTCTTGCTTTTTTCGCATCTCTCTTGCTTCTTCTGCACCCCTCTTGCCTCTTTCTGCACCCCTCTTTCCTCTTTCTGCACCTCTCTTGCCTGTTTCTGAAACTCTCTTGCCTCTTTCTGCAGTTCTCTTACATCCTTCTGCACCTCTGTTGCTTCCTTCTGCATGTCTCTTGCCTCTTTCAGCACCCCTCTTGCCTGTTTCTTCACCTCACTTGCCTGTTTCTGCACCTCTTTTGCCTCTTTTTGCACTTCTCTTGCCTCTTTCTGCACCTTACTTACCTCTTTCTGCACTTCTCTTGCTTTTTTATGTACCACTCTTGTTTCTTTCTGCAATTTTCTTGTCTCTTTCATCACTTGTCTTGCTTCTTTCTGCACATCTGTTGCTTCTTTCAGCACTTCTCTTGCCTCTTTCTACACTTCTCTTGCCTGTTTCTACACCTGTCTTGCTTCTTTCTGCACCCCTCTTGCCTCTTTCTGCACCCCTCCTCTTTCTGTACTTCTCTTGCCTCTTTATACACCCCTGTTCCCTCTTTCTCCACCCTTCTTCCCTCTTTGTGCACCTCTCCTTCCTCTTTCTGCAGTTCTCTTGCCTCTTTCTGCACCTCTTTTCCTTCTTTCTGCACTTTTGATGCCTCTTTCTGCACCTCTCTTGCCTCTTTCTGCATCTCTGTTGGTTCTTTCTGCACTGTTCTTGCTTCTTTCTGCACCTCTCTTGCAAATTTCTGCTCCCCTCTTGCGTCTTTCTGCATCCCTCTTCCCTCTTTCTGTACCCCTCTTGCCACTTTCTGTACCCGTCTTTCCTCTTTCTGCACCTCTCTTGCCTGTTTCTGCAACTCTCTTGTCTCTTTCTGCTGTTCTCTTGCCTCTTTCTGCACCTCTGTTGCTTCTTTCTGCACTTCTCTTGCCTCTTTCTGCACCCCTCTTGCCTCTTTCTGCACCTCCGTTGGTTATTTCTGCACTCCTCTTGCTTTTTTCCGCATCTCTCTTTCCTCTTTCTGCACCTCTCTTGCCTGTTTCTGCAACTCTCTTGCCTCTTTCTGCAGTTCTCTTGCCTCCTTCTGCACCTCACTTGCCTCTTTCTGCACATCTCTTGCCTCTTTTTGCACTTCTCTTGCCTCTTTCTGCACCCCACTTGCCTCTTTCTGCACCTCACTTGCCTCTTTCTGCACTTCTCTTGTCTCTTTCATCACTTCTCTTGCTTCTTTCTACACCTCTGTTGCTTCTTTCAGCACTTCTCTTGCCTCTTTCTGCACTTCTCTTGCCTGTTTCTGCACCTGTCTTGTCTCTTTCTGCACCCCTGTTCCCTCTTTCTGCACCTCTGTTGCCTCTTTCTGCACTTGTCTTGCCTCTTTTTGCACCTCTCTTGCTTCTTTCAGCACTTCTCTTGCTTCTTTCTGCACCCCTCTTGCCTCTTTCTGCACCCTTCTTCCCTCTTTCTGCACCTCTTTTGCCTCTTTCTGCACCCCTCTTTCCTCTTTCTGCAGTTCTCTTGCCTCTTTCTGCACCTCTTTTGTTTCTTTCTGCACTTCTGTTGCCTTTCTACACCCCTAGTGCCTCTTTATGTACCTCTGTTGGTTCTTTCTGCACTGCTCTTGCTTCTTTCTACACCCCTCTTGCCTCTTTCTGCACCCCTCTTGCCTCTTTCTTCACCTCTGTTGGTTCTTTCTGCACTGCTCTTGTTTCTTTCTGCACCTCCCTTGCAAATGTCTGCACCCCTCTTGCCTCTTCCTGCACCCCTCTTCCCTCTTTATGCACCTCTGTTGCTTCATTCTGCACTTCTGTTGCCTCTTTCTGCACCCTTCTTGCCTCTTTCTGCACCTCTGTTGGTTCTTTCTGCACTGCTCTTGTTTCTTTCTGCACCTCTCTTGCAGATATCTGCACCCCTCTTGCCTCTTTCTGCACCCCTCTTCCCTCTTTCTTCACCCCTGTTCTCTCTTTCTGCATCTCTTTAGCCTCTTTCTGTACCTCTGTTGGTTCTTTCTGCACTACTCTTGCTTTTTTTCGCATCTCTCTTGCTTCTTCTGCACCCCTCTTGCCTCTTTCTGCACCCCTCTTTCCTCTTTCTGCACCTCTCTTGCCTGTTTCTGAAACTCTCTTGCCTCTTTCTGCAGTTCTCTTACATCCTTCTGCACCTCTGTTGCTTCCTTCTGCATGTCTCTTGCCTCTTTCAGCACCCCTCTTGCCTGTTTCTTCACCTCACTTGCCTGTTTCTGCACCTCTTTTGCCTCTTTTTGCACTTCTCTTGCCTCTTTCTGCACCTTACTTACCTCTTTCTGCACTTCTCTTGCTTTTTTATGTACCACTCTTGTTTCTTTCTGCAATTTTCTTGTCTCTTTCATCACTTGTCTTGCTTCTTTCTGCACATCTGTTGCTTCTTTCAGCACTTCTCTTGCCTCTTTCTACACTTCTCTTGCCTGTTTCTACACCTGTCTTGCTTCTTTCTGCACCCCTCTTACCTCTTTCTGCACCCCTCCTCTTTCTGTACTTCTCTTACCTCTTTATACACCCCTGTTCCCTCTTTCTCCACCCTTCTTCCCTCTTTGTGCACCTCTCCTTCCTCTTTCTGCAGTTCTCTTGCCTCTTTCTGCACCTCTTTTCCTTCTTTCTGCACTTTTGATGCCTCTTTCTGCACCTCTCTTGCCTCTTTCTGCATCTCTGTTGGTTCTTTCTGCACTGTTCTTGCTTCTTTCTGCACCTCTCTTGCAAATTTCTGCTCCCCTCTTGCGTCTTTCTGCATCCCTCTTCCCTCTTTCTGTACCCCTCTTGCCACTTTCTGTACCCGTCTTTCCTCTTTCTGCACCTCTCTTGCCTGTTTCTGCAACTCTCTTGTCTCTTTCTGCTGTTCTCTTGCCTCTTTCTGCACCTCTGTTGCTTCTTTCTGCACTTCTCTTGCCTCTTTCTGCACCCCTCTTGCCTCTTTCTGCACCTCCGTTGGTTATTTCTGCACTCCTCTTGCTTTTTTCCGCATCTCTCTTTCCTCTTTCTGCACCTCTCTTGCCTGTTTCTGCAACTCTCTTGCCTCTTTCTGCAGTTCTCTTGCCTCCTTCTGCACCTCACTTGCCTCTTTCTGCACATCTCTTGCCTCTTTTTGCACTTCTCTTGCCTCTTTCTGCACCCCACTTGCCTCTTTCTGCACCTCACTTGCCTCTTTCTGCACTTCTCTTGTCTCTTTCATCACTTCTCTTGCTTCTTTCTACACCTCTGTTGCTTCTTTCAGCACTTCTCTTGCCTCTTTCTGCACTTCTCTTGCCTCTTTCTGCACCTGTCTTGTCTCTTTCTGCACCCCTGTTCCCTCTTTCTGCACCTCTGTTGCCTCTTTCTGCACTTGTCTTGCCTCTTTTTGCACCTCTCTTGCTTCTTTCAGCACTTCTCTTGCTTCTTTCTGCACCCCTCTTGCCTCTTTCTGCACCCTTCTTCCCTCTTTCTGCACCTCTTTTGCCTCTTTCTGCACCCCTCTTTCCTCTTTCTGCAGTTCTCTTGCCTCTTTCTGCACCTCTTTTGTTTCTTTCTGCACTTCTGTTGCCTTTCTACACCCCTAGTGCCTCTTTATGTACCTCTGTTGGTTCTTTCTGCACTGCTCTTGCTTCTTTCTACACCCCTCTTGCCTCTTTCTGCACCTCACTTGCCTCTTTCTGCACTTCTCTTGTTTCTTTCTGCAACTCTCTTGTCTCTTTCATCACTTCTCTTGCTTCTTTCTACACCTCTGTTGCTTCTTTCAGCACTTCTCTTGCCTCTTTCTGCACTTCTCTTGCCTGTTTCTGCACC
This sequence comes from Calotriton arnoldi, assembly GCA_963921515.1. Lineage (NCBI taxonomy): Eukaryota > Metazoa > Chordata > Amphibia > Caudata > Salamandridae > Calotriton > Calotriton arnoldi. Next base: position 1,084,153 of record CAWUFW010006279.1, on the reverse strand, counting down.
TGTCTTGTCTCTTTCTGCACCACTGTTATCTCTTTCTGTACCTCACTTGCTTCTTTCTGCACCCCTCTTGCCTCTTTCTGCACCCCTCTTTTCTCTTTCTGTATCTCTCTTGCCTCTTTCTGCACCCCTGTTCCCTCTTTCTGTACCTCTGTTGCCTCTTTCTGCACTTGTCTTGCCTCTTTTTGCACCTCTCTTGCTTCTTTCAGCACTTCTCTTGCTTCTTTCTGCACCCCTCTTGCCTCTTTCTGCACCCTTCTTCCCTCTTTGTGCACCTCTTTTGCCTCTCTCTGCACCCGTCTTTCCTCTTTCTGCAGTTCTCTTGCCTCTTTCTGCACCTCTTTTGTTTCTTTCTGCACTTCTGTTGCCTTTCTACACCCCTAGTGCCTCTTTATGTACCTCTGTTGGTTCTTTCTGCACTGCTCTTGCTTCTTTCTACACCCCTCTTGCCTCTTTCTGCACCCCTCTTGCCTCTTTCTGCACCTCCCCTCCCTTCTTTCTGCACCTCTCTTGCCTCTGTCTGCACCCCTGTTCTCTCTTTCTGCACCTCTTTTGCCTGTTTCTGCAACTCTCTTGCCTCTTTCTGCAGATTACTTGCCTCTTTCTACACCTCTGTTGCTTCTTTCAGCACTTCTCTTGCCTCTTTCTGCACTTGTCTTGCCTGTTTCTGCACCTGTCTTGTCTATTTCTGTACCAATGTTACCTCTTTCTGCACCTCACTTGCTTCTTTCTACACCCCTCTTGCCTCTTTCTGCACCCCTCTTGCCTCTTTCTGTACCCCTTTTTTCTCTTTCTGTATCTCTCTTGCCTCTTTCTGCACCCATGTTCCCTCTTTCTGCACCTCTCCTGTCTGTTTCTGCACCTCTGTTGCCTCTTTCTGCACTTGTCTTGCCTCTTTTTGCACCTCTCTTGCTTCTTTCAGCACTTCTCTTGCTTCTTTCTGTACCCCTCTTCCCTCTTTCTACACCCCTGTTGCCTCTTTCTGCACCCCTCTTGCCTCTTTCTGCACCTCCCCTCCCTTCTTTCTCCACCTCTCTTGCCTCTGTCTGAACCACTGTTCTCTCTTTCTGCACCTCTTTTGCCTATTTCTGCAACTCTCTTGCCTCTTTCTGCAGATTTCTTGCCTCTTTCTGCACCTCAGTTGCTTCTTTCTGTACTTCTCTTGCCTCTTTCTGAACCCCTCTTGCCTCTTTCTGCACCTCCGTTGGTTCTTTCTGCACTCCTCTTGCTTTTTTCTGCATCTCCCTTGCTTCTTTCTGCACCCGTCTTGCCTCTTTCTGCATACCTCTTTCCCCTTTCTGCACCTCTCTTGCCTGTTTCATCAACTCTCTTGCTTCCTTCTGCACCCCTCTTGCCTCTTTCTACACCTTTCTTGCCTATTTCTGCACTTCACTTGCCTCTTTCTGCACCTCACTTGCCTCTTTCTGTACTTCTCTTGCTTTTTTCTGCACCTCTCTTGTTTCTTTCTGCCACTCTCTTGTCTCTTTCATCACTTCTCTTGCTTCTTCCTAAACCTCTGTTGCTTCTTTCAACACTTCTCTTGCCTCTTTCTGCACCCCTCTTCCCTTTTTCTGTATCTCTCTTGCCTCTTTCTACACCCCTCTTCCCTCTTTCTGCACCTCTTCTGCCTGTTTCTGCACCTGTGTTGCCTCTTTCTGCACTTCTCTTGCCTCTTTATGTACCTCTGTTGGTTCTTTCTGCACTGCTCTTGCTTCTTTCTGCATCCCTCTTGCCTTATTATGCACCCCCCTTGCCTCTTTCTGCACCCCTCTTCCTTCTTTCTGCACCTCTCTTGCCTTTGTCTGCACCCCTGTTCTCTCTTTCTGCACCTCTTTTGCCTGTTTATGCAACTCTCTTGCCTCTTTCTGCACCCCTCTTGCCTCTTTCTGCACCTCTGTTGGTTCTTTATGCACTCCTCTTGCTTTTTTCTGCATCTCTCTTGCTTCTTTCTGCACCCGTCTTTCCTCTTTCTGCACCTCTCTTGCCTGTTTCTGCAACTGTCTTGCTTCTTTCTGCAGTTCTCTTGCCTCCTTCTGCACCTCTGTTGCTTCTTTCTGCACTTCTATTGCTTCTTTCTGCACCTCTCTTGCTTCTTTCTGTACCCCTTTTGTGTCTTTCTGCACCTCTCTTTCTTCTTTCTGCACTTCTCTTGCATCTTTCTCCTCCTCTCTTACCTCTTTCTGCACCCTTCTTGCTTCTTTCTGCACATCTCTTGCCTCTTTCTGCACCCCTCTTTCTGCACCTCTGTTGCTTCTTTCTGTACTTCTCTTGTTTCTTTCTGCACCTCTCTTGCTTCTTTCTGCACCCCTGTTGCCTTTTTCTGCACCCCTCTTTTCTCTTTGTGCACCTCTGTTGCCTCTTTCTGCACCTCTCTTTCTTCTTTCTGCAGTTCTCTTGCCTCTTTCTGCACCTCTTTTGCTTCTTTCTGCACTTCTGTTGCCTCTTTCGGCACCCTCTTGCCTCTTTCTGCGCCTCTTTTGGTTCTTTCTTCACTGCTCTTGCGTCTTTCTGTACCTCTCTTGCAAATTCCTGTACCCCTCTTGCCACTTTCTACACTCCTCTTCCCTCTTACTGCACCTGTCTTGCCTCTGTCTGCACCCCTGTTCTCTCTTTCTGCACCTCTTTTGCCTCTTTCTGCAACACTCTTGCCTCTTTCTGCAGTTCCCTTGCCTCTTTCTGCACCTCTGTTGCTTCTTTTGGCACTTCTTTTGCCTCTTTCTGCATCCCTCTTGCCTTTTTTTGCACCCCTCTTGCCTCTTTCTGTACCTCTGTTGGTTCTTTCTGCACTTCTCTTGCTTTTTTTCGCATCTCTCTTGCTTCTTCTGCACCCCTCTTGCCTCTTTCTGTACCCCTCTTTCTGCACCTATCTTGCCTGTTTCTGAAACTCTCTTGCCTCTTTCTGCAGTTCTCTTACATCCTTCTGCACCTCTGTTGCTTCCTTCTGCACTTCTCTTGCCTCTTTCTGCACCCCTTTTGCCTCTTTCTTCACCCCACTTGCCTCTTTCTGTACCTCTCTTGCCTCTTTGTGCACTTCTCTTGCCTCTTTGTGCACTTCTCTTGCCTCTTTCTGCACCTTACTTACCTCTTTCTGTACTTCTCTTGCTTTTTTATGTACCTCTCTTGTTTCTTTCTGCAATTTTCTTGTCTCTTTCATCACTTGTCTTGCTTCTTTCTACACCTCTGTTGCTTCTTTCAGCACTTCTCTTGCCTCTTTCTGTACTTCTCTTGCCTGTTTCTGCACCTGTCTTGCCTCTTTCTGCACCACTGTTGCCTCTTTCTGTACCTCACTTGGTTCTTTCTGCACCCCTCTTGCCTATTTCTGTATCCTTCTTCCCTCTTTGTGTACCTCTCTTGCCTCTTTCTGCACCTCTTTTGCTTCTTTCTGCACTTCTGTTGCCTCTTTCCTTTCTACACCCCTCTTGCCTCTTTCTGCACCTCTGTTGGCTCTTTCTCCAATGCTCTTGCTTCTTTCTGCACCTCTCTTGCAAATTTCTGCACCCCTCTTGCCTCTTTCTGCACCTCTCTTGCCTCTGCCTGTACCCGTTCTCTCTTTCTGCACCTCTTTTGCCTGTTTCTGCAACTTTCTTGCCTCTTTCTGCAGTTCTCTGACCTCTTTCTGTACCTCTGTTGGTTCTTTCTGCACTTCTCTTGCTTTTTTCGCATCTCTCTTGCTTTTTCTGCACCCCTCTTGCCTCTTTCTGCACCCCTCTTGCCTCTTTCTGCACCCCTCTTGCCTCTTTCTGCACCCCTCTTTCCTCTTTCTGCACCTCTCTTGCCTGTTTCTGAAACTCTCTTGCCTCTTTCTGCATTTCTCTTACATCCTTCTGCACCTCTGTTGCTTCCTTCTGCACTTCTCTTGCCTCTTTCTGCACCCCTCTTGCCTGTTTCTTCACCTCACTTGCCCCTTTCTGTACCTCTCTTGCCTCTTTCTGCACTTCTCTTGCCTCTTTCTGCACCTTACTTACCTCTTTCTGCACTTCTTTTGCTTTTTTATGTACCTCTCTTGGTTCTTTTTGCAATTTTCTTGTCTCTTTCATCACTTGTCTGCTTCTTTTTACACCTCTGTTGCTTCTTTCAGCACTTCTCTTGCCTCTTTCTGTACTTCTCTTGCCTGTTTCTGCACCTCTCTTGCCTCTTTTTGCACCACTGTTGCCTCTTTCTGTACCTCACTTGCTTCTTTCTGCACCTGCCTCTTTCTGTGCCCCTCCTCTTTCTGTACCTCTCTTGCCTCTTTTTGAACCCCTGTTCCCTCTTTCTGTACCCTTCTTCACTCGTTTTGCACCTCTCCTTCCTCTTTCTGCAGTTCTCCTGCCTCTTTCTGCACCTCTTTTGCTTCTTTCTGCACTATTGTTGCCTCTTTCTGCAACCCTCTTGCCTCTTTCTGCACCTCTGTTGGTTCTTTTTGCACTGCTCTTGCTTCTTTCTGCACCTCTCTTGCAAATTTCTGCTCCCCTCTTGCCTCTTTCTGCATCCCTCTTCCCTCTTTCTGCACCCCTCTTGCCTCTTTCTGCACCCCTCTGTCCTCTTTCTGCACCTCTCGTGCCTGTTTCTGCAACTCTCTTGCCTCTTTCTGCAGTTCTCTTGCCTCTTTCTGCACCTCTGTTGCTTCTTTCTGCCCTTCTCTTGCCTCTTTCTGCACCCATCTTGCCTTTTTCTGCACCTCCGTTGAATCTTTCTGCACTTCTCTTGCTTTTATCTGCATTTCTCTGGCTTCTTTCTGCACCCCTCTTTCCTCTTTCTGCACCCCTCTTTCTTCTTTCTGCACATCTCTTGCCTCTTTCTGCAGTTCTCTTGCCTCCTTCTGCACCTCAGTTGCTTCTTTCTGCACTTCTCTTGCTTTTGTATGCACCTCTCTTGTTTCTTTCTGCAACTCTCCTGTCTCTTTCAGCACTTCTCTTGCTTCTTTCTACATCTCTGTTGCATCTTTCAGCACTTCCTTTGCCTCTTTCTGCACTTCTCTTGCCTGTTTATGCACCTGTCTTGCTTGTTTCTGCACCTCACTTGCTTCTTTCTGCACCTCACTTACTTCTTTCTGCATCCCTCTTGCCTGTTTCTGTACCTCTCTAGCCTCTTTCTGTTCCCTCTTTCTGCACCTCTCCTGCCTGTTTCTGTACCTCTGTTGCCTCTTTCTGCCCTTCTCTTGCCTCTTTCTGCACATCCGTTGCTTCTTTCTGCACTTCTCTTGCCTTTTTCTGCACCCCTCTTCCCTCTTTCTGCACTTCTGTTGCTTCTTTCTGCACTTCTCTTGCTTTTACCTTTTTGTACACAAATTTACAGAGTATGCTGTTTAAAACACAGGTATTCAAGTATTTGTATGTATATTTTTATGTAACATGTCACTAGGTAAAAGCAGAGACACGCATGCATACCTTCACAAACTTAGTCAGACTTACAACAGTGATATGGCTAGGATTTCTGTTTTACATTTGGTAGGCCTAACATTCTGAGCAGTCGATGAATAGTGAACCTTCAAGAGAAAAGTGAGGTTTAATACAGCTTGGGAGAAGGATTAGTGATTAGGCTACTTTGTATGAGTCTGTGGTAAGGTACAGTCGAAGTAGGCCTCTTTCTGCACCTCTGTTGCTTCTTTCTGCATTTCTCTTGCTTCTTTTTGCACCTTTCTGCCTCTTTCAGGACTTCTGTTGCCTCTTTCTGCATTTTTCTTGCTTCTTTCTGCACCTTTCTTTCTCTTTCTGTACCTCTCTTGCATCTTTCTGCACTTCTCTTGCTTCTTTCTGCGCCTTTCTTCCTCTTTCTGTACATGTCCTACCTATGTAGGCATAGTTAGTATTAGCATTTAAATAAACATTAGAAATTCACTGAAAAAAACAGAGGTTTCATGGGCGTTATAGTTAGGAATTAGCATTTAAAAAACCTTAAATATTCACTGAAAAAACCACAGGTTTCAGGGACGTAATAGTTAGGCTGACATTTAACTCGTACAAAACCAGAGAAATTCAGCCATTATAGTTAGCTGAGCTAACTATAACTCATGCCCCCGCATTGCACTGCTGATGATGTTACATATTACATCACTCATGACATGGTCAGTGACATCACTGATGACATCTCAAATGACATCACTGATGACATCATCCACTTAATATCTGATGCACCTCCTCACACCCTAATATAACATTTCAAACACCCACTCTAAAATACAGACTACCATTCTCGAAACCATAGGCACACCAATACCAGTTAGTACATGCCCACTCACTGATTCATAGGTCTACACACATCCACTCACTCACGCAGTCACTCATAAATAGTCACTCATCAATACAGCCACTGATATATGCACTCATACACCCATACAGACACTCACATACCACCACTCACCCATAGAGTTACTCACACACCTAGTCAGTCACCCAAATAATCAATCACACTGCCATTTACTCACCTATACAGTTATACACACACCACCTCACTTATTCATACAGATACTAACACATACTTACTCTCTTATACAATCACTGACACAAGCAGACACTCATCCATACAGCCACTCTCACAATCACTCACTCTCACATATAGTCACTTATATACTCCAACACTCACATATACTGCCTTTCAGATATGTAGTTACTCATACATATACCACTGAGACATCCATTCACTCACCAACACAGCCATACTCACACTCACTCACCTATACAGCACCTCACAGATGCACTTATGAACCCATACACCCAGTGAATCACCCACTCACACATCCATGCAGGGAGTCACACACTCCCCCACCCACCCACACAGACACTCAGGCACCCATACGGGTACTCAGACAACCAATCATTAGCCCATATAGATACTCATGTAGCTACTCACCAACCCATGCAGCCACTTACACACCAACTGACAGACTGATACAGACATTCACACAGATTAGTCATTCTCCCATGCATTCACTAAGACACGTTTAATCACTCACTTATACAGTCAGTCGAGCACCTACGAAATCATCCATTCAGACACTCATACACACACTCATTCTTCAATACACCTTGGCGTATATGTATATAACATTCTTAAACTTTTTGGAAACACTCAGTCACTGAATGATGTCATTAGTGATGTCATCAGTGATGTCATTTGAGATGTCATCAGTGATGTCATTTGAGATGTCATCAGTGATGTCATCAGTGATGTCACTGACCATGTCATGAGTGATGTAATATGTGACGTCATCAGCAGTGCGTTGTGGGGGCGCGAGTTATAGTTAGCTCAGCTAACTATTACGGCTGAATTTCTCTGGTTTTGTACGAGTTAAATGTCAGCCTAACTATAACGTCCCTGAAACCTATGGTTTTGTCAGTGAATATCTAAGGTTTTTAAATGCTAGTTCCTAACTATAACGTCCCTTAAACCTCTGTTTGTTTCAGTGAATATATATATATATATATATTCACTGAAAAACACGTAGGTTTCAGACATGTTATAGTTAGGAATTAGCATTTAAAAACCTTGAAATTCACTGAAAAACCATAGGTTTCAGATATGTTATAGTTAGAAATTAGCATTTAAAAACCTTTGAAATTCACTGAAAAAACCATAGGTTTTAGGGACAGTTATAGTTAGTTGGACATTTCACTCGTACAAAACCATAGAAATTCCCCGTTATAGTTAGTTCAGGTAACTATAACTCGCGCCCCGCAATGCACTGCTGATGACGTCACATATTACATCACTCATGACATGGTCAGTGACATCACTGATGACATCACTGATGACATCTCAAATGACATCACTGATGACATCACTGATGACATCATCCATGTGAGAATTTAATGCATCTTCTCACACCCTAATATAAGTTTTGATACACCCACTCTAAATTACAGACTGCCATTCTCAAAACCATAGACACTCCAACACCAAAAACTACATACCCACTCACTCATTCTTAGGTCTACACACACACATCCACTCACTCACCTGTACAGTCACTTATACTTACAGTCACTGACCATGTCATGAGTGATGTAATATGTGACGTCATCAGCAGTGCATTGCGGGGCGCGAGTTATAGTTACCTGAACTAACTATAACGGGGAATTTCTATGGTTTTGTACGAGTGAAATGTCCAACTAACTATAACTGTCCCTAAAACCTATGGTTTTTTCAGTGAATTTCAAAGGTTTTTTAAATGCTAATTTCTAACTATAACATATCTGAAACCTATGGTTTTTTCAGTGAATTTCAAAGGTTTTTTAAATGCTAATTCCTAACTATAACATGTCTGAAACCTACGGTTTTTTCAGTGAATTTCAAAGGTTTTGTAAATGACAATTTTTAAATGTATTAATTGTTATATTAATTTTTTTCATACTGATTTACTACATTTTTAGAAACAATTATTTTTTACATATTTTATTTTTTAAATTACATTGTAATTACATTATACATTACATTACAAAAAATACTTTCTCAGAATGAATTACTTTAGTTTAAATACTTTGCACATAGGCAATAGACTTTTAAGTACAGTAGTTACAGTTGTTGCAATGGGCAACACATTTTCAAACACAATGCAACATTCAGCTCAATGTGAATTTCTAGTTAAATGCAATTAGTTACTTTATGGATTACTTTTCTAACCACAGGACTGGATCCTAGATTCAGTCCTGTTACATCTCCTGTAAACAGTTGAGTAAAAGCGTTTTGGTTACAGTCGTGATTTTTAAGGAATATTATTGTATTTTAAAAGTTGACACTTAGAAACTTTTTCTCATAGAATCACCAATGTTATCCTATGGAAGGAAATTCACTTAGCAGATAAAAACTGTTATCATTACTTTTTCTTACTCAGTGTTGGATCCTGGATCCAGCACTGGTGCATCTCCTTTAAACAGTTGAAAGAATGCGTTTAAGTCATACAGGCGATTTTTAAGGAATATTTGTAGTTTGTGAAAATCGACACTTTGAAACTTTTCTGCTGAAAACCAGACAATGGATTCCTATGGAAGAAAATATAAGTTACTGGTAAGTACGGTTAAAATAACTTTTCAGGACCAGTACTGGGCTGAAAGATACAGCACTGAGGTCTCTCCTTATAACAGGTGAGTAAATCGGAATTCGTATTTCGGCTGATTTTAGAGGAATATTTTAAAGTTCCAAAACTCCACACTTAGAAGAATTTCCAAGTGAAACCAGTCAATGTTAGCCTATGGAAGGAAATTCAAGTTACTGGTAAGTACGGTTAAAATTAGTTTTCAGGACCAGTACTGGGCTGAAAGATACAGCACTCAGGTCTCTCCTGATAACAGGTGAGTAAATCGGAATTCGTATTTCGGCTGATTTTAGAGGAATATTTTAAAGTTCCAAAACTCCACACTTAGAAGAATTTCCAAGTGAAACCAGTCAATGTTAGCCTATGGAAGGAAATTCAAGTTACTGTTAAGTACGGTTAAAATTACTTTTCAGGACCAGTACTGGGCTGAAAGATACAGCACTGAGGTCTCTCCTGATAACAGGTGAGTAAATCGGAATTCGTAGTTCGGCAGATTTTAGAGGAATATTTGCACAATGGTGAAGGGAGGGGCGGGGCCTGAGGTGACATCTGTGCAAACGCGCCCCGTGGCGCGTTTTAAGTTGGGGGATTAAGTCCCCTTGAATCATGAGGGTCCCTACGGGCCAACTAGCCCACCAGGAACCTCCAGTATGCACCAGGGGCTGCGTTGCAGAGATGTGTAGAGAGGCCACACCCCTTTTACACCTCTCTGCAACGCAGCTCTGTGGCGCTTTCTGGATGTACCTGTTGGGCTAGTTGGCCCCCAGGGACCCTCAGGATTGAAGGGGATTTAATTCCCCATCTTAAAACGCGCCACGGGGCCTGTTTGCACACATGTCACCTGAAGCCCCGCCCCTCCCTTCACCACTGTGCAAACGCGCCCGTGGCGCGTTTTAAGTCGGGGATTAACTCCCCTTGAATCCTGAGGGTCCCTGGGGTGCAACTAGCCCACCAGCTACCTTCCATTAAGCGCCACAGAGCTGCGTTGCAGAGAGGTGTAAAAAGGGGCGTGGCCTCTGTACACCTCTCTGCAAGGCAGCCCCTGGCGCATACTGGAGGTTCCTGGTGGGCTAGTTGGCCCTCAGGGACCCCCAGTATTGAAGGGGAATTACTTCATCTGCAAACGCACCAGGGGCGCGTTTGCAGAGTGGTGAAGGAAGGGGGCGGGCCTGCGGGCCCTATCGTTTTTTTGTTTTTTTTTCCCTGAAGGGGGCTGTGTGGCCCCCTTCCTTTTTCCTATTTTTAGGCCCTGGGGACCCCATCCCCCAGGGCCTTACCCCTTTTTTTTAAAATTAAAATTAAAAAAAACGGGAAGGGGGCCGCGTGGCCCCCTTCCCTGGGCCTGTATTGGCCCCGGGGACCCCATCCCCCGGGGCATGGCCTCGATTTTTATATTTTTATTTGGAGGGGGCTGCGTGGCCTCCCTCCTCAGGCCATTTAAGGCCCCGGGACCCCATCCTCGGGGCCGGCCTTGACCTTTTTTTTTTTTTTTTTAAACTTTGGGAGGGGGCTGCGTGGCCCCCTCCCGGCTCACTTATGGCCCCGGGACCCCATCCCCCGGGGCCTGGCCTCACGTTGGAGACTGTGGGGGTCCCCAATCCCCCACAGTCCCAGCCGGCTCCCCGCCTCCTGCGGAGGCCGGCATTGCTTTTCCACATGGGGAGCAGCTAACATGCTGCTCCCCATGTGGAAAGCAATTGGTTTGCATTTTGAAAGAGAGAGCAGGTTTCCTGCTCTCTCTTTCAAAATGCAAACCAAGTTTGCCGCGAGGCTCCCGTCCTGTCATAGCAAACAGCAGTGTCCCGGGGTAGGCACCCCGGGACACTGCAGGAGCCGGCCCTGGGGGTGGCGGTCCCCAGGGCCATCAAGTGCTCCAGGAGAGGGCCGCGCGGCCCCCTCCCATTCAGTGCACAGCCCCGGGGAGGTGGTGGTCCTCGGGCTTGGGGTCCGTAACGGACCCCCATATTTAAATGTTTAGTGCCCCGGGAGGTGGCGGTCCTCGGGCGTGTGGGGGCTGGAGCCCCCCACACAGGTCTTTTAATTTAAAAAAGAAGCCCCGGGAGGTGGTGGTCCCCGGGGCTGCGGGAGGGCTCAGAGCCCTCCTGCACCATTTGTAAAAGAAAGCCCCGGGGGTGGCGGTCCCCGGGCTTGGGGGGCCCTTTGAGGCCCCCATACATAAATTGAACACCCCCACCATGCCCCCGGGACTTGGGCCACCCGGGGCAAATGCAATCGAGCGCGAGAAACCGCGCTCGATTTTTCTCGGCAGGATTCGCGCACCCTGAGCGCATCCTGCCGATTTAAAAAAAAAAAAAAATGTTTGCCCAGGGGGTCCTTGTGGGACCCCTGAGCAGACCTAGGGGTCAGGGTGTTTCTACCCTGCCCCTTTGTGCGCTTTGCGCACTTGTTTCTGTCCCTCGGTTCTACCGAGGGATAAAATGGCTGCCAACACTTCCTGATTTGGAGTGTTGACAGCCAATTAGCATGCAGCTTGTGATCGGGAGGGTGCGCGAATCCGACGCGGCCATAGATATATATGTACTTTTACTTTTGATTTTCTCAGCAACTACTGAACGGATTTACACCATTTAACAAAAGGGTTCTTTCTGAACCAAGAACCACCTCTTTGCCAAATTTGGTGTAATTCCGTTCAGCAGTTCGGCTGTAGCCGTGTCTAAAGTTTCCTATGGAAAATTGCATGGGGAAAACGCGTTTTGTGACCCCCTTTTTCTCGGCCCCGCTTGACGAATCCCCCGAGACTTTCAGGGTAGGAGCGGACCGGAGCGCCCCACAAAGTTTGAAAATTTTGCGAAGATACGTCAACCGGCAAGAGAGTTATTTCAAATAGAATGTCACGGATTTCCTATGGATAATAGGTTGTAACTATAACTATCTACTGGCGACCGCCAGTAGATAATATATATATATATATATATATATATATATATATATATATATATATATAAAAATATCCAAATAACTCCCACTCTTCACTCCTCTTGGAAAAGACAATGGAGCACGGACTTCAGGTAAGTGCAGATTTTCAATTTATTGGGCTCCACATCAGCACTAGCAGCATAACGCGTTTCAGCACTCTAAGTGCCTTGATCACATGATATATAAAAATATATACATATGTGTGTGTGTGTATATGTAGAAAGGACGTGAAATAATCGTGAATGACGAAGAAGAAAATATTTTATGCAGACCACTAACATTTGACATAACTGATCAACAGACCCTTGAACAAAAGGTGGGGGAAATGGAGATGGAGATTCGAACACTTCTTAAAAGGAACATGCAAGTGCTATCCTGATGAGCTGCCAAATGATCTGTTACTTAACCTGGTTGGAGAGGATGTAGAGGATTAAAGCACAATGCTCCCTGAACAAAAAAGAAACACATAGAAAGGAGAACTTATAAGTGTCCGAATGAAACTTTTGACCCACATTAAATTGTGGCTTTTGAAAGATACAATTTTAACATGGCTTGTCAAGAAGAAGGTGAATCAACGGATACGTTTGTGACAAAACTGAGTAAAATGGTGATATACTGTGAGTATGAAAATGTAATCAATGAAGACATTATAACTTTAAGGATAATACAAGAATGTAATTCAGGTGAATTCAGAAGGAAATGCTAGGAAAAAAACATATGAATGCAAACTGTCTTGTTTATGGCTCAAACCAAGAAGCAAGCAAAGAAACATGCTACAAACATGGAACATGGAAGCGTAACAATGATTGAACAGGTACGGTAAATGTCCAAAAAGGAAAACAGTGGTGGAAAATTAGAAATTGTAAAAAAGAAAGAAAGTTTTGCGACCAGTGTGGATAGCAGTTTTTGCTCTTTTCTGCACCTCCAACAATGGAATAATGCAAAGAATTTTGAAAGCTAATCCATTTTTCTATTGTGTGTAGACTGAAATATGGAAAATAAAAAAGAGAACCGCCTAAACCTTGGAAGAGACAACTGAAAGGCAATGTCAAGTATACTGGGAAAATGTATTCATCTCAGAGAGAGTGCATAAGGAAGACAGCGTCTGTTGATATCATGGTTGACCATGGGAAAGTGCCATTTGTATTTTATATTGGAGCCACATGTAACATTATGTGTGTCACAGAGTATTGTAAGATGTTTCATAAGCCGCTGCTAAGCCCATTTAATGTGGATATTTTCCAGTAGGTGACACATGTTCTCTAAAAAATGTATGCAGTCCGATCCAGTGAACGTATTATCTTCAAATGCTGCTAAAAACCCAAAGGATGTGTCTGAGGTGCAATCATTCTTAGGTATGGCTAGCTATTGCTCATGCTACATTAAAGACTATGCCACTACCAGTGCTCCACACAGAGAGCTAACAAGGAAGGGATACTTGTTTAAGTGGGATCAAACTTGTCAAGAGGCAGTTGATTAGATCAAATAAGAAATATATGCAGCAACTCATTTAAGATACTTTTAACCCTGATCTATGCACAGAATTGGTGATGAATTCAAGTCCTGTAGGCCTGGGTGCCATATTAGTCCAACATAAACCAGGATGAGAAACCTCCGGATATGTAGTGTCACAAGCTTGTAAGTTTGGGTATGCTAAAACTTTCACAATTTTTTATATGGAAAGCCGTTTGTGGTTTTGAAGGATTATTAAGCTCTAACCACCATTTTTGGAAACCCTAAAAACATAATGACACCTCGCACTGAAAGATGGGGAATGAGATTGATCTATTACAGTTACAAGATTATATATAGACTAGGTAAAGAATAAAATCCTGCTGCTTAGTTATTGATGCGTCCATTTAAGAAAAATAAGTTACATGGCTGGGGAATATGTATGCTTCATAATTAAATCTACAGTGCTAGAAATAATACAGAAAAGAAGATGGTAGATGTCTCAATGAATGATGAAAAATTCAAGAAGTAAAGGACATTATGGCATAAACAGATGGAGGTATATAAATTGTACAAGCTTGTTTAAAACTGGTAGAAGAAAAGAATTACATGCTTAGGTTTAAAAATATTGAAACTGAAGTATCTGTAGCCCCGTCTGGAATTTTGCTGAGGGGTAAAAGAAGAGTGGTCCGATATGCATTGCAGAGGTGTGTGAATGATGTTGCATACAAGAACCTGTGTGCCACAAAAGGAAATGACTTAAAAAGGTGTTGTTCCTGAAATTTGACAGACAAGTTAATGAAGTCATACAGATTTGTCACTTTTGTCAATGCATTACAAAAGAGAAAAAAACTAATGAGCTACACATATCTGAATTTACAGATGCAATGTGTTCCACTGTGGTAGACTATGATGGGCCTCTAGATTCTGGGCAGTATCTGTTAATCATCATTGAAGAGTACTCACAATTTCCCATAGTTAAAATGATATCGTCAGCTTTGCCACCAGTGGTGCTTCCTATATTGGTTGATGTTTTTCTACTTGGGACGTACCAGATACACTTAAAAGTGACAATGGGCTGCCATTTTTTGGACTGAATGGTGGTTTGTCTTAGGAGGATAACAGCTTTATGGCTTAGGGCATTTGGCCTTGAGAAATATTGATGGCCACTGTCAAGAAAGCAATTCAAAGAACAAAATTGGCCTAAGTGTCTGTTTTCCGAGCTCTATGTCAGATATTGAGAGATTATAGAAATATGAAAGTGTCTTTCAGAGTTGATATTTGGGCACTCTCGAAGATACTCATCTTTTAAATCCCCTCAAGAGCATGATGAAGTCATGAAAAATGACAAGGAGATGAAAAAAAGAATGAAATATTATTCAGATAAGAGAAGATGCATGCAAGAACAACCATATCAGGGTCGAGATTTGGTATTAGTTAAACAACAACAAATTAGAAAGTTGCAAAGTTTTATCATTTCCATTAAAGGTTACCAGGGTCAGTGAAACGGCTATAAAGCACAAGATGAAAGCAGGGCAATAACCAGAAACAAGTCTCATTTCAAAGAAACAGAATTGCTAATTCAGAAAACAATTGGGGTGACAAGAATGATCTGTGTGAGGGATGTCAATCAAACCAGCAAGTTAAGATATTGGTGGAAGGAACCGTTTCAACTGGTTTACATGAATGTGACAACACAAAAGGTCTACATACATCTTCAGAAAGCAGCAACGGCTTATTGATCAGTGTTGATGTTGTTTTCTCTTTTCTTTTCTTTTGTTTTTTTCTTCTTTCTTTCTTATTCCTTCCTCTTTTTCACTGTTAAGATAGGTTAAAAAAAGGGGTTGGAGTTGTGACAATGTTTGTTGATGTCACTAATAAAATGTAGTCAGGAGTAGAAAAATGTTATGTTTGGATAGGAACTGTATTTCTAGGAAGTTCAGCTATCCTTCTATATGCAAGGAGTTTGCTACCCCTGTGATATTCTATTGTGAGTAAGAATAAATCTTCTTGCTGACGAACACAACTTGTTTTTGAGCTTTTCAGACACACTTTGGTATGTCCCTTGTCTGGAGTAAATCTACAACCATTTCCAGGATGGGAAAGGGTCAGGGAGAAGCTTGTAAATGCCCACAAATAAACATGATTGTGGGTAATCACAAACTTAAATGGCAAAACATGCCTTGATCCTTGCACTCATCACCCCCTTGTGTGGGATTTATTTCAGTCTAATATTATGTATCTGTCAGGAAACATCAACCAAAAGTAAATGAATCTACTCTTGCAAGATCACCTTTTGTGAATGCCTCGAGGGTGTACATCTGGCAATTTTTGGTTATACTAAAACAGCTTTTAAGAACTGGGTCCTGAGTCTTTCATGGGCATAACCAGGGAGATAATGGAGCCTTGGCAGGCGCCAGAGGTGCCAAGGTTCCATCATCTCTCTGCTCATATCCTTCCTCTATAGGGATCCTCTTTGAGTCCTATTCACTGACAAAAACATCAAAATCTATTAGAAAGTGAACAGCACTCAGCTGTAACTGAAGACCTCCTCTAAGCATAACATTAATCATCTAGAAGACTACCTAACCATGTTTCAAGTATGGATATCAAAGGCATACCTCAAACTCAACCACACAAAGGCACAATTTGTACTCAGTGCCAGTGATAGCAAGTAGCAAGTAATGCAAAATTGGCTTTCACCGCTGAACGTCATAGGCTTCATTGTACATCTCCTCAACTGTACCAGGTTCAGGGACTTTTACATAGACACCAACCTCTGCTTCAGGACTAATTGCACAAAACATGAAAACATCCTGGCATCAATATATATTCTGCCTTCTACCGGACTTTAACTGTCCAATAATTGTTTTACCCTCTTCGATAGAGGAAATGAACTGCATCGTGAGGTCCACCTGACTCCACTGCAAAGCATGCTCTGTGCAGTGGTTCGCCTTATAAAATATCTTTGCAAACATGGCAAGATCAGCCCAATCCTCAGAACTCCATTGGCTCGCCTTTCTGCCTGCCTCATGTACAAGGCGTTCATTTCTGGAACCCCTGTACAGCTGGTAACTAAGATCAAGACTTAAGGTGGAGAATACACAACACTCAGCTGATCGTGTCAAGATTTGAAACCAGTAAACCTAAAAAAGAGAAGAAAAGGTGTAAAAAATGTTTCTGTTGTGTTACTGAAAATCTGAAACATCCTCATAGGACGATTCGCCAGCCTCCATCCCTTTTGCTCTGAACTCAAAACCCAGCTTTTTACAAATCGCCTTGCTGCAATGTAAGCATCCAACTGCTTATCTGAACCTCTGTTACCTGCCTCTATGCCCCAATCATCCCTGTAAACATCCCCCTAGCAGCCTATTACTCTATAAGGAAACCCCCTCTACTTTCGGCTGTATACCCCTCCACATCCTGCCTCTACCCCTCTTTTGCACAGTTTATAAACCCCTGTTCCTCTACAGCTCCCAGTAACTTGGTGGATAGGTCCATTCCACTTGAGTGAAGATCCTACATAAAGTTATAAAAGGCTTAAATTGTAGCAGATTGAGTTCTGCTGTATGTAGAACCATACAGCAGAACGAGCATAGAAAACATTTATAAAAATTGCAAGCATAATTGTAAGATAAACGCCATTACATGGGCCACTTCTATTGAGTTCATCCACCACTCCCGTAACAAGAATTTCATGTGATTCTGGTGCAATATTTACACTTGAATTCTATGTCAAAAGAACTGACTCATGCATAACAAAAATGAAAACATAAAACCATTATCACACGTAGAAATATTTCCAAATATGATGAAGTTGCAAAACACCTATGCATCTATCCACCCTACCATCAACTCCCAGTCAAACAACACTCTCGCCAAACTGTAGTTCCACATTTCATGCTCTTAGTAATACAAAGGCAAAGAGCAAATGTTGTTTTAGAAAACGAAGCAAATAAGTTGCAAGCAGGGGCTGGCTTGGTTACATGAAACGTGGTCTTTAAATCAGGACACCCACCTCGATGAGGAATGAGCGAGATCAAGCGCAAAACAAACAAGTGGCTTATTCTGGCTTTGTGGAAACATATCTCCAGGAATCAAAACAAAGGCACCAGCCTTAGCACATCCACAGCATTGTGCTGACAGGTAAACAAACACGTCTGAATACTTGCAAAGAATAGAGCGGAATATGTTCTGCTAAATCATGCTGAAGGTCTGTCACTGCACATAGTGCCTGTTTAATCATTAAATCAGCTAATATTTGCAATTTCACTCGGGGATTGTAGCTCCTTTAAGCAGCTGCAGCCCCCGAGTGCAAGTAAACAGATTCATGGTGTTTCCACAGATCTTATAATTCGCATGCAGCTAACTTTTGTCACCCTCCTCCCCATAGGAATTAAATGGCCGCTCATATTGAGGGTCCTGGTGTTGTTCTCTCCGAGTCTGCAATGTGACGTCACGTATGATGGGCCTGAGCATCTGCAGCTTAGGGCTTTACTGCATGAAGATAAGTATGTACAACTGCACGACTGAGTGAGAAACTGGGGTCTCCTGCCTGAAATGAGGAAGGACTTCAGCTCGTGGGCACGGACCACGAGCTGCCCCTGCAAAGCGTAACTAACCCTTTGCGGAGAATATCTCTTGTGTGAGAATAACGTAGGACAACTTGGAGAAATAGTGCACTATCAGTTGCGGTGTACCATACCTCTGAAATGAGTACAATGTGCAGCCTTACTATAAAATGTAGCAAGGGAGAACAATATGTTCCGTAAGGAGTGGGGAAAGGATGCAAAAAACCCTATTCGGGGCGTCTGTCTGGTTAGCTTCCCAGCCCACAAATTGCAAATCTTTATATACTGAGTGTAGGTAGAATGTATAGTGTGACACCAGAAATGTCTGTAAACTAGTTCCAGTATTTAACTGATACCTCCTTGTCATGCTAGTCTATGACAGCGGCACCAGCACATCTTGTGGTTTCAATTTAGTTGTACATAGAAGCAGGGCTGAGCCTATGACAGGAGATTGTTTTGGATGGTTCCTTCTTGGCGTATTATTCACCCCCCATCCCTGTGACTTGAGGCTGTTCTAAAGATTTTTATACATAATGATCAGTATCACAGTGGCTGAAGGCTAAATAGTAGGAGAATTCTCCTCTTGCCACTAGTAGTAGGGAACAGATATAGGGCATTTGATGTGCCACTCTTTCTGTCATGGTGATAGTTAAGCTCAAAGTCCGAAGAAATCAATACCAATAAAATTGACAAGCAACCAAGACCCAAGTAGACATTAGGAATTGCAACCTCTTGTGGTGCTCTGTAAGGGCAGCCACCTGGGAGGTGTATATCCTAATAGGTAATTGCACCACTCTGTAGAAGTTTACATCATGGCCAGTGATTTCTTGTCTGTGATAGTAAAATTACATTTTTCGGGGTTAGCTAATAAACACAAAATAAAGTTGCTGACAGAAGCAAATGCAGGTGTGCACATGGGTGGTGCGGCTTGTCAGCGTCTGTTGTCTGAAGCGGGTTCCATTATAGTTACTGTTACTTACATGGGAGTGTAACTTGGTTCACAAAATATCACAATGTGCTTGAAGTGTGGGGAACAGGCTCTTATATAGATCTGCACCCAGTTACATAAATACATAAAAGTATGCTTTGTGTTTCACAATTGAAGAGTGATACCATATTGGGTGAACAACTGTTTTCTCATTTCGTAGACAAACACAACAAAAATGTGTAAAATAAAAGCAAAAATAATATTTTGAGATTTTTAATGCTTTACTAAATTAACTTTATGAGATTAACTGTGTTGGCTATTTTGGGGAGTTGTGAAAATGAGAAGAAAATGTACTTAATAATGTTCGGTTTGGCCCCTCCATGCAAATAATACTGAGAGATGATAGTTATATGTGTCCACAGTTGGGAGAGAAAACTCCTCACAGTAAAGATAGGGGCCGTAGTTGTGAGAATAGAATGTTGTACCTCATACTACAGAAAGCAATAGTACATACCACAGAAAGCAATTTCTGAATAGACCCCATAGTCTATAAACATTGGATCCAGACAAAGTGATGTGCTTGATGCTTTATTCTGGAAGCTCAATAAGATGGGGCTTTGTATAGCTTGCCTCAAATAGCCAGCTAATACTTTTTTCTTATTTTGCAACAAAATGTTTATTGGTTTCAAACACAGAAGGAGACGCATGGCACAGTATAGGCCCACATACCAAGCAAGAGGCCACATAGCCCATCCAATTACTAAACACATACCTAGAGCATATTCCAGTCCAGCTTGCTCAATAACCTCATGTCATGGCTGAACCGCCCCCCGCCTTCAACAAAACAACCAACCCCCGGACTAAGCCATTAAGATCATAGACATAACAAGTCCACAGCCAGTGAGTCCCATCGATGATATCTCACACATTTATCAACACAATTACTTGTCGAGGTTGGGAAGCATCCTCCACACAGCCTGAGCCATAGGCGTTGATCAAGCATACTTCATTCCCCGTCCTATACAAGTGCAACATCTCCCGGGGGGGAGCTCACCGATGATGAAGGCTTCAGGCTTTCAAGCTATCAACCAGATTATCCCACGCTCGTACCATATCAATGAAGCTGTGCCCCCGCTTCGCCTCCCTCAACAACATGCCACTCTCTTATTCCGCCCATCGGACAAGCTCCCGGCGCCATTTACCCACCCCGAGTCCTCCTATGTCTTTCCAATGTAGTGTAATCTGGCGCTTACCAAGGAGCACAGCCAGGGCAATACATCTTTTAGTGACCTTACATTTGTCCAGGTGCGGGTACCAGCCCACCAAGCATGTATTCCAGAAGCAGGAAACATGGCGATTTGTAATATCATTGACATATTCTGTCACCTCCGCCCAGAACCCTGAAAGGAAAGGACAGGTCCATACCATGTGAAACATCTCAGCCCCCACCTCCCCACATCTAGGACATGCTACTCCGGCAGTCCAGTAAAATCAGTTGATCCTACCAGGCATAAGAGGATGTGGCCTAACGGCTAGAGCGGTCAACCTCGAAGCTGGAGAACCGGGTTTGAGTCTCGGCAGGGACGCTCAGCGTCCTGTGATTCTGGGCAAATCATTTTATCTCCCTGTGCCTAACAAAATGAATGTGTCCATCTGTAATGCAACTGGTACTTTTGTAAAGCACTCTGATATCTTCGTGTCAAGTTCGCGCTATGTAAAACTCCGGAAAAAAAAAATATACGTCCTGTGCAGGAAATAACTGTTAATTAAGTTGAATCTGGCATATCTAGGCACTTTTGGAACCTGCTCTCAGATCTTTGACCAGTCTGCCTCGGGAATCGGGCCTCCTAATCTTCCTCCCACTTCTCCTGTAACCCAGTGAGAGGAGTAACAATATCCTCTTCGAGAGCTCTATAGAAGCCCGTGATCACCCTGTGGGTAGCCGTGAAGATGCAAATAAGATGACAGCTCCGGTGCGTAGGTGGCTCAGCCAACCTGGCCCCCCAGTGTTTCTTTATCACCGCCACTACTGCCCCATATAACAAGGACATTCCCGCCTGCAAACCAAACTTCATCTCCAAGTCCTCAAATGGGAGCAGGTTCCCCATACGAAACAAGTCGCCCACCTGGGTAATACCACTCTTCCAGTTCCCACCAATTTCCGCCATGTGGCAACATCGCCAACTGCTTCAACAGTAAATGAGGGGAGTATGGGAAACATGTATGTGTTTTCTGAAAGCAAAGTCACCAACTACTAGCTGTGTGGGGTCCTTCCGGGAAATCATCTTAGGGGTCAATAGCACCTGACATAGCTGTTGGGACAGAGGGGCACGTCAACCTATCAGGGGGTCTGTCTAAGATTTACCCATTGAGTGAACCATTTCATTTGTGCCTCCAAATAATATGACTCAAATTCCGGGCTGTCAAGCCACCCTCCTCCACAGGTCGCTGCAGTTTAGTCAGAGCTACCTGCCGTCTGCCATTACCCCAGATTAAATCAATCAGCAGTAACTCAAGCTCCGGAAACATGATGCAAGGTATGATCAATGGCAATACCGAAAAAAGTAAAGCAGCCAGGGGAGGGCTACCATCTTAGCAATGGCAATATGGCTGGCTACTGAAATCAACATCTTCCAGAACTCTATGCTAGATCTCAGGGCCCGAATAGCCGCCCCTAAATTACCCTCCAATAAGTCCCAGGGATCATGATAGATCTTCACTCCCAAGCACTTCAAGCAGGAGGGTTCCCACAATTTGCCCTCTTTGGTCCGGAGTCAGCACTGCTCCAGCGCAAATGGGGATTTAGCCAGTTTTATGCCAATTAATACGCAGTCTGGATACCCCCCCCAACCGTTCCAAACAGTCAGACAGCCCTATCTGGGTCATTTTACCACATCTTTCATAAACAACAGCTCCGTCAAGCCCTCCTAGTAATCACCGGACCTTGCACTCCTGTCCAGAGGTTCCACTGCTAACACGAAAAGCAACAGAGACAGAGAGCATCCCTGCCAGGTCCCCCGCCTCACTGAGTTCGCCTCCAATATCACGTGGGCCATTGATTCGAGTAAAGCAACTTAGTTCAGTTCAGAAAGCTGCATCTGATACCCATCTTCTCCATCACACTATAGAGAAACTTCCACTCCAGACTAGATGGCTGTCTCAATATCTACTGCCAATACCACCGCCGCCGGCCTTTCATAAGTATTATCCCTCAGCAGCATCAAGAGTCTATGGATATTGAGCATCGTGTTGTGCCCCGGAATAAATTCCTCCTGATTTGTATGTATCTGCCATATCATATAAGGCAGTGGCCTCATGGCGAGAACATGATTAAGAATGTTATAATCAACAATAAATGCCTGAGGTGCCAAGATGCCTCCGGGTATATTTTGAGCTTATAAATGTATTCAATATCAATATCAATTAAACATTGCTATAGGTCTGTATGCTGTCGTATCCTGAGGTGAGCGGCAAGATTTTAGTAATGGGATCCCCAATGCCTCACAGGTAGAGGCTGGTAAATGACCAAGGTCCCTCGCCATCTTTTAGAGCTCTGCTAATTTGCGGGGCACGCATATCAATATAAGTTGCATAAAACTAGACCAGGAGCCCATCCGCACCTGGCACCTTCCCCAGGCCATATTCTTTACCGTGGCCTTATTCTGGCAGATCGTGATATCTCCCCCCAATATTTCAGCCTCCTCACTAATGAGCATTGGAAGGGACAGCGGCTCCAGGAAGGCGGCAATCTCCTGCTCATCCTGATCAGAGGCCCCTGTGTACTGAGACATGTAATGCTCCTTGAACCTGCCATTGATGTCATCCTGACCATAGATCTAGTTTCCCTTCACTGTCCTCAGCTCCAGTATCATGAAGCCCCTCTTGGGAGGGTTAGCCAACCATTCTAGTAGGGACCCTGGCTTGTCCCTCTGAGCATGTGCCCTCAAGATATACTTCCGGTAGTCAATACAACAGAGCTTCTCCACATGCCCCACCAGTATCTTCTTGCCCTCCAGCAGTGACTGCTACAAAGCGGGTTCCCAGGCCTCTCCCTCTCCAAAGCCAGCAGCGCCACCTCTTGGGCTTCCACTTCCCATGCCAAGGTCTGACTCACTCCCACCGCTTCAGCAGAACAACACCCTGGATAAAAAATTTAAAAGCATACCACTCCATCTGCGGGTTCGACACCGTGGATGCGTTAGACTCAAAGTAATTCAGTATCTCTTCCCCAATCATATGCTGAAAAACCGGCTCCTCCAGCACTTCAACCTTCAATCGTTAATCAGGGATACGGGGCGTGCCATCGCCCATCTCAGGGACAGCAAAGCAGGGTTATGATCAGAGATCGTCCTAGCTAGATACTCAACATTCTGTACCTCTACATGCACTCCAGGAGTACAAAGAAATGTATACAAGTGGACGTGCAACACATGAGTTCCTTAGAAGAAGGAGTAGTCCCTGGCTAGCATTTGGGTGCACCTCCACTTGTCAGCGAGTCCCCATCAGAGCTGCTAGTCCATAAACTTCTGCACAGGGGAGTCGGGCAGGGGCGGATGTGATAGATCCAGAGTGGGGTCAGCTGCGCTATTAAAATCCCCCCCAAGGATCCCAGACTGCAACATATTGGATGCAACGACTTTAGATATTCACCTGATCCATATTAGGAGCATAGATGCTAACCATGGTTAAGTCTCTCCCACAAAGGTGGGCAGTAATCACCACACACCTACCAGCCAGGTCTACCAACACCCTGGTTTTCTGAAAGGGAACCACAGGTCGCACACACGGAAGAACCCCTCTCCCAAATGCCAAAGAAGTGTATAGTAAGTCTGACGCCTCCAGCGCTTGTAATGCTAACCCCTCAGCAGTGGTTAAGTGGGTTTCCTGCAAAAGGGCAATATGAATTTCCCCGCCTCTTGAGGTATGTATATACTTTATATCGTTTTGGCATATTATTGAGACCCCGGACATTCCAGGACATAAACTTATATCTTAGTGGGTTATATTGAAACAGATAGCCCAGCACCAAAGTAGCGGCGCTCCCTCGACTCCTCTCCCCATGCGTCCAATACATCAGCGAAGGAAAGGCACAGTAGATGGCACGGCTAGACCAACAAAAACATTCCCAACTCCCCCACCTCAAGCCAAGAAGGCAATATCCCCCATCCAAACCAGCAACACAGCAACAAATGTACGTGCAATCACCACACTCCTAACAGTTGTAGAGGTCTACACCACCATGTGCAACCCCCAGTATCACAACTTACCATCCAGCCCTAAAAAGATGTAGTACTTGTAAGGCCGGCATGCACTGGAGCAACTGAAAGCAGAATGAGCCGCAGCCCAACATATTCCCCCCTTCCCATTACTTCCCAAAGCGGCAACCACCAGCAAATTCGAAGTAGATCATCTGCGGTTCAAGGAGTGATCTGGGGCACAGCAGAATCCAAGTTCAATGTTGAAACCGAGGCCAGGTCTGAGTCCGTATTATGAGCTCTGTCCTCTTTCAAAGTAGACGGCAGGCTCGACCCCTCCACATTGAGTGACGCGGTTGTCCCCACTGCTTGCTGCTGTTCATGATAGACCTGTGATTTAGTAGAGAGCTTACTCTTTTTCTGGACGATTTCCAGGCAGCCATTCACCCAGAAGCCCTGGGGAGATTGGAATTCTGCTGTTGGCGCTTTATCCACTCCCACACCTCCTGTGGGGTGGTGAAGAACTGTGCCCCGTCGTCAGTAACAACTCTCAGTCTCGCTGGGAAAAGCATCGCATATTGAACCCCAAGCTGGCGAAGGCGATTTTTGGCTTTGAGAAATGTGGCCTGTTGCCTCTGGAATCCCTCGAAAAGTAAGGGAACACCATAATCCTGTGATTGTATATCAGCAGGTCTCCCTGCATCTTGGCTTGCTGCAGAATATGGTCACAGTCTCTGTAATGAAGCATGCTGGCTACCACGGACCGGGGGGCCGCATTGGAACTCAATGTGCCCGTTCCAGGGCAAAGAAAGGGGAAAGGCCCTCAGGAGCAATTTCGGTTATCAGCCACTGCTCCAGGTATCCAAGCATATCCGACCCCTTAATTCATTCCAGCAGGCCTATCACTCTGATATTGTTCCTTCAAGCCCTGTTTATGGCATCCCCATCTCTATTTTCCAGGGACTTTACCCTTCCTTCCATGTCCACCAGGCACCCTCTCAAGATCGCCACTTCAGGAGATGCCTATCAGGGTACGTTTGATGGTCGTGACCTGTGCTGGTCATCCCGTAGGATCCCCATGTCCACCACTGCAGCATTAATTTGCAATTCTATGGCCTTTCATGAGTCAGTAATCGCCTTCAGGATAGCGTCCAATGTAGCCCCCTATGGGCCCCCAATCGGGCCAGATGCAGACTGCTCCCCTTCTTCAACAATACTGGTCACAGGTGTAGCAGAACAACAGGGAATTACCGATTCCCTCTTCCTAGTGTACTTGCCCATATTGTTCCCTCACAAGGATCAACGGAGAGTGCAGAGCTTTCGTCTCACTCTCAGCTTTGGCTCTTCTGTTAGCAGGGCGCCGAGCTGCTGGGCCCCACCAAGCAGCCACCATGACACCGAAGCCCACCAGTTGGGCCAAAATCACGAAGGCCGGTGAACTAACCAGGGCTCCCGAAGCAGGAGGTCCTACTTCCTCAGCCAATCGCAGGTACAAGGGGACTTGACAGTGCTCCCCTCTAGCCTCAGCACCTCACAGCAAAAGTTCAGCATGGAGGTTGCACTTTCTTCGGGCCCTGCAGCATGGAGGCCACACTCTCCCTGCGCCCCTCTCAGGTCACTGTAGCCAGGGCCACTCCATTAGCCTTCGTCAGGGCCTTCCCCCACACTTCTCACATGGCGCCACCATGATCTGCTCCTGCTGTGCAGCCACAGCGACACGCCGCCACTCCCACTCCTCTGCTTAAACAGGTCAGCGGAGTCAGACACCCCTCTCCATCTGGGTCCAAGGGCAACACGGTGTCCCAGCAATAGAGGAGGGCCTGGTAAGCATACCGGCCCTCGGCCGTGAGCCCAATCTCGCACCAGTGCTTTCAGTCACCGCCGCCATTTTGTAAGGGCAGGTCCACAGCCCATGCAGGCCCCATGCATTTGGGCCCTGATACACTGCAAGGGGGTAGCAGGGCAGCCTCATCGGGGGCCGATGTGGGGCATGAACCACTCATGCCTCAGGCAGGTGCCACCGGCCTAGGATAACGACCGGATGGAGCTGGATGGCGGCATTTAGCCGGGAGCACCACATCTCCCACCTTACTCCATCAATGTCAGGCCACACCCACCAGAAAGCAATATCCAGGTAATACTTGTTGCATTGTCAACAATATATGGACTATTTTGAGGCTCAAGAATTCATACCCAAAATTTGTTTTACTTTTTAATGCAGTTGTTAATCAAGTTGTGTACATGGTGTGACATAGGTGTTTTGACTAGAATGAGTACTTTTCTATGTTTTGCTTTATGCTAGCAGGCTTTGGCCATCTACCAGTAACACTATAATTGACAGCCTCTATAGTGGAAGGTATTTATATTTTGTGTATTTATGGCTACCTGACTAGTAATCTCATCGTTCTTGTTCTAATTTTAAGGTTAGCCATAAGGATTAGCTCCTATTTGGTTTACTTTATCTTTTAGATTGTAGAGATTGACTTCTATAGAATATTTAGGTTTGAATGGCTATTCTATAGGAATTGGGATTCCGACCTATATAAGATACTGGGTGTGAAAGACCCTATCTTTCCATGCTCTTGAATAAATCTACTTGCATTTATTTCTGCTGTCAAGGCCATCCCTTGATGTAACACTAATGACAACAGACTATGCAAATGTGTTTCACCACAGAGAACCAATGTGAATGCTCTCCCTCTATTAAGAGACATTTTGAGGACATTTAATGATGTGGAAGTATGGAGGAACCAGTGCTGGCAGGAGAAAAGCATCCCTTGTTGTGCTCTACATGGAACAAACTGTGAAAAGACATGTTTTGGCTATTAGTTAACTTTGTATAACCTTCCTTGCTTTACTTAGAAGTCAAAATACAAAGTGTAAAAGGCACCACCATTTTTTAAAATCTGCCCATTGTAGGCCACCATGAAGGATGGTACGTGCACACAATAAGTAGACTTTAGATTCAATGTAGAGAAAAAGTTTTGCTATTGACATACTGCCTAGGTCCCGTGAGCTACATTGTATATGAAAGTTAACCTCAAGGAGTGGAAGAAGATCAACTGACTGAATTTCAAGTGTGCATGTGCAAGATAGAAAGACATTACCTATCCAAAATATGTGTAGTACTCGGCCAACAACACTTTAGCAATGAGGTGGCAGATGCCTGGTACACTGGTAGAAAATACCATAAACGTGTTGAGAAAGTTGGCTAACACTTGTGAATTTTAGAAGATGAATGAAGAAAGTTTGATAGACCAATTCATTTAAAGTTAAATTGTAATATCTCTCAAGAAGGGGAAGCACTATGGCTGGAAAGGACCCAGGACAAAGTAAAGCATAGGGGTTGCTGATAGAGTTAAACATTACCTGACACGCATGAAAGAAATAGAGAGTGACAAAGGCAAAAGATTAGAGACATGCAGTAACTATGTAAAAAAGTAGAAAGCATTTGAAATCCTAAGAGAAACAAAATGTGTGGCGAAAAGAAGGTCTGGAATAAGAGTGGCAGTGGAAAACACTTTGCCAGTTGTGAATAATGTTGGGAGTAAGAAGTGTGAAAAAGGACAGCTACATAGTTGCTATTAAACGTGAACTTAGACTAAAACCAATATGGTGGAAAATGTTAAGGGAAGAATTGGAGGACACAGTGCTAGTAGTAGGAAAAGGGTATGAGGAGAGTTTCAGATACGAACTTAGTGAGAGTGGTGAGAGAATTATGATGACTACAGACTCAACCTACAACATATTTCTTATCGTTGAGATAGAAATGAGGGAAGCTGCAATAAGGTCAGGAGGGTATGGAGAGTCCCTGATTGACATTAGTAGTTTTTGGAAACAGAGATCGAATTTAGAAAGAGAAAATAGTAGGAAAAGTATATGTAACTCGGATAGCTGTATAAAAAAAGTATGGGAATAAAACTAGTTCCTAACTAGTTACTAACAGCATGTCACAATTTTCTACAGAGTGGTAACAAAACTTTGAAAGAAGGATGGGAGAAGGAGGAGTTTAAGAAAGTATTTACTGAAAGACTAGGATATCTCAAAGGAAAGTTGCATCAGATTAGATTAACCCCTTCGCTGCTAGGCCTTTTCCCCTCCTGTGCTAAGCCTTTTTTTGGCTATTTGGGGTAGTGCGCGCTTAGGCCCCTGTAACTTTTTGACCACATAAGGTATCCATGCCAAATTTGCGTCCTTTTTTCCTAACATCATGGGGATTGTAAAGGTACCCAGGGTTTGTGGATTCCCCTGGAGGGGACCCAGAAATTAGTCAAAATACAGCTAAATTTTTTTTTTTTTGGAAAAATGCGAAAAAGGGCTACAGATGAAAGCATCTTGATTTTTCCCTGCAAATGGCATCAAAAAGGGGTTGTGGGGATGAAATCACCATCTTCCCAGCTTTCAGGGACAAGCAGACTTTTGTCAGAAAACCAACTTTTTTACACAGTTTTGGCATTTTTCTGGGACATAGCCTATTTTTGCTATTTTTTGTGCTTTCAACCTCCTTCCAGTTAATGGTAGAAATGGGTATGAAACCAATAATGGATCCTGGAAAGCCATACATTTCTGAAAAGTAGACAAAATTCTGAATTCAGCAAGGGGTCATTTGTGTAGATCCTTAAAGTTTTCCTTATAGAAACTAACAGTTAAATAAAGGAAAAATTGAAAATTAGTTGAAAAAAACAGCCATTTGTGTCAACGTTTTCACCTGTAACTTCTTCTAATTATGACAGCTATTTGAAGGCAATATACCGTTATATCCGCTGGACCTTTCTGGTTGTGGGGATATATAGGACTTGTAGGTTCACCAAGAACCCGACGAACCCAGAGCCAATAATTGAGCAACATCTTGCAATGATTTTTTTAAGTACCGGGTATATAGCAATTATTTTGGGAAAATGTATACATGGAAAAATTGTTATGAAAGACACCTATGTATTTCTGAAATGGGAACAAAATGTAGATTTTAGAAACAGTAGATATTTGCACATTTCCGAAATTGGGAGTACCCATACTAGCATGAGAATTATAGGTCATTTTTCAAAATGACTTATTTTTACACATTGTCTTTCATTTGGAAGGCAGAAATGCATCGAAAGTCAATAGGTAATAACAGTTGCTCTACAATTCTGTGTTACCCTAAGTCTCCCGATAAAAATGGTACCTCACTTGTGTGGGTAGCCCTTGTGCCCACAACAGGAAATGGCTCAAAATGCAACGTGGACGTACCACATTTTCACAATGAAAAATTACCCTTTTTTTGCAAAGTGCCTAGGTGTAGTTTTTGAACCCTAGCTCTGCCGGCACCTAGGGAAACCTAGCAAACCTATACATTTTTGAAAACTAGACACCCAGGGGAATCCAGGATGGGGTGACTTGACTGCCTCCCACCAGGTTCTGTTACCCAGAATCCCTTGCATACATAAAAATTGTCAAAAAAACACATTTTCCCCACATTTCTGTGGTGGAAAGTTCTGGAATCTGCGTGGATCCACAAATTTCTACCCACCCCGCGTTCCCCAAAGTCTTACGAGAAAAATGGTACCTCACTTGTGTGGGTCGGCCTAGTGCCTGCGACAGGAAACGGCGCAAAACGCAACGTGGTCACACCTCAATTTCGCAGTGAAAAATGACCCTTTTTGGCAAAGTGCCTAGCTGTAGTTTTTGAACCCTAGCTCTGCCGGCACCTAGGGAAACCTAGCAAACCTATACATTTTTGAAAACTAGACACCCAGGGGAATCCAGGATGGGGTGACTTGACTGCCTCCCACCAGGTTCTGTTACCCAGAATCCCTTGCAAACATAAAAAATTGTCAAAAAAACACATTTTCCCCACATTTCTGTGGAGGAAAGTTCTGGAATCTGCGTGGATCCACAAATTTCCACCCACCCCGCGTTCCACAAAGTCTTACGAGAAAAATGGTACCTCACTTGTGTGGGTCGGCCTAGTGCCTGCGACAGGAAACTGCGCAAAACGCAACGTGGTCACACCTCAATTTCGCAGTGAAAAATGACCCTTTTTGGCAAAGTGCCTAGCTGTAGTTTTTGAACCCTAGCTCTGCCGGCACCTAGGAAACCTAGCAAACCTATACATTTTTGAAAACTAGACACCCAGGGGAATCCAGGATGGGGTGACTGGACTGCCTCCCACCAGGTTCTGTTACCCAGAATCCCTTGCAAACCTAAAACATTATCAAAAAACATATTTTCCCCACATTTCTGTGGTGGAAAGTTCTGGAATCTGCGTGGATCCACAAATTTCCACCCACCCCGCGTTCCCCAAAGTCTTCTGAGAAAAATGGTACCTCACTTGTGTGGGTCGGCCTAGTGCCCGCGACAGGAAACGGCGCAAAACGCAACGTGGTCACACCTCAATTTCGCAGTGAAAAATGACCCTTTTTTGCCAAAGTGCCTAGCTGTCGTTTTTGAACCCTACCTCTGCCGGCACCTAGGGAAACCTAGTAAACCTATACATTTTTGAAAACTAGACAACCAGGGGAATCCAGGATGGGGTGACTTGACTGCCTCCCACCAGGTTCTGTTACCCAGAATCCCTTGCAAACATAATAAATTGTCCAAAAAAACACATTTTCCCCACATTTCTGTGGTGGAAAGTTCTGGAATCTGCGTGGATCCACAAATTTCCACCCACCCGCGTTCCCCAATGTCTTACGAGAAAAATGGTACCTCACTTGTGTGGGTCGGCCTAGTGCCTGCGACAGGAAACGGCGCAAAACGCAACGTGGTCACACCTAAATTTCGCAGTGAAAAATGACCCTTTTTGCAAAGTGCCTAGCTGTAGTTTTTGAACCCTACCTCTGCCGGCACCTAGGAAACCTAGCAAACCTATACATTTTTGAAAACTAGACAACCAGGGAATCCAGGATGGGGTGACTTGACTGCCTCCCACCAGGTTCTGTTACCCAGAATCCCTTGCAAACATAAAAAATTGTCCAAAAAACACATTTTCCACACATTTCTGTGGTGGAAAGTTCTGGAATCTGCGTGGATCCACAAATTTCCACCCACCCCGCGTTCCCCAAAGTCTTACGAGAAAAATGGTACCTCACTTGTGTGGGTCGGCCTAGTGCCTGCGACAGGAAACGGCGCAAAACGCAACGTGGTCACACCTCAATTTCGCAGTGAAAAATGACCCTTTTGGCAAAGTGCCTAGCTGTAGTTTTTAACCCTACCTCTGCCGGCACCTAGGGAAACCTGGCAAACCTATACATTTTTGAAAACTAGACACCCAGGGGAATCCAGGATGGGGTGACTGGACTGCCTCCCACCAGGTTCTGTTACCCAGAATCCCTTGCAAACATAACAAATTGTCAAAAAAACACATTTTCCCCACATTTCTGTGGTGGAAAGTTCTGGAATCTGCGTGGATCCACAGATTTCCCCCACCCCGCGTTCCCCAAAGTCTTACGAGAAAAATGGTACCTCACTTGTGTGGGTTGGCCTAGTGCCTGCGACAGGAAACGGCGCAAAACGCAACGTGGTCACACCTCAATTTCGCAGTGAAAAATGACCCTTTTTGGCAAAGTGCCTAGCTGTAGTTTTTGAACCCTAGCTCTGCCGGCACCTAGGGAAACCTAGCAAACCTATACATTTTTGAAAACTAGACACCCAGGGGAATCCAGGATGGTGTGACTGGACTGCCTCCCACCAGGTTCTGTTACCCAGAATCCCTTGCAAACATAAAAATTGTCAAAAAAACACATTTTCCCCACATTTCTGTGGTGGAAAGTTCTGGAATCTGGGTGGATCCACAAATTTCCACCCACCCCGCGTTCCCCAAAGTCTTACGAGAAAAATGGTACCTCACTTGTGTGGGTCGGCCTAGTGCCTGCGACAGGAAACGGCGCAAAACGCAACGTGGTCACACCTCAATTTCGCAGTGAAAAATGACCTTTTTTTGCAAAGTGCCTAGCTGTAGTTTTTTAACCCTACCTCTGCCGGCACCTAGGGAAACCTAGCAAACCTATACATTTTTGAAAACTAGACACCCAGGGAATCCAGGATGGGGTGACTTGACTGCCTCCCACCAGGTTCTGTTACCCAGAATCCCTTGCAAACATAAAAAATTGTCAAAAAAACCACATTTTCCCCACATTTCTGTGGTGGAAAGTTCTGGAATCTGCGTGGATCCACAAATTTCCACCCACCCCGCGTTCCCCAAAGTCTTACGAGAAAAATGGTACCTCACTTGTGTGGGTCGGCCTAGTGCCTGCGACAGGAAACGGCGCAAAACGCAACGTGGTCACACCTCAATTTCGCAGTGAAAAATGACCCTTTTTGGCAAAGTGCCTAGCTGTAGTTTTTAACCCTACCTCTGCCGGCACCTAGGGAAACCTAGCAAACCTATACATTTTTGAAAACTAGACACCCAGGGGAATCCAGGATGGGGTGACTTGACTGCCTCCCACCAGGTTCTGTTACCCAGAATCCCTTGCAAACATAAAAAATTGTCAAAAAAACACATTTTCCCCACATTTCTGTGGTGGAAAGTTCTGGAATCTGCGTGGATCCACAAATTTCCACCCACCCCGCGTTCCCCAAAGTCTTACGAGAAAAATGGTACCTCACTTGTGTGGGTCGGCCTAGTGCCTGCGACAGGAAACGGCGCAAACGCAACGTGGTCACACCTCAATTTCGCAGTGAAAAATGACCCTTTTTTGGCAAAGTGCCTAGCTGTAGTTTTTAACCCTACCTCTGCCGGCACCTAGGGAAACCTAGCAAACCTATACATTTTTGAAAACTAGACACCCAGGGGAATCCAGGATGGGGTGACTTGACTGCCTCCCACCAGGTTCTGTTACCCAGAATCCCTTGCAAACATAAAAAATTGTCAAAAATAACACATTTTCCCCACATTTCTGTGGTGGAAAGTTCTGGAATCTGCGTGGATCCACAAATTTCCACCCACCCCGCGTTCCCAAAGTCTTACGAGAAAAATGGTACCTCACTTGTGTGGGTCAGCCTAGTGCCTGCGACAGGAAACGGCGCAAAACGCAACATGGTCACACCTCAATTTCGCAGTGAAAAATGACCCTTTTTGGCAAAGTGCCTAGCTGTAGTTTTTAACCCTACCTCTGCCGGCACCTAGGAAACCTATCAAACCTATACATTTTTGAAAACTAGACACCCAGGGGAATCCAGGATGGGGTGACTTGACTGCCTCTCACCAGGTTCTGTTACCCAGAATCCCTTGCAAACATAAAAAATTGTCAAAAAAACCACATTTTCCCCACATTTCTGTGGTGGAAAGTTCTGGAATCTGCGTGGATCCACAAATTTCCACCCACCCGCGTTCCCCAAAGTCTTACGAGAAAAATGGTACCTCACTTGTGTGGGTCGGCCTAGTGCCTGCGACAGGAAACGGCGCAAAACGCAACGTGGTCACACCTCAATTTCGCAGTGAAAAATGACCCTTTTTGGCAAAGTACCTAGCTGTAGTTTGTGAACCCTAGCTCTGCCGGCACCTAGGGAAACCTAGCAAACCTATACATTTTTGAAAACTAGACACCCAGGGGAATCCAGGATGGGGTGACTTGACTGCCTCCCACCAGGTTCTGTTACCCAGAATCCCTTGCAAACATAAACAATTGTCAAAAAAACCACATTTTCCCCACATTTCTGTGGTGGAAAGTTCTGGAATCTGCGTGGATCCACAAATTTCCACCCACCCCGCGTTCCCCAAAGTCTTACAAGAAAAATGGTACCTCACTTGTGTGGGTCGGCCTAGTGCCTGCGACAGGAAACGGCGCAAAACGCAACGTGGTCACACCTCAATTTCGCAGTGAAAAATGACCCCCCTTGCAAAACCAGGTGGTTTTGTGAAAGGCCATTTTGAGGTCGCCTCAATACGTTGTGGGCCCTTGCCTGTCGCGGGTACTTGGGCCTCCCACACAAGTGAAGCACCATTTTTATCAGGAGACCTGGGGGAACGCTGGGTGGTAGGAAATTTGTGTGAGGCCAGTGATGCCACACTTTCCCACACAAAAATGTGTGAAAAAAGTGATTTTTTCAGCTAAAATTGAGGTTTGCAGGGGATTCTGGGTAAGGAAACGTTGGGGGATCCACGCAAGCCATACCTCCCTGGAAGCCCCCGGGTGTCTACTTTTCAGAAATGTGAGGGTTTGGTAGGTTTCCCTAGATGGCCGCCAAGCACGGGGCCAAAACCCAGGTGACCCCCTTGCAAAACCAGGTGGTTTTGTGAAAGGCCATTTTGAGGTCGCCTCACTACGTTGTGGGCCCTTGCCTGTCGCGGGTACTTGGGCCTCCCACACAAGTGAGGCACCATTTTTATCGGGAGACCTGGGGGAACGCTGGGTGGTAGGAAATTTGTGTGAGGCCAGTGATGCCACACTTTCCCACACAAAAATGTGTGAAAAAGTGATTTTTTCAGCTAAAATTGAGGTTTGCAGGGGATTCTGGGTAAGGAAACGTTGGGGGATCCACGCAAGCCATACCTCCCTGGAAGCCCCGGGTGTCTACTTTTCAGAAATGTGTGGGTTTGGTAGGTTTCCTAGATGGCCACCGAGCACGGGGCCAAAAACCCAGGTGACTCCCCTTGCAAAACCAGGTGGTTTTGTGAAAGGCCATTTTGAGGTCGCCTCACTACGTTGTGGGCCCTTGCCTGTCGCGGGTACTTGGGCCTCCCACACAAGTGAGGCACCATTTTTATCGGGAGACCTGGGGGAACGCTGGGTGGTAGGAAATTTGTGTGAGGCCAGTGATGCCACACTTTCCCACACAAAAATGTGTGAAAAAAGTGATTTTTTCAGCTAAAATTGAGGTTTGCAGGGGATTCTGGGTAAGGAAACGTTGGGGGATCCACGCAAGCCATACCTCCCTGGAAGCCCCGTGGTGTCTACTTTTCAGAAATGTGTGGGTTTGGTAGGTTTCCCTAGATGGCCGCCGAGCACGGGGCCAAAAACCAGGTGACCCCCCTTGCAAAACCAGGTGGTTTTGAGATAGGCAATTTTGAGGTCGCCTCACTACGTTGTGGGCCCTTGCCTGTCGCGGGTACTGGGGACTCCCACACAAGTGAGGCACCATTTTTATCGGGAGACCTGGGGGAACGCTGGGTGGTAGGAAATTTGTGTGAGGCCAGTGATGCCACACTTTCCCACACAAAAATGTGTGAAAAAGTGATTTTTTCAGCTAAAATTGAGGTTTGCAGGGGATTCTGGGTAAGGAAACGTTGGGGGATCCACGCAAGCCATACCTCCCTGGAAGCCCCGGGTGTCTACTTTTCAGAAATGTGTGGGTTTGGTAGGTTTCCCTATGATGGCCGCCGAGCACCGGGCCAAAAACCCAGGTGACCCCCTTGCAAAACCAGGTCATTTTGAGATAATGTGTTGTTTATTTCTGCAGCGTGAAAATTTTGGCACAATATTGCAAGGAAAATGTGACAGACATTTTGAGGTTTGCAGGACATTGTGGGTACCATAACTTGTTGGGATCCACAAGAGAGATATCACCATGTACTCCCATGGGTGTTTCGTTTACGACAATATCTACAGTTGGTAGGTTATTCTTAGACGGAATGTACACCTTGGCAGACAGACTAAAAAGACAAAGATTACTGCACAGCCATCTATTCCTCAAGCACACACACATACTGGTTGGATTTGGCACGAGGGCAAGTGATGGTTCAGTATATACAATTTTATTAACAAGAGATTTCACAAAAATGAAATGCACTGTCAATAATTGAAAGGACAAAAACCGAACCAGTGACTCGCAGCTCGTGAGCTGTAAAGCCACGTCAAGGCCCCAACCGCTTTACAGGCCATTCACACACCTTTCATACGTGATACACACAAGACCATTCACACCCCCAGGCACGAAACAAACACATTACAACATTCACAAAAAGGGACAAGGTACACCCTGCTTGAGAAAGACAAAAAAAATATTACTGCACAGCCATCTAATCCTCAAGCACACACACACATACTGGTTGGATTTGGCACGAGGGTGAGTGATGGTTCAGTATATACAATTGTATTAACAAGTGATTTCACAAAAATTAAATGCACTGTTAATAATTGAAAGGACGAGAAACTGAACCATTGACTCACAGCTCGTGAGCTGTAAAGCCACGACAAGGCACCAACCTCTTTACAGGCCATTCATACACCTTTCATACGTGTGACAAATACAAAACCATTCACACCACCAGCCGCGGGCCCAT
Source organism: Calotriton arnoldi (assembly GCA_963921515.1). Classification (NCBI taxonomy): domain Eukaryota; kingdom Metazoa; phylum Chordata; class Amphibia; order Caudata; family Salamandridae; genus Calotriton; species Calotriton arnoldi. Next base: position 1,047,855 of record CAWUFW010006279.1, on the reverse strand, counting down.
CACATTACAACACTCACACCAGCAGACAGCGCCATTCAAGGGCCCAACACTTTCACACGCCCACATTCCTAACACAGCAACCACACAAGCTGATGGATTGCGTGGAGTGTCGCTCGGCTAGCAGTGTGTGTAGTGACCAGCAGCAAGTCACTACTCACACACTGCCAGCCGAGCGCCAGTCCACGCACACCGCCAGCCAAGCGCCACTCCACGCACACCGCCAGCCAAGCGCCACTCCACGCACACCGCCAGCCTAGTGCCACTCCACGCACACCGCCAGCCTAGCGCCACTCCACGCACACCGCCAGCCTAGCGAAACTCCACGCACACCGCCAGCCTAGCGCCACTCCACGCACACCGCCAGCCTAGCGCCACTCCACGCACACCGCCAGCCAAGCACCACTCCACGCACACCGCCAGCCAAGAGCCACTCCCCGCACACCGCCAGCCAAGCGCCACTCCACGCACACCGCCAGCCAAGCACCAGCCTACACACACCACCATCACATTTAGGATTTTTTATACAAAAAGAAAACACAAACAAATTGCAAATAGATACAAATCTACTAACACAAAATCAGAAACTAAATACATTGCACTAATGCCAACCTTGAAACAGAACAACAATTCTTAAACATTACAGACCAGGCAGTTCACTTTACCACTCATGGTTGCTCCCAATAATTCTTTTGCTTGTGGTACGCTCTATAACAAGCAGGCACACACAGCCCAGGGTTAGAAGGACACTCAGGGCAGTACATACGAGTCTCCTTCCGCGTACCTCTTCGCCAACAGACTCTACATCTCCTAGTGGGAAAGTCTTTTGAGGGTGTAGGAGGAATGTGATCAGGAAAGTGGCGATCTTTCAATCGAGCCACATCCTCCACCACTCCAACTCTAGGAACACTTGCCTGTTCCACAACAACAAGGCTGCCTATGACAGACTCCTGAAACTGAACAAAAGTCAACTTTGACGCAGGAGAACACTCCTTGAACACAACAAAAGCATTGAAAGTTGCTAAATTGAAGAGATGGATGGCCAACTTCTTATACCAAATGTAAGACTTACGAATAGCAGTGTAAGGTTCCAACCTCTGATCTACTCTATCAACACCACCCATGTGCTTATTGTAGTCTAAAATGCACACAGGTTTGCGCACTTCAGCAATCTGACCCCAAACAGCCACAGGTGAAGTACTCTCATCATGGATGGTAGTCAGCATGTACACATCCCTCCTGTCCACAAATTTCACAGCTAGCAGTTCCTCACTACGCAAGGCACTGCACTGTCCCCTCTGAAGTTTTTTGCAAACAAGCTCTTTTGGATAACCTTTACGGTTAGAGCGGATTGTGCCACAAGCAAAAGTGTCCACTTTGAACAATTCCTTAAACAATTGCACAGCAGTGTAGAAGTTATCAAGGTACAAATGGTGGCCTCTGTTAAACAGTCCTCTAGCAAGATCCCACACAATTTTCTCTGAAACTCCAAAAGTGGACGGACAACCAGGGGGTCAATAGTGGAATCCCTACCAGTGTACACACGCAAATTAAAAACATATCCTGTCCTACTCTCAGACAACATATACAGCTTAATTCCATAGCGTGCCCTCTTGCTAGGAATGTACTGCCTAAAAACCAAACGGCCCTTGAACAGGACCAAAGACTCATCAATAGATATTTCTTTCCCTGGAGTATAGATCTCTGAAAATCGATCTACAAAGTGATCAAGAACAGGCCGAATCTTAAAAAGACGGTCACATTCAGGGTGATCTCGTGGCAACGCCAAACCATTATCAACAAAATGCAGCATCCGAAGCAAAAGTAAATACCGATCACGAGTCATAACTGCAGGAAATATGGCCGTTGCCATCAAGGGACTGGTAGACCAATATGAACCCATGGACGGCTTCCTTATCAAACCCATCAAAAAAGTCAAACCCAAAAACTTCTTCATCTCTTCCAGATTTGTGGGACTCCACCGGGTAGCTCTAGAATGGGGCCTAAGTCTGGCACTGTTGTCCCTCAAAAACTGTTCAGCATACAAATTAGTCTGCTCAACAATCTCACCCAAAAATACATCATCCATAAACAACTGAAAATACTGTATAGGCAAATAATGTTCACAATCCACTCTACACCCTGCATAACCACTAAAGGCAGGCAACACCGGCTGCACCATGTTTGGATCAACCCAGAGTCCAGCACTTCCAGTAGGAAGCCTAGCAGCCCCAGGCTGCAATCCAGATGCCTCTTGCACCATCGGCACAGTAGTATCCTCCTCTAAATCAGGCACTTCATCTGCACTGAGAGTACCTTCATCATCCGATGATTCCATGTGAGAGAAAACTCACTGCCTGAATCTTCCCCTCCCTCCTCTCCCTCAGACGCACTGTCAGTCTCATAATCCTGCTCAGAGGAAGATTCAACAAGCAAACCAACCACCTGCTGAGCAGTAATTCTACGGCTAGCCATAATGCTTACTAATAAAGGTTACATTTGTCAAACAAGTCAACAACAACAAACCCTTTGTAAAAAAAGAAATAAACAAAATGTAGCTTTATCACAAAGACCTATATACTCCAACACTATACCACTCACGTGACAGAAGCAGCTAGACTCACCACCACCTACTCTGCACAGACACAGTAAGGATCAACAATATCCCACTAAAAAAGAAGAAGAAAAAAATTACACATAAGACAATGCAAAACATCGCAAAGAATTTCATGCTCTGAACACTAACAAATATGCTGCCATTATGGCACCACTTACAAAAAATTCATTCATGCATGACAATAATACTCATTTGGAGTACACACAACAAAAATATTTTTCTTACCAAATAAATGCAATTACGCAAAACTGCAGAACCACAACTGCCGAAACCGCAAACAGGAATCAAAAGCTTTACACTAGAATAAAAAGGAGAAAAAAACATTACAATCACATATGCAAATAATGCACCAGTCCACACACAATCCACCAGCCAAGCTAAGGGGTAGGTGGGCCTAACAGTATAAATAAAATATTCACCCCCGTAAAAGGGAGCAACCCTTGCCCTTTTGGCCACTCCCCAACACAAAAATTAAAAAAACCCTGGTGCCTAGTGGGCATTCCTGCTGCACGATCACATGATCGTGCAGCAGGAATGCACAAAGAGGCATCGGGGGAAAGGAAAACCCTTTCCTTTCCCTCGATGCCTCTTTTGATACAAACCCCCCTCCCGAGCCAAACCTCACCTGATTTCCCCGACGCGCTGGAAGCAAATGGCTTCCAGCGCGTCGGGAAGAAAGGGAAACCCTCAATGATGTCAGCGCGCCTCGCGCGCTGGCGTCATTGATGGGGCGGGGGAGGCAGGGGAAGCCCTTCCCCTGCCTCCCCAAAAAAAAACCTAACGATCGGATTCCCACGGGGAGCGCCAGCGCTTCCCCGTGGGTGGTCTTATGACGAGCTGGACTCGTCATGAGCACACGAGCACTGTGTGCCATGACGAGTCCAGCTCGTCATAAGCACTGAAGGGGATAAAGGGTCAGAGCAGGATCTCAGCGGCAGACGAGGAGAAGGAACCTCCTGGTCACAGGAACTACACGAGCATTGCGCTCGAGAAATTCAAGGATGCAAAGACCTCCATCAAGGATTACAGCTAACTTTTCAGGGTGTAAATGGAGAGAAGCCACATCTGCTTAACCACGCTCACGAATTCTACACGAGAATTGCGCTCGAGAAAATGAAGGATGCAAAGACCTCCATCAAGGATTACAGCTAACTTTTCACGTTGGAAATGGAGAGAAGGCACATCTGCCCTGCATATTTATCCACGAAGATGCCACCGTTTTGTGCAATACCTCTACTCAACTGGAGTACTTTCTACTGGCTAATCAGTAAGTGCTACCTCGTTGGGTAAATGTATAGTGCCTTTCCTACACTACAGCTGCGTAAAGGACCAGAAGAATTGTCTCCAGTGACCTGTGTGTCTGTAACTTTGCCACCGCGCCGAAAGCGCTGGGGTCCTTTGAGTAAGCTGTCCATCATAGTGGGGAAAGGGCGGGCATACGTTGCATACCGCTAGTGTATGTGTGGCGGGGCCAAACGAGCGGGGCTTCTAGGCCCGTTCACATGCCTCTTGTTTATAAAGGGTCAGAGCAGGATCTCAGCGGCAGACGAGGAGAAGGAACCTCCTGGTCACAGGAACTACACGAGCATTGCGCTCGAGAAATTCAAGGATGCAAAGACCTCCATCAAGGATTACAGCTAACTTTTCAGGGTGTAAATGGAGAGAAGGCACATCTCCACGCTCACGAATTCTACACGAGAATTGCGCTCGAGAAAATGAAGGATGCAAAGACCTCCATCAAGGATTACAGCTAACTTTTCACGTTGGAAATGGAGAGAAGGCACATCTGCCCTGCATATTTATCCACGAAGATGCCACCGTTTTGTGCAATACCTCTACTCAACTGGAGTACTTTCTACTGGCTAATCAGTAAGTGCTACCTCGTTGGGTAAATGTATAGTGCCTTTCCTACACTACAGCTGCGTAAAGGACCAGAAGAATTGTCTCCAGTGACCTGTGTGTCTGTAACTTTGCCACCGCGCCGAAAGCGCCGGGGTCCTTTGAGTAAGCTGTCCATCATAGTGGGGAAAGGGCGGGCAGACGTTGCATACCGCTAGTGTATGTGTGGCGGGGCCAAACGAGCGGGGCTTCTAGGCCCGTTCACATGCCTCTTGTTATAAAGGGTCAGAGCAGGATCTCAGCGGCAGACGAGGAGAAGGAACCTCCTGGTCACAGGAACTACACGAGCATTGCGCTCCAGAAATTCAAGGATGCAAAGACCTCCATCAAGGATTACAGCTAACTTTTCAGGGTGTAAATGGAGAGAAGGCACATCTCCACGCTCACGAATTCTACACGAGAATTGCGCTCGAGAAAATGAAGGATGCAAAGACCTCCATCAAGGATTACAGCTAACTTTTCACGTTGGAAATGGAGAGAAGGCACATCTGCCCTGCATATTTATCCACGAAGATGCCACCGTTTTGTGCAATACCTCTACTCAACTGGAGTACTTTCTACTGGCTAATCAGTAAGTGCTACCTCGTTGGGTAAATGTATAGTGCCTTTCCTACACTACAGCTGCGTAAAGGACCAGAAGAATTGTCTCCAGTGACCTGTGTGTCTGTAACTTTGCCACCGCGCCGAAAGCGCCGGGGTCCTTGGAGTAAGCTGTCCATCATAGTGGGGAAAGGGCGGGCAGACGTTGCATACCGCTAGTGTATGTGTGGCGGGGCCAAACGAGCGGGGCTTCTAGGCCCGTTCACATGCCTCTTGTTATAAAGGGTCAGAGCAGGATCTCAGCGGCAGACGAGGAGAAGGAACCTCCTGGTCACAGGAACTACACGAGCATTGCGCTCGAGAAATTCAAGGATGCAAAGACCTCCATCAAGGATTACAGCTAACTTTTCAGGGTGTAAATGGAGAGAAGGCACATCTCCACGCTCACGAATTCTACACGAGAATTGCGCTCGAGAAAATGAAGGATGCAAAGACCTCCATCAAGGATTACAGCTAACTTTTCACGTTGGAAATGGAGAGAAGGCACATCTGCCCTGCATATTTATCCACGAAGATGCCACCGTTTTGTGCAATACCTCTACTCAACTGGAGTACTTTCTACTGGCTAATCAGTAAATGCTACCTCGTTGGGGAAATGTATAGTGCCTTTCCTACACTACAGCGGCGTAGATCACCCTCCCTCCCTCCCTCGTGGGCATTCCTGCTGCACGATCACATGATCGTGCAGCAGGAATGCACAAAAGAGGCATCGGGGAAAGGAAAACCCTTTCCTTTCCTCGATGCCTCTTTTGATTCAAACCCCCCTCCCCGAGCCAAAACTCACCTGATTTCCCCGACGCGCTGGAAGCAAATGGCTTCCAGCGCGTCGGGAAGAAAGGGAAACCCTCAATGATGTCAGCGCGCCTCGCGCGCTGACGTCATTGATGGGGAGGGCGGGCGGGGGAGGCAGGGGAAGTCCTTCCCCTGCCTTCCCCAAAAAACCCGACGATCGGATTCCCACGGGGGAGCGCCAGCGCTTCCCCGTGGGTGGTCTTATGACGAGCTGGACTCGTCATGAGCACACGAGCACTGTGTGCCATGACGAGTCCAGCTCGTCATAAGCACCAAAGGGGTTAAGGAAGAAGAGTTTGCCAGTAGCATAGAAATTGAGAAATATATTGAGCTAATGGGTGGCACTTAAAAAGTAATTTGACAAATTGTGTGCAAAGAATATCATTGAGCTAGAGGAGCAGAGTGAGTCAGTCAGTCCTAAAATGATGGCAAAGAAATCATAAGGGAAGATAAGGCTCTGCATTGACCTTACAAAATGTAACAAATGTGTCATTGATAACTAACACCCTTTATTAATATTAGTGAGTTTGTCACAATGTTTGGATATGCAGCTATTTTCAGTACTCTTGACCTGATGTCAGCATATAATTAAGTCAAACTGCATCCTGATTTATGGGATTTGACGAACTATAAAACCTCAGAAGGCATTTGACATTAGATGTGCAAGAATATGGCAGGAGATTGAAACGAGTAAACAAATACTGAAAGAAAAAGACTATCTTTGAAGTTAGGAAATGTTCAATTAAGAGTGGGAAAAAAGATTATTTGTGGCATGAAATAAGTAGCAAAGGTATCACTCCTAAGCGGAGTATAATGAATATCATAATCAACACAGCCACCCCTAAAGTAAAAACACAGCTTTTTTTGTCCCCATTCACCTCAGGTTCCAATGTCTAATAGCTCAGCCCAATAATTCGAAACTGACCTAAATCCGGGCATCAGAATAGACATTACCCCCCTGCAGGTACATCCCTCTCAGATTGTCCGATTAACGGCAGCTGCACCAAATGGGGAGGGAGGGCCATCACAGCAAAAAGACAGCAATACAAGTGTAATCATTGGGCAAGGTATGTAATCCATTGCATTTTCTATATCCATTACTTCCCATTACACCCTTGACCAGTTTGATAGCAAAGACCAGAATCTTTTCTTCTTAGAAATTAGAATTTTCCCTAATAAGTCCATTTTAGACTTTTTTAGACCACTCCGAGTGTTGAGGGGGATACCTCCCACCCATTCCGACAGATTTCTCTTCTTGCCAGTAAAATAGAGTAAAACAGGAGATCTCTGGCAATTCCTGTAATGCCGTCAATCACTCGAAAGATGATCAATGAAAGGCTTACCTTAATATGTAGACCCAAAATACCTGAAATGTTCTTACCCACTGCATCACAAAACCTCAGGATTCCCGGGCATTTCAGAAACATGTGAACATCCGTCGCCTTTTCTAAACTGCACTTTGCGCATTTTGCAGATCTTCCTTTCCCCATCTTCAACAGCTTCTCAGGTGTTATATATACCCTGTATTGTGAAAAGAGGTGGTTTCCCCTTAAAAAAGCGGGCTTGACAATGGAATATAATGTACGCATCGATACTTGCCACATATTTCGTAACTGCTCCCTCGGCAAGCATCTTCCCCACAATTCTTCGCCAGGCCAAAATCTCCGTCCATGATATCTTGTAATTCCCAATACCAGATTGAGACTTCCTTTGTTTCCTGGGGGTTACCCCACAATCTGTTCTTCCAAGAGATTTCCAGTGCCCAAGCACAACCTCCGGCATTGCTCCCAACTTTTCAATTGCAAATATTTAAATTTCAAAAGTTTACCCCCCCAACAACTCATTTAACTTCTCCCATGGTAAGAAGTTACCGTCTTGAGTAAAGTCTCCCCAGTAATGCACACCCTCATTCCTTATAGGTAGTGCTAACTTGTCTTTGAGGCATTCCGGGGTCCCTGGAGATTCCCAAATAGGGGCTGAATAGGAATAATAGTCTAATTTTGATCATCGTCTGATAGTATACCACATTCTAGCCAGTGCTTGTAATACTTTTAATTGGATTTTTTTGAAGAATTTTGGGTCTCCAAATTTGAATGGGAACCCATCTGCTGTTTTGAAAAGCATTCTGGAGTTCGTCAATTTTGAAGGCCCAAGCATAATATTGAATATCTGGTAGGGATAGCCCCCTTTCTCCCTTCTTCTCTGCAGTTTTTCCATGAGATTCTGATCCCCTTGTATGCCCAAATAAAGGCGTTTATCGCCTGCTGTACTTTATCAATCAGTGACTTCTCAAAATGCAAGGGGATCGTATTGAATAGGAAAGTAATTTTTGGCACTATCACTATCTTGACCAGATTGACCTGCCCAAAAATTGTTAAGGGTAGATGTTTCCATCCCTTCATTAACTCAAAGAGGTACGCCTCCCTCCATCACAAGGAAGCGCAGGACCGCACTCAAAGTTTCCAAGTCTGTAGATTTTAGTGCGGCAACGCATTTCGACCTAAAGAGGTCTTTGTCACAGCCATTTTTGCAATAGTGCCCAACCAGCTTTAAAAACAAACCAAACCGGTTTGTGGAAAGTAAAGAAACACATACAAAGCACCATGTCGTCTGGTGTCAGAAAATACGAGAAAACAGACTGTATACATTATACCATCTACATATATAGGGGCATTGCATCATACTGGATGATAAATATCAAATTCATATGTTATGCATAAGACAAGAAATTATCGGCCCTGAATTGGCATGTACAATGTTGTGAATGCAGGAAGCCCAATATTACAATTCCAGTCACAGTGTACATGTCATGCGTAATTAATCACGCCTGATAATCAAAACCATTTGGCATGCGTCATTATAAAATTCTAAATGACACAGAAATAGCGGAACAGAGTGCCACATGGCATATTCAGCACTTAGTCGTTGTGCACTGCCTGGTAGCAAAAACAAACACAAAGTAATTGGTCATGTGACCATATTCCCAGTCTGATAGTCCTTGCCAATAGCAAATCAGAACAAAATACAACACATATTACATCCCATGTGATATGAGACATAAACATATGGCGGACACAGAAAGGAACAGAGTTCCAAGTAGCATATTCTGCATGTTACGTTGTGCATTGCTAAAATAAAACAAGACAGTACAATAAATGGCCATGTGACCACTTTCCCAATCTGAATCCCAAAAACTGTTGTCAAACATTGGCCAAGTAGCCTATTGTGCCATAGTGATTCGAATGATGCAATTAACTAACATCTATTGTCATCGGAACAGAATTGACTCCTAACTGACAGGTATGACAAAAAACTAAAACAGGTGATGATCCCCTGCTCAGACTGAGCAGCCAAACAAGAGTGCATAAACAATAAAGTGATCAAAAAAGGACACAATTGTAGTAGTTGCCCTGTTATCAGAGAGACCGGAAGTGGGCCAGGATTTGGGAGACATCTCCAGTGTAGGCCAAATGAGTGGGGACAAACGACATGCTGAAGAACTGTAAAAGGGAGAGACCAGAGGCGAGTTTGCAACTCAATAGTTCAATATCAAGACACAAAACACAAAAGCTGGGAAAGGGAGAGAATGAGACAGACTTCAGTAAAATACCACATCAGCCGATGTGTATGTGAAACTCCTCACTCTCATTGAGGCCTCCAGGGTGCTTGCTGCCGAGTAGGATAAAGTATTCCGACTCCTTCTGCCGCAACCTCTTTTCCCTGTTACCACCTCTGGCTGTTTTCGCAATCCTGTCAATGGCAAAAAAGACAAGAAGATCAGCATTTTGTTGGTGTTTGCTGGCCCAGTGTCTAGCGACAGGATATGTCTGATTTACATTCTTAATTGCCCTGTAGTGCTCCAGCACACGTTTCTTCACAGGGCCTATGGTTCTGCCGACATACCTGAGGCCCCAAGGGCACACCAAAACATAAATGCAAAAGTCACTCGTACATGTCATGAATTTGTTAATCTTTCTTTTTTCGCCTTTAATGGTAGTGAAATTCCTCACATTATTGCTCTTTCTGCCTTACACTTCCCGCATTTGTAGAAGCCTTTTTGGGTACCCAGCCAGCCCTCTCTCCTCCTGTCTGCTCCTGTGTAACTATGGACGAGAAAGTTCCGTAGGGATTTGGGTTTGTGATAGGTAATGAGTGGTCAGATTTGATCAAAGGCCAATGGCGCGATAACACCTTTCTGACCTCCTGGCTACTGTGATTAAAAGTCGTGATAAGTCGCCCTGGCGCCTGGCTCTCATCTTCCTTCTTCCCTCTCTGATTAGTAAGTAAAGTGTCCCTAGACACTTTGGAGACTTTATTTACAGCAATTTTGAGAACCCTGTCAGGATATCCCCTAGACTAAAAAGTCCTACCATTCTTTTGTGTTCTGCCTCGAAGCTGGCTACAGTGCTGCAATTGCGTTTCGCACGTAGTAGCTCCCCATAAGGTATGCTCCATTTAAGGTTAAGGGATGGTGACTGTCGGCATGTAGGATGCTATTGCCTGCTGTCTGTTTGCGAAAAAGACTTGTGTTAAGTTGCCCCTCACTGACCTCCACTGTGACATCTAGAAAGTCCATGCATGTTGGATGTATCTTATGTGAGAAAGCCAAATTAAAATTGTTATTTCTGATGTGTGACAGACATTCTTCTAACAAATCCATGGGGTCTTCCCATATGACGAACAAATCGTCAATGTACCTGGTCCACAAGGTAATTTGCTTAGTCCATTTTTCATTGTCATCAATCCACACACAGTTGGCCTCCCACCATCCCATGAAAATGCAGGCATAGCTTGGCGCAAAGCAACTGCCCATTGCAGTTCCGACCAGTTGCCGAAACCACAAAACCCTGAAAATGAAGAAATTGTTATTCAAACAAAAATCCAGCATTTCGAGCAACATCATCGTATGATCAAATTTGGAGATGGGTTTGTCTCTGAAGAAATATTTGCATGCTTCAATACCAAGCGTGTGATCAATACAAGTGTATAGCGATGTTACATCCATGGTAACCAACAGGAAGTTGGAATGCCATGGTATGTTTTGCACCTTGGTAATAAAATCAGTGCTGTCTCTACAGTAAGAGGGGAGAGCCAAAACATAGGGTAACAGAATGAAATTTAGGTCTATGGAAGTGTGTTCAAGTAGGCTATCTGATGCTGACACAATGGGTCTGCCGGGAGGATTCTCCCGGTCCTTATGCACTTTAGGTTGCATGTAAAAGCAGGGAACTACAGGATGTTTGACACTGAGAAAAAGGGATTCCTCTGTGGACAGCAGTCCACTATCTCTCCATTTTGTAAGTAAGGAAAGGTATGTCTCAACGCTGTGTCTGTACCTTTGAATGGTAGTGGATTCATAATCCCCACTAAGGTCTAACTGCCTGAGTGCCTCTTGGTCATATTTGTTAATATCCCATAGGACCACATTGCCTCCCTTATCTGATGGCTTAATGATGGTAATATGATCTTCTTGTAATGTCCTTAATGCTTCTCTCTGACAATTGCTTATATTGTCAGCAAACTTATTCTTGGTCTGGTGCCAGATTTTTATCAGATCCCTGATCACAACCTCATGAAATGCGTCCATCATGTCATGTGGGGTATTGGGGTTGCATGTAGATTTGTGTTTAAAAGGGGTGGTGATGGTACTGTTCAGTTCTAAATTGAGAGATTCTAGCATGCCTCTCTCATTATCCCAGTCTGTTGTACCCCTTCCCAACTCAACCAAGGTAGCCAAGCCCCTTATGTCCCCAAGATTCAAGTCATTAGCATCATTGTCATTGTCTTGGACGATTGCAGAAGCGGATTCGTTCATAGCTGGTCCCTTCTTAGGGAATTGAAGAATGTTAATCTTCGTATCTCATGTTATTTCTATCTCTAGATTTCCACATTTCTTCCTTTTCCCGGAAGCAGCCCCATAGTTTCCTGGATGCAGTCACAGAAACAGCCACTTTGGACACAGAAGCATCATAGGCTTTAAGCAGCGGATGCAGCAGCACTAGCCACAGAAACAGCCACACTGCAGATACAGGCACCAGAGACAATAGCACCAGAGGTAGGCATCAGTCACTCAGAGGCATGAGAGACCGCATGTTCTAGTTTAACCCAGAACTGGTAACCTATTTCGTGAAAGCCTAAAAAAGGAGACACTTTTGAAGTCCAGGATTTGCTGTGGGGCATTCCAGAGATCACTAGGTAAAGGCAAGATAAGGCAAACAAAAACACAAAATGGATAAGTTTATAATTAAGAAGCGAAAAGCTGGTGAAGATGGCGTTTGCGAAGAACAAAATATAACAGCTATTGAGGAAAGTACCCAAGAATCAACTGAACGGTCTGTCTCAGTACGTAAGAAGTGTAAAGGAAAAATCTCCAATACTCGTTTATATAATAAAGCTTATATGAAACTGGGGTTCACATTTTCAGGTAATGAAAACCACACTTGTACCCAGTGTTTAGTTTGTGGGGAAATACTTGCAAATGAAAGTATGGTACCAAATAAATTAAAATGACATTTTACCACAAAACACAGCTATTTGTCAGAAAAACCAGTAGAATACTTTATTGAGCTTTTAAAATCTATAAGGAAGCAGTCTGCATCATTCACAAAGAGAATGAAGACATCAGAGAAAGCTCAAAAGGCAAGTTACATGGTTGCTCAAATAATTGCCAAAAACAAGGTACCACACACTGTTGCCGAAACCACCATAAAGCAATCTTGCTCTGCTATTGTTCGAACAATGTTTGGGCCAGAAGTTGAGATAGAAGTTAATAAAATCCCTTTGGCAGATAACACAATTGGAAGACGTATTCAAGATATGTCTGCTAATGTTAAGCTGCAAATGAAGGATATTTTTCAAGACGATAATATGATCTTTACATTGCAATTAGACGAATCAACAGATGTCAGTGGATTAGCTCAATTATTGGTTTTTATACGTTTCATTCATACTGACAGAATTATTGAGCAATTCCTGTGTTGTCTAGAACTTCCATTGAGAACTAGAGGTGAGAATATAAACTTTAGATTGCTTCATGAAGGAAAATAATTTGCAATGGTTAAATTGTGTCGGGATATGCACGGATGGTGCACCCTCAATGGTTGGCTCAACAAAAGGTTTTATAGCTTTAGCAAAGAAAGAGAATGAAAATATCATATTTACTCATTGATTTTTACATCGCGAGGCACTAGTCGCGCAAACCATTGGAAATGAATTAAGAAAAGTTATGGACAAAGTGGTTCAAATGGTCAATTACATTAAAAGCAGACCTCTTAAATCAAGATTATTTGCTCATATTTGTGAACAAATGGGGCAAGGTTTAAAAGCTTCTACTGCACACAGACGTTCGTTGGCTCTCAAGAGGTTGCGTGCTTTGTCGTGTTTACTGAATTGCGGGAAATGATGCTTAAACTTTTGAGGAAAATCAGCAACACGAATTCTGCGATCTAATTCAAAACAAACTTTGGTGCACAAAATTGGCATGTCTTGCTGACATATTTGAACATTTGAATAAAATTAACACCAGTATGCAAGGAAAAGGAGAAAATATCTTAACAGCAGTAGATAAAATTTGTGCTTTGAGAGACAAAATAAAAATTTGGAAAAGGAAAGTGAAGAAGGCAATTTTGAAATGTTTTCCAAAACTGCTGAGTGCCAGCTGAAATGTGATATCAGCCCGCTGATTGTTGACCATTTAACATTGCTCGGAGAGAACGTTCATCATTACTTCCCAAACGTTGACATCTAAAGACTATGATTGGATCAGAAATCCATTTCTTTCAACTCCAACTCAGAACTTTCTCACTTACTGAAGAAGAAGAATTAGCTGAAATAAAAAATGACACTGAAACGTGGAAGCTTGAAAATGCTCAATGACGATATGCGAGTGTCTTTATCTAATATTCCACCAAATATTGACCAGCTGTGTTCATCCTATCAACCTCATTCATCTCATTAAAATAGTAAGTGTTGTTGTTTTTATTCAAATTTTTAATTCTTGCACATATTTACATATTGTTACTCATAAAGGACAACATGTTTTGGAAATGTATGTGTGTTATCTTACAAATCATATTTTTTTTTTTTTAAATCAATAAAAGGTTTTCGGGAGATATGTTGTGTCCCCATACATTTTGATATTTACAATTTCTATGACATATGTATTTGTCCTTATCTCTTATATGCAGTTAATTTAACCTCCGGTTTGCTAGTAAAACTGAATTACTGTGTTGCAAAATGATGCACGTCTAAAAATGTAGTTAATTTTACCTCCGGTTTGCTAGTTAAACTGCATTACCGTGTCGCGAAATGATGCATGTCTACAAAGTGTTTCACCAACATGAAAAGTTTGGAAAGCTGTGTTCTAGCTGACTCACCTCACTTCTATATCGTTTATTTCTGTAACAGAAAGCACTTGTGATCTTACCTCTAATAAAAGCTTTAAGCATATCCCATACTATCCCAGTGGGGCCTGAACCAATATTAATCTTAAGAAATTGTCCGGCTTCTACTTTCAGAGATTCCCTTACATCTGTATCTGCAAGTATAATGCGATCTAGTGCCCATTTCCTTTCTGTAAACCTACTAGTATGTCTGATCGTTAATGTTACTGCTGAATGGTCTGACAGATGGGCCGTCTTGTACCCAATATCCAGAATATCCTTTCTCAGGCTCAGATCTACCAAAAAAAGTCTATTCTGGATCTGGGTCCATATTTCTTATTATGAAAGGAGGAACCCTGCAAGTAGCCAGCCCTCTCTCTCCACAGGTCACAGAGAGCAAATTGTTTTATCATGGTATTCCAAAAACGCTCGTGACTTGGGGGTAGGTATTACCCTGCTTTTATTCGATTTATCTAAATTCAAATCCATTATCACGTTGAAATCTCCTGCCACAATTAGAGGACCTGGAAAGTCCAACAGATTGGTGAACATGGCTTTTAGTGGCTCACAATCATTGTAGTTTGGACCATAATATCCTACTAGTGGTAATAATCTAGCGCTTATTTTTGTTTTTGCTATGATCCACCTACCATCCTTATCCACCCTCGTGTCCAATATGCATATCTTTGCCTGTTTTTTCACCTATATCGCCACCTCTCTTATGTTCGCACTCTGCTCAGTACATATCACCTACTGTGCCCATCTTTGTTTTCTGAATAGCTCGACTCATTTTTCACCAGGTGGGTCTCTTATAATATCAAAATCTGTGCAGGAGAGTCTCTTGGGTATTGCAAAATTTTGTCCCTCCTCCCTTTTGTGCGCAGCCCATTAATGTTCCATGTTAATACCTGAATCGACATATTCCTGCTTTTTTTCTCCCTACCCTCTCTCTGGACGCATGTAGCTCTTCTGGACGACTTATAGCTCTTTGAGGTTTTTGAGGAGTTTTTTATAATTTTTTTCCCATATGCTCCCCACCCTGTGCTCCCCTCTTGTCTCCCCCGCTTTCGTCCCTTGGAGAACCCCCCATACTTCCTTCTGGACCTGATGTTAGTCTGATTTTCTTTGCCGGTGCCTTAGGCACCCACCACCAAATAATAGAAACATAAACAAGTTCGTATGACCATCTTTTCCTCCCTAAAACAGGGCACCTCCTGACCTACAGCCTACTATTATCCTCATATCATCTCCTAGTTTCCAGCTTCTCTCTTTTGTTATTGTACATGACTCTTAGGGATGCAGGAAATTTAAACTGTGCTGTGGCCCCTACTTTTTAAAATTCTTCTAGGTGCTTTCCCAACTCCCATTGCCTATCTAAGGTAACCCGTGATAGATTTGATCTAATCTCAAAAGAGAAGTCTTGCCTCCTTAATGTCTTCAATTTTAATGCACATGAAATAATTTTTTCCTTTAAAGTATAAGTCTGAAAGTTAAGGAGAATCTTCTGCGGCTTAACCCTATTTGGATTTTTTTCTGAATGGATCTTTATGTACCCTTTGGATATCCTTTGCTATGTCCATCTCCCTCTCCTCAATCTGGACCGTTGCCTTTATATGGGAAACCACTAAAGCCTTTAGCTCGTCGCCTTCCTTCCCCTCCGGGACTTTCAATATCCTCAAGTTATTTCTTCTTGAGTTATTTCCATCTGCTCCAGCTTCTCCTGTAATTCTCGCTCATCCCACCGTAGTGCCTGTAGTTGTGTTTTGCTATTGCTCAAGTCCTTTCTCAACTCCCCAATGGTAATCTCAAGAGTTTGCATCCTTACATACAAAGGTCTATCTTTTTTTTCAAGGGCCTCACAAAAACTGCTTATTTCACCTTGATTTGCTTCATAAACTGCAAAGCCTTTCCTGATATCCCCGTGAGTGAAGAGAACATAGCCTCTAAGGGGGTAGCTGAAGCCTCTAAATTTGTGTTTTCTTCTCCCAGCACTTTTAAGGACATATCTTACGGAGGTTTTTCCTTATCTTTCTCCTTATCTTGAGGAAGATCATCAGCTTGGGGCCTAGCTTTCCCTTCTACTGAAGACATATCTAAACTAACACTATTTAGAATGGTTTCTTGACTAGACCACTCTGGGTCAGATGTGCTCCCCTCTGCTGCCATCATTGGCAAGACCGATTGACCCCCTATCTGCTCTGCAACACCTATAGCTTGCTCTCGGAGGGTCACGACGGGGGGTAGGACTTTAAAGAAGGACCTCAATGAGGGAGTAATTTTGAATTTACGCTCTAAGACCTCAGTCTTCCTTTTCGCTCTCCCTGTCCACTGCAATTCCTTTCAGGGCTTCTCCTTAGGTCTATACACATCTGAGGTCGGGGGTAGTCTCCTTCCTCAATTTGCTCAGATGTCTCATATGTTGGGGGAGTATTCAAATACTGCTCAGGGAGATGTTTTTTACCACCCCCCTGTTATTTTCGCAAACTTTCCTCTTTCAGAGAACTTGCCCAAGTTAGGTTTCCCCCCACCTGGACTAACACACCTACCTCTTACTTGTGTGGCAGCCTTGTAAGTAAATAGTTCCTCCGAGTTTTCCGTCTTCCCTCTGCCAAACACCAGCTCCTCCTTATTATTTCTGTCTTCAGAGCTCTCCACAACACCTAGAGAATCCCTCTGTTCTCCAGGGACTGAAGGAGCAGCGCATGTACTGACGCTGCTCCCATTGACCCGGAGGAGACATTGCTATGCTGCCCTGCGGCTCTTCCTGAGCTCCAGAGCAGCCTCAAGCCAGCGTGTCCTCCCAGCGTTTCTGTCCTTCTTGCCGCTGAGCAGCCCTAAGCGGCCTCAACAACACGGTAAGGCACATCACCGAGCATTCAAACAAGAGGAGGGGGGTGAGGGCCTAAAGCTCTGCAAGGTGGTGGGCACTCAGCGGCCCTCTGTCGATCCGCCCACAGCGCGGCCACCATGTTCTCCACCAATCCACCCCAAAAAACGGCTTTTGTCCTTCTGATGACTACTTGAATTTTATTTTAAATGAATTGACAACTTAGCCAGCTAAATAGTAAGGGGTTTATTACAAGTTCGGCGGTCCTGGGACAGCCTTACTCGCAGTGGTGGTCCAACCACCATACCCTACGGGTACGCCCGCCTTTTTCCGAGTGTGGCGATCAGACCGCCGCCGGGATCCAAGGTCCTGTGGTAGTGGCGGTGTGGAAAGGGGTAGGAATAAGCTGACGGTGCTGATGCCTGCACCACCGAGCATATTCCGAATTGCTTTTCCACTGGCATTTCATGGCAGTGAGCCCGCCATGAAAAAGGGTGGCGACATGCAAGTAAGGGGGCCCTAACAGGGGTCCCAGGTGAATTTGCCCATGTGAGGTGCGTGAGGGGGGGCACATGTTGTGCCCCCCTATATTTGCATCTTTCTTCCTGCACTGTGTGGCATGCACGACATGGTGCATGCTACACCCTGCAGGAACGTGCAGTAGGCGCTGTCACAGCGGCAGTCTGGTTGTTAGCCTCTCCTATGAGCCTAATAGACCGCCACCATGACACCCCTGCCTCACCTCCAGCCTGCCCTGGATTCAACTTGGAATGAGGCGGGCGGGTGCACGATGGATTTGGTGGTCCTCCTGGGAAAAATAAAAACATTTCTCCTCTTAACGCCTCATTTCAAATGGCTTTAACTTTTGGTGCTAAGCCCTGTCTACTATTGTTTGTAGATAGGGTTTTGTGTCAAAAAGCATGGGTGGTTGCTTGGGAACGCCCATGTACCACCCATGTAACGCCCCTTTGGTGCTAAGTAACGCAAAGCAGTGCTTTGCGATGCTTTGCGTTACTTCAGGGTACTTTCCAGAGCAAAACAAGTTTTGCACTGGAAAGTAAATTAGGAAAAAAACATTTTGCGTTGGTTGGCATCACTTTTGTGACGCTAACCCAGCGCAAAACGTTTGTAAATGTACCCCCTCGTCTTTGTGCTCAGAAAAGAACTACAAGTGCAATACAGTGCAATCACTTTGTCCACAGTCACACACAGCCTGCAGTAGAAATGTTAATGCGATGGGTCAAGAATGTGGACCTCACTGCGCACCATAGCAGAGAAAACAGCCTGTGAAGGGCTGCATGCATCAGTCTCAGCTTGCGCCTTCATGAATGGAACTACTTTATGCCCCCTGTGCTTGAAACGCGTAGGATTTACAATACAGGCAATCTCAGCAACATTTGGAGACGGATTCGCTGCCTGCCTCCCCAGTGGTTATTAGAAAAGTTTGCAAATAGGCATCACCTAGATAGGTCAAATACTGACCAAATAAAAATGTATCACTAATGTTACAAAATGTAATGTCATGTCCTAACAAGATGCAAGGAAGGGACAAGTACACTTTCTGATCATTCGCCTTGCAGCTCGCAAGAGTTAGCAAGCAATGCAGCCATGCCGTTCTCAATGTTACTCTAGTGCATTAATAATCATGACCTTATGTGTACTGAGACGGACACTTTGCAAAGTCACAAGGCCATCTTTTGAGCAAACTCTTGAGTACATGTGGAATTTTTGCTTCTGCGTTTACAACGTAATTTCTCAAACTTTATAGTAACTTCGAACTGCAAAATTTGCCCAGAAGTTGCATGTGTTTGCTACCAGGAATTGAGGAAGCAGCCCTAAGCAAAATACCTATTTTTTATGTGATTACTTCACCCGCCATCTTGAAATGTTATCGACCCCGTTGTGCCTCTAAAATGTTCATGCGTGTATGCACAAAACACGTATTCATGCAGGAACACACACATCGACAGTCATGGAAGGGAGCAGCACACCTTGTGTTGCAGACGCCATGTAATCATGAACAAATGGCAGCCAGGAAAGTGTGCCAAGCACAGCTAGAACAATCTGGAGATGCTCAGTCCACTTGCCAAGGTTTGAAAATAACTTCCACGAAATGGAAATTTAGCAACACTGCTGCCGTAGCCTATTTGATTTCCTGCATTTCACAGCATTTATCAGTTTATACAAGTTCTCTGTATTCTATCCAATCATTCAGCTTTTATTTCATACTTCAAAGTTCAGGTTATTGTTTAATTCGCTCTATGTCAGGACTACACATTGCAGGGAGCTTCGTCAGACACAATACAAGGAAGTCTCCATTCACAGAAAGTTTGAGAAATGTACTACTCTAGGTGTCCTCCTACTTTTGAAGTAAATTTCTGGCCTTTTAGGGATTCACATGAAAGGCCACCAACATGCCTGATAGCTTGTGGCTATTGCAGGTTCACAGGTGTATTCCTGGAATTCGTTTGTAAATTCCTATATACACCCCTGCAAATCTACAGGTTGGCGAATTGGTTTTGTGAACCGACTGGCCATTTCGCTGGGTTAAGTCTGCAGGTGAAGGGGTTGATCTGTGTCCATCATTACAGGTCGGTGTTGTTGTTTCTGATGCACCGTTTTCAGGAATTGGCATGAGCTCTCCTCAGACTTCCACTAGGCTACCATACCTCTATCAGGTTTTTCATGCAGTCAAGCCTCGTTTATGACTTCCAAATAAGTCCAGTTGAGACCAGCTGCGTAAAGTGACTTGGATCAGAGGACAGTGGCTGAAAAGAAGTAGCTTATGTTAGCGTATGTCTGATGAGAGTTACAGAAGAATTGCCAAGGTCTTTATGACGAGGTTGCCCATCCATAACCACATCTCACTACAGATTAGTGATCCTGTAATGTTAAGGAAGTTGGGAATAGGGATATTTAGGAGGGTCTCTGGAGAGCAGGTGATACATGGATTCACAGTATGTTGACCATCGCTCATCCACCAGACCTCATCCACCATTCCTTCACCACCGTTGCTTCTCCATCCATTATTTGGACTTCAACCTGTCCTTTGCTTTGACCTGTCATTTTATTCGAAATGCCCATTATTTTGATCCCTCTTATTTCATCTGACCTCCACTCTGAGAGGGCTCATTTTCTTTCCAATATCCAGGCGTTTAGTAATTTTAGTGCTAAATGCAGAAAAGCTTACGGTTAACAGCATTGCTGCATCTAGTGACTACCAATGGAGTTCACACTGAAACCTAAATGAGCACAGTGGGGCAGTGCCATATAAACAATAGGAACTGTGCATTTGTTCAGATAACATCCTTGAAGGAGTAATTGTTATAAACCAATACAAACACAATGTATTGCATTAGGGCAGAAGGTGCAGTGACACCCAGGTCCAGGGTTGGGAGGAGCCCACAGTAAACCAAAAAGTGGATCTGTCTATCGAAAGGAAGAAGTATGTTCCAGATAAATAGACAAAGCCCTGCAAAGGTCAAGAGAATGCAAAGCCACCTCTTCAGCCGAAGACGAGTTAGGAAAGAAAACCGGAAGAACAATGTCCTTGAAGAGTGAAACTGCTAAGGAACCTTACGCAGGAAAGAAGGGCCTGGCTGAAGTACAATCTTGAAAAGAAAACTGATAAATGGGGAAATTGAAAGCAAGGCTCCAATTTCCCCCACCCACCCGTCTGCCTGAACGCACATCCACCAGGAAAATCACTTTCTTTGTCAAAATGTTCTAAGGAACAGAATCAAGCGGCTCAAAGGAGGACAAGTCAAAGCTTGGAGCACCAAAGGCAAATCCCAGGGAGGAACTGGAGAATGGGAAACCGTTCTCTGAAGAAAGAATCCCCTAAGCAGACATGAAGTTAAAGGAGAATCTTCAGAGAGATCATCCCCCAGGAAGGCCGGAATAGTCACCCACTGGGCTCTGATGGTAGAGACGCCCAACCCCAAATTGAAACCATCCAGTAAAAAATCCAAAATCCTCATTGCAGCACAATTTGCTGTATCAAACTCCCTAGATCAACACCGTTTATCAAAGTGCCCCCAATGATGATTGTAAGACTTTCCAGTTGAGGGTTTATGATATAATTGGATAGAATTAGCCACTGCCTCCAAGCATCCTAAAGCCCATAGAGTCACTCTTTCAGCAGCCAAACCTCCAGGTTGAGGCGCTGTAGGGAAGAGGGGTCAGGAGCGGTTGACTCAAGGGAGAAGGATGAAGAGGAAATACCCAAGGGTGACCCTCAGACAACTGATGGAGAAGAGGGAACCATGGTCTGCACTTCCATCCCAGAACCACTAGAAGAATCTGAGCGTGGTCAGCCATTACCTTCTGTAATACCCTGGGTATCAAGGGAATGGGAGAGAAACAATACAAGAGACCCCCTGGCCAGTGGATAGAAAGAGCATCCATCGCCCAGGCTCTCTGAGATGGAATCAAGGAGCAGAAATGGGGAATGAGGGAATTGCGCTCTGTGGCAAACAGATCCTACCACGGCCTCTTGAACCTCCGTGAAATCTCTTGAAACACTCAGGGAGAGAGGCACAGAGAGACTGAAGAAGAAAACCTCCTGCTGTGTTGGTCGGTAGGCCCATTCTCCTTCCCCGGAAGATAAACTGCCATCAGATAGGAAAGATTCTGCTCCAACCACAGCCCAATCTCTCGAGAAAGGAGAAAGAGGGAGGGAATCATTGCCTCTTGATGACATAAATACGATTTTGTCACCTGGTTGTCCGTCTATACACACACAACCTGACCATTGATCAATGGAAGGAAATGAAACAGGGCAGTTTGTACTACAGCCAACTTCCTCCAGTTGGAAGAATGAAGGGACTCTCCCCTCTTCTAAACCCCCTGAGTGGTGATATCCCCCATGACTGCCCCCTCTCCCAAATCTCTGGCATCGGTTTAAATTATCACAGGGGGAGGCTGACTCAACCGTTGGCCCCTGTTGAGGTTTTCTGGGTTCAACCACCATTGCATGTCCTGACTATTTTATTTTATTTGTTTGAAAAGTTTTATATAGCGCTGGCTAGACCCGGAGGTATCAGAGCGCTTTACATGAGGTAGGACATTGTTTCAGAACATTGTTACATAGTTACATCAGTTTCTGGAGCGTCGCATAACATAGAAAGGGAAACAGTATAACATAGTTACATGAGCTACTAAGGCATAGCATAGCAAAGAAAAAAACCGGCACGGGGGAAAGTACTTCAGGGGACACAGAAAGGTCAGGCTGGAAAAGGGGAGGCAGACAATGAATCACAGAGGTAGGAGGCGGAGGAGGGAAAAGAAACATAACGGGGAGACGAGGAAAACAATGTCCGATGTCCGGCTGGGTAGGTGACGGCCGAGGGGTGAACCAGAGCCAAACTCCTCTATAGCTGCATATAACAGCTCCACCGGGAATCGGCCAAGGTTGCTCGGGCACCGTGGTACGTACAGACAGTTATGGTTTCCGCCTAGGGGGCAGATAATGAATCACGGAGGGAGGAGGCGGGGGAGGGAAAAGAAACACAACGGGGGGACGAGGAAAACAATGTCCGATAACTCACCAACTAATTTGGTGAGTGATCGGAACTCATGCCTCGAAGTCCTGGGACCCCGGACTCCAGTACCGTATAATGTGATGAACGATGGGATACAGATGAAGGCGACTCCAAGGAGCCAGAGTTGAGGCCATCTCCCCCTGACTCCTCAGACACAGTCTTACTGGAGCTATTGGAAGCACCAAAAGAGCCTAAAGATGCAACCTCAGTTTGTCTCTCCGTGTAGGAGCCAGAAAGACTTCTCCCAAGTCCATCCTGAACAGGGAAGGCTGCAGGTGAGACTTGGTGTAGTTTAGCAGAAAACCATGATTGAGCAATAGGACACAAACCTCTACAATGTCCTGGAAGGCCTTAGAGAGAAAGAAGAGACAATCAACTAATCATTGAGGTAGGGGAATGCCAGAATAGCTTGAGAATGTGAAATACCCACCAATGGAGGCAGAAGTTTGGTGAAAATTCTGGATGCAGACGCCAGGCCAAATGGGAGGGATCAAAACTGGAAATGCTGGCCGTCCACTGAAAACCTCAGGAATTGCTGGTGGAGAGGAAAAATTGGAGCGTATACATTTTCATCCAACATGACAAAAGATGCCAGGAACTGCCCCTTTGTCAACAGACGAAAGATACTTTATAGCATGACCATCGAGGGTGTGGCTTGACTGCCAGTAATGGCGGACGCGTGAGCTGAGAGCGCCGCACCGACCCGATAATTATCCGGCCCAATATGAAGCAACCGGTGGCCCGAAGCGCTTGGAAGGATGCGTGCTGACTCTGGATGGGACCGCTGACTCCCATGGGGGCCCGTGGCAGAAGGACAGCTGGGCCCCGAGAACTGACCAAAGGCTGGGCTGGGCCGCGGTTGACTGCTGCGAGGAGCGCGAGGCTGGGGGCTGACCGTGTGATGGCCTCGTCTGCCTGCGGCATTTTTCCCCCGTTGAGGAAACCTGAGGACTGGAGAAGCGGGGGCTTGCCCCGCGGAGGCGACTACCGAATGCTGCAAACGCGAGGAGGCCGCGATGAGTAATACACAAGCCCAGGAGAGTGGGTGGCGCTACGACTGTGACTCTGGCAGTGTGCGCAGACAGCTGTTATCCCTCCAGAGCCGGGAGTGTGCTGGGCCCGGACCCCGAGAGACCAGCGGAGCCAGGAGCGGACCTGGAGGGCTGCATTACCCGTCTCCCAGTTATGAGCTTGCCCTTGCCCTGCAACCACCATTAAGAGACTGCACACATAGCAAGTCTGTGGCAGCTGCCCAATGCGGTGCTTGGCCCAGGGGTAACAAGTGCATAAGAAGCTGGGCCTGAGCTGAAGCTCAAGAAAGGGAAACTGGAGAGGCCCTTCGGCTTGGGCCATACATCAGTGTGGTCTGACTGGGCGCAGCTGGGCCTTGCAGCATAAAGGTGGAGTGGCCCCGACCACAGGAGACCCCTTTGAAGATCCCTTTGATGGTGGACTTTACTGGCCCAGTAACCACGGGAAGGGCCTGTGACCAAGGGGCACAGAGAGCGGCGCCCTGGAGAGTCCCTGGGACTGAGTGACCAGAGCGGTCCGAAGACAGACCGGCGTGATAGAGAATGCCCTGGGCAGAGACATGGTGACCGCTGTGGGAGTGAGAGACATTTGACCCTTCACACCGGGAGAGATTTGTCACGGCCCACAGGCCTAGGCAAAGTGCTCTAGAGTGGAGTAGTAGAGACGCGACTGGCTGCCGACTGGGAGAGACTTAATTATCTGAGGCACGGGGCCGCGCAGGGGCAGAGGCAGAGTGAAAAACAGTGACACTGTTGTGTGGTAAGAGATTCGCGACTGTCCCCTGCTGGCGCCCCCCCCACCTGAACGTGATAAACAGAGGTGAATAGCGGCATGATACACACCTGGGGGCACGGCGGAAAGGGCAACTGCGGGAGCCTGCTACAAGACCCCCCAGCGACATTTTAAATTGATATCATCCCCCAGTAGTAAAGATGGGCAAGACAAGAATGAAAACAGCGGAGACTGCCCCTGAACTGGATGAGAATTCGCGAGAACAGGCCCAGGGCACCCTGAAGGCACAGCAGCTCGAGGATCCCATACAACAGCAACTAGTGAAAATCCTGGAGGCAATATCTGATACCAAAGAGACGCTGCACCAAGATATAAATACGGCATCGGTGGGGCTGGGCCTTCTACGCGCAGAACACCAGAAACTTAATGAAAGGGTGAAAATAGTGAAGACGAATCTCGATGAGTTATCCCCGGCGCAACAAGCACTGACCAGACAAGTGGTGGAACTTACGGATAGAGTCAAGACACTGGAACGCAGGGCAGAGGATGGAGAAGGGCGCAGCAGGAGAAGCAATATTTATATTTTGGGCCTGCCTGAGGGGGTCGAAAATGGTAACATGATGGCTTACTTCGAACCCTGGCTCCGCACAGTTGTTGCGCCAGAGGGCCTGACACAGTTCTACACCCTTGAGAGAGCGCACCGTGTTCCGGCACGTTGGCCGGCCTCAGGCCGACCTCCGGGACCGGTAGAGGCCAGGCTCCTACATTATAGAGACAGGGACATAAGGTTACATAAGGTGCGCTCGGATGGCCCTTTTGAGGTGAATAATGGCAAAGTTTCTATATTCCCTGATTACACCCTT
This sequence comes from Calotriton arnoldi, assembly GCA_963921515.1. NCBI lineage: Eukaryota > Metazoa > Chordata > Amphibia > Caudata > Salamandridae > Calotriton > Calotriton arnoldi. Next base: position 1,022,572 of record CAWUFW010006279.1, on the reverse strand, counting down.
GATGTTCAGTGAAAACGTGCCTCTTTCTTGGAGGTTAAGAAAGCTTTGAGAGCAGAAGGACTCCAATACTCTAATTTTTCCTGCTCGGCTTTGCATAGTCTTGGATGGGAAAACTAATTTCTGTGAAGACCCTCAAGCGGCGTGGGAATGGCTGAAGACATACAAAGCTGAAACTTCCCAGGCGGCGCGGGAAAGGCCCAGGCGCGCCAGAGGTCCGGTAAGCGATCTGGGAGACGACCTGCACGGAATACTTCAAGAAACCGAGTCCTTCCCAAACGGAATGAGAGAGAGTGGCGGCACTGCAGGCAGTGACTGAGATAGTGCGCGAAGGGGGTCTCCATCGGAAGCGGGGTCACGCTCTGTGAGGGGCAGGGAGGGCTTGGACTCAGACTCTTCCAAGGGAGATAGCCTTAATATGCCACAGGTAACCACAAACACTGCAGATGAGATTATATAGATGTGGCCATGGCGCAGAATAAATGCAGCACGGGCCCTGACCCCCCTCCGTGGACGGCAGAGCTAAGCTGGATTGGAACATTGGGCTGTTCAGGTTGGACTGCTATAGAGGTTGGTGCATTGCACAACACCTTGCACCTTACACACTTCTGTGGGACACTAAGCGAAGTCACGACCCCCTGAAGGACCTTACCGTAGCTGGTTCGGGCCTTGATTAGTTCTTGGAGATATAGGAAGGGTTTGGGCGGGCGGCCGTTGCCACACTGCTCTGGGACTGGGGAGTTGATCCATGTTGGGACCTTTGGTTTATTTTTTCTTATTTTTGTGCGAGACTTGGCTTGTTCATGGTGCGGAGGGTGGATTGCCACTTACTTTTTTCTGGGTGGAGCTGGGGGCGGGATGGGAGGAGGTGGAAAGGGGATAGACCACACATCCTATGATGACATCACACTGTCAGACACTGAAGTTCCTTACGTGGAACATTAAGGGGATGGGGTCCATGTCCAAGCGTCATAATATACATAACTATCTGAAGAGACGGGGTGCAAATAGCTCTCCTACAAGAGACGCATCTGTTCAAAACAGAAGTAGAAAAACTGCACAGATGCTGGAGAGGACAGGTCTATGCCACCTCTTTCTCTGCGTATGCCCGAGGGGCATTATTTTGGATCAGACCAGGGGTGCCTTTCGAATTAACACAGTCTGTAATAGATAAAGAGGGCAGGTATGTCTTTATTACTGGGAGACTATTAAGACGAGACATCACGTTGGGTTGCATATACGCACCCAACCAAGACCAAATGGCCTTTATGACCGACCTTTCCACTCGCATAGCAGACATGATGGTGGGCCCGGTGATATTAGGTGGAGACTTTAATGGAGTGACAGATGTGATATTGGATAGATCTCATCCTCCCACACCTGGGGCTCAGACTTACCGAGTGGCAGCTGGACTAAGGGAATGGATGGCCCATTGGGGATTAATAGATATTTGGAGGATTCAACATGGGGGGTTCAGGAGTACTCCTTTTATTCCCCAATGCATCAACTTCATACACGATTAGATGCCTTTTGGTGTTCATCTGTCCTCACTGGTTCTATTACCCACACAGAGTACCTGGGATGGACCCTTTCTGATCACAGCCCCTTGTTGCTGACATACCGACCGCATGGGGGCAGACACCCAATCCCTACATGGCGACTTAACCCCCTGACCTTGGAGGATGTACCGTATGGTGCCGATAGGTGATTGATAGGTTCTTTGTCGAAAATGAACATTCTACCTCCTCAGTGTTAACAGAATGGGAGGCGTTCAAAGTGGTGGTACGGGGGCACTGCATGGGGCAAGCTGTAGGGGTGAGTAGAGAACTCCACCGAGAACTGATCAGGAGGGAGGAACTGCGGGCATTAGATAACATTCAAGGGGAGGACACGCAAGCCCCTACATGCCTCCAAGACGTGCGTGAGCAATACAATGATACTTTGGAAAGATTAAGGTCCTATGATTATAGAACATATATGGATAGGGTACAAGAGGAAGAGGAAGGACCGGTCGGCTGTTGGCCTGATTGATTAAACCAGAAACCCACGGAACCCCAATTATACATATCAGACTACTGATGGCCTGACTGTATATGACCCAGAAGAGATCAATGAGTTATTTCACAGCTACTATGAGACCCTTTATGCCGCCCCACTTGGTGCCTCCTGTGACCGCATCAACGCTTTCTTAGGCCCGCTGACACTCCGCAACCTGCATGGTGATGCTGGGGAGGAGTTGGGGGACCTGTGACTCTACAGGAGGTTCAGGGAGTTATCTCCTCTATGGCTAATGAGAAGACCCCCGGCCCGGATGGCCTTCCTGCAGAATTTTACAGGAAATATGAGTCTGAACTAGCCCCGAGACTAGTGTCCATGTATGCAGAGGCACTGCAGCTGGGCCACCTACTGGAAAGTACGCGCGATCCATTGGTGATTCCACTCCCCAAGATTGTGGCCCCAGACGCCGGGGTGAAGGAATATAGGCCCCTCTCAATGCTCAATACGGATTTTAAAATACTTAGTAAAGTACTGGCGCTCAGGTTACTTCCACATATGAAGAGCCTAGTCCACGCAGACCAAAATGGGTTCATCCCCTCCTGTAGTACCTCCTATAATTTACGTAGATTGTACTCTGTACTTTACCATCCAGGGGCGGGGAACCTGCAGCGGGCCACCATTCTGTCAGTTAACCTAGAGAAGGCCTTTGACACAGTGAGCTGGGACTATCTATTGGAGGTTATGAGGCGCCTGAAGTTAGGGGAGGACTGGGTGAAGTGACAACAGATGGGAGAACATACACTAACTCTCTCTCTCTATGCGGATGATTTACTAATCTACTTGAGTGACGCTGTAAAAGGCACAAAGACTGCTCTCCGACTCCTGGAGACATTTGGGAAGCTGTCGGGTTTGTGGGTCAAGAAGCACAAAACATACCTGTTCCCAGTGGCTGGACCACGGGGCAGGCCCCCCGACCAACCTGCAGATCTTAACTGGGCATCGGACACATTTAAATACCTGGGCATTCAGATCTTCCACTCACTGGCAGACCTGAGAGAAGGTCATTTAGATAAAGCGCTTAGATCGCTTAGATCTAATGTGATGTTTTGGCGTACACTGAGACTCCCTATCATGGCTAGAGTCTCCTTAACCAAAATGGTCATCCTACCCTGTCTGTTACCTTATTTTGCCGAACTTGCCAGTACTAATGCCCTCGGGATGGTTTCGGAACCTGGATTTCCTGACAAGAGACTTAATTTGGGGCGATGGGAGGCGGAGAGTGTCACTCCAAACTATGCGACACCCTACTGTGGAAGGAGGCCTGGGAGTGCCAGATTTTGAGCTCTATCAGCTGGCTGCCCAGTTACAATGGTTGGCACAATGGCTGGAGGGAGTGGACTTTCTTGACGAAACCAAACCAAAACCCTAGATTCTTGTTGGCCAAAATCATAGATCACACAACCAAGGTCCCCTACAACTGAACACTGCAGACCACAGCGCTACAGTGCTGGAAACGCTGCATTAAAAAATTACCGGATATCACGAAATATTCCCCAGAATTGCCCTTAGTGGGATTACCGCACGGAGAGCCGCAGACGATTATTACCGCGGAGCAAATGTTACCCTGGACAGAGGTGGATCTCGAGACGGTGGGGGACTGTAACCAAGAGAAAACTATACTCCCCTTCGCAGAACTAATGAAAGGCTGTGGTCTTCCGCCGGACAAATTCCTCACGTATGAGATGCTATTGCAAGTATTTGGGCAATTATGGGGCCTGAGTAGAACAGAACTGGAAACTCATGGGATGTTGCACTCATTGATCACTCTGGGAACAGCTGGGCACCAGGTCAAATGGTTTTATGCGTCCTTATGTGAGGCCTCCTTGGTTACGCTGTTGAAGCTGCGGAGGAAATGGGAGAGAGCCCTGGATAGGGAACTGACCGATAAAGAATGGAGCAGGGTCCTGGAGTCTCCTAAGAGGGTATCACGAAATACCTGGCTGAAATACGTCCAATTTAATTATATTCATATGACCTACCTTACACCACACAGGGTTTTTGCTGCCTTTGGGGGAGTTAAGGAAATGTCAGAGATGCGGCCAGGAAGATGCAGATTTCATACACATGACCTGGCATTGTGAGACCATACAATCTTTTTGGCACGAAGTGTTCTCTAAACTCAATAAAACCCTGGGGCGTACACTTGTCCCCAAGGCAGAGACATGCCTACTGGGTCTCTTTCCCCACCCACATAAGCGTACGGTGGGTAACCGATTTATAGACCTGGCTTTGAATTGGCCAAAAGAAGTATAGCAATAACATGGAAACTACCTACAGGGCCACCGCTGAACGTTTGGAACCGGGAGGTGACTAACTGGGCTAGGGCCGAAGAGAGAGCGGTGCATAGAGAAGAGTTGAGGGGGCTACAACTACGCCCAATAGCGGAGCAATGGAGGGACACCTTACATGCCTGGGAATAACCAAGCTCACCTGGTAGTACGACTGACAACGGTGAGGTCGCTATAGATTAGAGCGGGAAGATGATGAGACCCCACCCTACGGAGTTTGACTGACTCTATCAGATACGTTAAACGGAAGTGGTCACCCTGTTTCCCTCGTTAGATACTGGAGGAGGGTTGATGTCATACAGACGGAAGGGACTTACATAGAGATTAAACCGCCATGACTTGAGCCCCTATGCAAAGGACCCCTCCCTCTCTCCATAAAACTACCCAGAAGCATAATTGCAACCTAATCCGCACTAGGTAAGCCGAGTGGTTTAGTTGGTTTATTATCATTTCCCCTAATTTAATTGTTTGTTACATATGATTGTTGAATGGCGGCGCGTCTTCCGCACGAACATAAATATTCTGACACACTAGGGAGCACAATGCACTGCTGGAAGGGTAGGTGGGAGAAAAGATTGTTGAAGGCTAGCCAACACGAAAGTGAGTGAAAATGATTCAAGAACGACATGTTTATGGTATCCTTCTCAAAAATGTTACGCAGAAAATCACCAATAGGATATGATTTTGATGGAATTCGTAATACCTCACCTACAAAAGTTAACAGGATAAATGCTGAAATGAACAGAATGTAATGTAGAATGGATAAGTAAATGCCAAAAACGATATATATAAAAAAAAAGCATGACCATCTTGAATGTTTGGGGAACCAGGAAGCGATTCAGTGCCTTTAGGTCCAACACTGACCTAAAGTCTCCTGACACCTCCTGCACCAGGAAGAAAATGGAATAAAACCAGAGTCCTCACAATGACTGAGGGACACAAACAATTGCCTGTTTTCCCAAAAGCTGCTGAATGTCGTTCCAAATGGATCCCTTGGAAGTGGAGTGTTCCTGAAAGAGACTTCTGGGGCTTCGGAAAACTCTAAAAGATACCCCTCAGAAACCATTTGAATTGCCTAGACACAGGAGACATCCGGTTCACACTGTGCTCGGAACTCCAGAAGGCATCCCCCACTGGAGAGGACCCCAGGTAGTCATGCCTTGGGGGGCTGAGGGTTGGCCACAGTGGAGGAGGGTTGGAACTGGGATTTGTCGAGATTTGGGGGACCCGTCCACGACCCCTACCTGATAAGGGCTGGGATTAACCCTTTGCTGAGCCTAATGGGAAAGCCCTCTTAAAAGTAAATCCCCAGCCTTTATGAAATGGATGGATAAGAGCCAGCAATTTCTCATTGTCTACTGATTTCTTAATGATCTCCTCTAACTGCTGTCCGAAGACTTTGGGACCTTCAAACGGCAGTTTCATCAAAATAGCCTTTTGAGCAGCATCTGCTATCCAGTTGCGCATCCACAAATGGCGGCGAGCAGCAATAGCAGCCCCAAAAGTAGTTACTGAAGCACATGAATTGTCAAATAATAGGTCAGACAGAAAACAGACCTGCTGCTCCATGAGGATAAAAGAGTAGAACAACCCATCCCCTCAGACCTGCCGTCAGCCAAAGCCTGAAAGTCTTTAAGAAGGGACTGAACGGTATATGTGGTGTAAGTGTTGGCATGAATGGAGAAGTTAGTAGCAGTATAACAGCGTTTCACTGCCCCATCAACTCTCTTTTCCACTGAGTCCGGTGGGCAGGAGTCCTCTGACACCACATTAGCCTGAGTGGACATGCTCTCCATTAAATTATCCAGTTTTACTACAGATGAAAACTCTTCCTCAAATTTGTCCATGGGATAATACTGTGAAGGAAATCTAGGAAAAGAAGATCTGTCCACTTCCTTCCATTCATGGGACAGGACCTATTGTATAGCATTATGCAAGGCTCGATTTCCAACCGACATAACTGGTCAAAAAATTGTTCTCATCAGCTGATGTGCAAGTTGAGGGGAGACTCAGGTTCTCTCTTAGGTGTTGCAGGAGCTCCGGCAAGTCAAATCCCAGAACATAACGACCCCTTCATTTCTCCTCCTCAGGATCCACTTTAGATGTTACTTGAGTATGAAATACCTTGAAAAAAACAAGAGACAAGAGGCGTTTGGCTAAATAGGAAAACTTTTTTAATTAAACATAGTGCCTTGGAGAACAGTCACAGGCATAGGGTCTGAGTACTGTCTCAATTCACATTCAGTTGGCATCCTTCTTAAATACAGTTTTCATCAGGTTGTAAAGTTCTCCGGTGAACCATATATGGTGAGGAATGTTGGTTGCTGCCTTATAGTCATAAATTAATGGTCAAATGTTTACTACAGGTGGGCCTTGACCTTGCATGAACACAATGTGGCCAGTGGATAACGTGTCCAAATGTCCGGCATGTGTTTTTCGTAATCACTGCATGTGCTGTGTTCTGATTGGCTATGTGTTCCTAACTGTGTTCCATCTGTCTTTATGATGTTTTAGGAGCGCGCATACCCCCTCTGGCCATATGTGCTTTATTGGAGTCATTCTCTCTTGACAATTGTAATGTCGCTGCACCTTTCTGTGGGAATTGATGTAGGGTTTACTGTTCGTGCTGTTAACTACTAGCTACGCACAATCCCGCCTGTGACCTATATATCAGTAACACCGGGCCTAGGTCTCAGAGCTTACCCGACTATGTATTTGTGAGTCAGGATTGATGTGGGGTTTACGATGGGCAATTTCGTTAATAAAGATGTGATTTGTATTCATAACTGAATGTATTGTTTTCCATCTTAACACTACCATTTTCCATATTAACATTCCCCCCTCTAGTTGATTCTTCAACTACACTATCTAACATATGCATTTGTAGTATTATTTTATTAGGCTCCTGCTGTTTCCCTTGCTCTCTTTTGACTGCGACGACCTTTCTAGTTACTTGCATGCTACCTAATATGAGGATTGCGTTTTTACAACAGGTGATCCCCAATTGTACAGCCCCATATGTCAATAGAAGCACGGGGATAACTGGCAACAATGATTTACACAATCCGGGTAACCATTGTGGAAGCCAGGAGAACCAATTGGAAAATCACTCCTGCTCAGGGGCACCTCCCTCCTCAAGCATGTCTCTTTGTAAATTGTGCAATGCTTGAACGGCAAGTGTCAGAGTTCCTTTGTCCATATCATTCACTGGGATAAAGGTGCAGCAGGCTGCACCCATCTTGGCACACACCCCTCCCTCCATCGTGGTCATTAAGTCCAATACATATTGTTGCTGCATCACCATGAGACGGATTGCTAGCAGTTCTTCCTTGATCGAATTCAGGTCAAGCTCAGTGCTGTTTGCCATTTTAAGCATCTCCCACCTAGTGATTTGGAGCCAGCAGCATTAGATTATGTCTGTAGGGTAAAGAAGGGTATGGGCCCTCCCGCTGATACTTGTGCGTCTGTGAACAGTCTGAATTCTTCCAGAATGTCTTTGAACTGATCACATCCAAAATAGTCCACAGATCTTTTGTCACAGGTTTGGTGCAGCAAAGTTGTCTTTTTCTTTGACAGGTGTTGGTACAAGTCAGATAGTTCATCTCCCGGAATGACCACGGTCAGGGGCACATGGTTACTAGGGAACAGAGTCTGCACCATCATGGGACGAACTGAGTATAGGCAAACTTGCCACATTGCCAGTAGTAATCCATCACCATGGATGTGCCCCATTGCATATCCGTAATGTGCAATATCATGCTGCAGTTAGTATTCGTGCCCATCGGAAGCATTCCTTTACCTCTGAAACATAAGAAATAGTGATAGCTTCCAGACAATCAGGGGTTGCCCTTTCCCTTCTAACCAAGTGTACCCTCCTACTTCGGTGTCTCATATATCCTGACATGGGATGGATATACTCTCATTCAACCCTCACCCATGTGACTCATTCTCCTTTTTATCCTCGAGCTGGACGGCCCTACACAGGAACTCCGTGTTGGGAGACCACTTGTTAAGAAAAACAGTCCCAGATACGCTAAGGGCCACACTTGGTCCACAGATGGATGCAGGAGCTGACATGTTTGTGCATTCAGCTGGGGTTTTGCTACCTCCAAGAATCTCTTCTTTAGAAAGTCTCGGGCCAAACAGTACCTTCCCCTATGGTGCCCTGTCTATGCATCCTGTCTAGTTTGGTTTGGATGTCATTAGGTTCAGTGAAGAGGTATATTGCTGTTGGGTTTGTGTCAGATCAGGTCAGGTCTATAACTACCCTGAGAGGTTCTATCCTGTTGGGCTGAGTGTTGGCCCTTAACCTACACAAGTAAAGGTAAATAAGGCACTTTGCTTTTTTGGGTGCCACTTCTTGGGTAAAGCCTATCTGCGCCAATCGCATGTGGGATCAGCGAACAGACATAACATGACCTGGGTGAGCTTTGGGAGTCGACAGACGTCATGTGTTGGTACCAAGTGTTATGTAGGAGGGTGCTATGCAGTGCATGCAGGATGCTAGTGTTCTGATTAGTGTAATTGTAGGTAACATACGAGAGATTATTATGCAGGCGCTGTAAATTTCCCATTTGTGAGTCCCTTTTGACCCAGCAGTTCCTCAAGGGTAAACAAGTGTGGAATTACCCATAGTAGACAGAGAGTACATATGCACAAAAAAATACATAACGTTTGTTGTGATATGGTCGTTCAAGGTGGGATTCTCTTCGGAGCCATCTGTGCTCCTCCAGTGGCTGTGTTTCTTTTGCCCAATTGGAAAATATTCACAAAAATTAGTTCATGGAAGTCATCGCCATGTAAGGGCTCGACTACACGAAGGAACGTGCACCTACTCGGGTGTGAAGCAGGCTGTGAGTTTTTCCTCTTTCCATTGGCGTAAGAGCGGAAATTGTCTTTTTTCTCTTTTTTTCTTAGTGAAAGTTGATGACACATCCCGTTGGTGCACTCTTGTCTTCTCTGTTACCTGGTTTTGAAAAAACTCTCTTGATGGTTAACTCAGAAACATTACACATACTTCGTGATTAACGGTTTTCGGAGTCTTTGTATTTTTACCTTAAGGGGTGTGATCTCCACACTCCACTAGTTGCGATCCAGTGAGGCAGAGGATGGTTACCCCTGTTGGGCATATTTTAGTGTTTCGGGGAGTAAGGGTGGTTATTAGTTATCTGGACAGATTTCCTCTTTTCATAAGCCGTTGAGCCCCCCTCTCTCTCCAAACAGGATGCTTAGATTGTTGCAAACTATGTTTGTGGGGTGGTTGTAATGGGCATAGGGACGGATAGCATCATGTTTTAGCAGGGGTTCCATGAACGTCACTAGTTGTCAACAAACGTGCCTTGCCTGGTTTGTGCATGAGGGCATCATTGCTGTGAGTTGCGTTTTTCAGTCTACATGTGCGCTGGAATATGCGATGGGGGTGCTGCTGTTTAGTGCTGCTGGTGTTTGCAACGTGCCCCTCGCTCACATGTTTATGTATCTCTCTGTTCCCCGCACGCAGTGTGCTGTGGTGTGGACCTCCCTCGTGTCTTCCAGGTACCAGGCTTTGGCTGATCTTGACCCTGCCTTAATATCTGGAACCTTCTTTTTGGGCAGTTTTCTATAGTTTTGGGCGTTTCCCTGAATCTCCTGTGATCTATTGCTTTGCTTGTCATGTAGGGAGAGGGTTGGGGGCTGCTCTGTGCCCTCTTTTCTCCTACCCATGCCGCCTTGTGGTGTCCAAGGTCGGGTCAACTGCTTTTCCTTATCGGAGCCTGCAAGATTTGAAGAGCAGTTAGTCGCTATGCTTGGTATGGAGGTGAACGCATCCAGTGCCCTACATTTGTCTGGAGCTGGAGTAGCAATTTGGAATCCCTTTTCCCGGGCACCCCTCTCTCCCTCAGACCACACCCCACTCCCTCTCAACGCGCTGGTGGGCCCGCTGCCCCTAGCTTGTGGCTGAGGTCTTTACGGTTGTGTGTTGCTTAATGACTTTTGTAATAGTGTGGTAAGGTGACCCGACTTCAGAAATCAAAAACCAGACAGTTCACAAACAAGAAGAAGGCTGGCTAAACTAGTTATTTGCCTTGTCACATTGAAAACGTAGAACCCAGGACCTTTGACCAAAAATTGCAAAGGCGCTGTATGACGACGGGAAAAAAATGGGACTGCCTCCGTAAATACGGGTTGCCTGGTCACCCTGGTGAAACGCCCCCTCCCCCCCAACTGGAGACTTGGACTCAACACCATGTTGAGGCCTCGCTGCGTGCTCCTTGTGTATGCGCTGTTGAGTCTTTTGGGGTTTTACCATCCCAGCAGCATGGGAATCCTGGTTCCCGCCATTGAGGATAGCTTCATTTTAGAACTGAATGGTGGCCTCCATTGGGGTGGAGGTTTATAGGTTTTTAGAGGCGCTGGTGGAACTACACGCCATGAAGGAAATATTGGCTTTGGACATGCTGCCTGAGAATGGGGGCCCTCCGATTTGGTAATCAGAACGCGTCCCTTTTGACTTTGCCCGAAGACCTGGGTGACTGTTTTTTAAATACTTTATAGGTGCCGCCCCGCCCCCTCGTCAGTCTGTTTTCCTCCACCCGGGGCATCAGCAGCAGAGTGGGGCTTTAGCTCCCAAAGATGGGCAAGGTAACCTGGTTATTCCACGTTCCCATGTGGTCACCATTGATGTCGAGCTTTAGTGAGGATACCCAGTCGACACAGTTCTCAATTGTTCTGAATTTCTGGATGCAAATAAAAAATTTAATTCACACTGTTGTCTTATTAGTCCTTTTTTAAATTTTGGTACAGTTTTTTTTTTTAGGGGGAAAGAGAGTAAGTGCGTGTTAGTTATTAACTACTAGGTTTTAAGTTGCTGGGATAATTCCTACTTATGCTGTGGGTTTGTCTTACTGCATATTTTGGCTCTGTGATTGCATGAAAGCGCTACCTCCCCATATTGTCACCTCTCCCTGCCGGGGCTGTGGCTGTTGTGCTGAGTCCCCTGTCTATGGTTGCTGCTGTATCGGCTGGAGGGCCCGTACCCTTCTTTTTTTTTTTTGACATTTCAGGTGACATTTTATTATTTACGGCAAATTACAAAATATCCATATTCTTGGGGTACAGGCAATAGCATCGGCTACAGGCGTTCCATTCAAAATCACACACAAATAAATGAAGCAGCGCACATTTTTCAAATAAAAGGGAAATGGCTGTGATTAGTCAAGCTTCTCGGAGTTGCTCTGTCTAAAGAAAAAATATAGCAGTCTCCAATAAACTGCTAGCATTGCAATAACATGCTAGAATCATGTAGTCAAGTTTAGTTGAGCGGTTTGTATGCGGATACATAGGGATAAAAAAACGTCTACCATCCACTTGTACTATATACGCACACATACGTATAATCAAGTTTTAAACTCTTGATAGCCCCAACATTGTAAAAGGAACAGGCGCAGCAATACAGTAAAAAACAAGCATCTGCAATGCAATAGGCCCCGCACCCGCAAGAGTCCGAGCCACCGGCACCGCAAATAACAATGCTTTTATCTATGTGCCCTGAAAACCTGCAAGAGGCACATAAACATGCACCCTGGACCCACAGCTGTTGCCCACGAGAAGCAAGGCTGGCAGTCACTGCACTTCTTTTACAGCCTGCCTTGCTTCTCGCAAGCAAGGACCATAAGCACAAAGCAGATGCCCACGCACCGCCTACAGGCCCCCAAAACACCCAAATACAATGCCAATAGCTCAGACCCCAGCAAACGCGAGACCCACCTCACCACAAACGCTTGCCTATTATCTTGTATAGAGATAGTGTCCTATGTTAAGCTCTAATACTAATAATTTGTGTCCAAGTGATCATTATTATTCATTTAAGATCCCTTTGAGCATTATTCCTTTTGATCACGTTTTTAAAATGTGCACTCTTGCAGGTCAGCACAAATAATATTATTTAATCCTATGGCAGATGCTTCTACCAAAATCTTACTGCTTTATGCATTATTCACTCAAAGGTATAAAGGTTCATATACAGAGAGCAAGACAGTTACTATTGAATGCTTCTGGTAGTATTATCAATGTGTTTATGAACCATTCTAACATACGATTTTTGAGCTGTACTCAGATTAACAAAACAATCCCTTAGATCTAAATTTTTTGGTTATTTACTATTCCAATTGTCAACACGTGTTTCACCCTATACGATGGGGTGCAGCCCAACGTTTTTTTTAAGGCTAAGTTATTATTTAGGCTCTGTAAGGAACTTTGTGAAATTTGATGAGCAGGAAGAGGGAAAATTCATAATCTAGTAGTAGCAGAGTCCAAAATTGGAGTCAAATTTAATTTGTAGATATAAAAAGAAAAATCCGAGGTCCCATGTACTATGTGGTGGACAATACTTTAAAGCAGACTAGGTGTTAAAAGGGGCTCCTTTGTAATTCTTCCGGTACTGGTAGCTTCACGAAGTAAGGCTGCAAGCTCATAGAGCAAGTGTAAGTAAGAACTGGTCAAACAGCCTGTCTTGGACAAGTAGGTCTGTGTGTGACCAGCGCATCTCAAGCATTATCACATGAACCTTTCATGTAACCACACTTACATACAAAGAATGAGACCTGTATCTTTAAACATACTAGGCAAACAAACATCTCTGCTGGCCCAGTAAGTAGGTTATGGGTTAATAACACACCTTTAAAAGGATATTCTTAACAGGCCACATTTTATTAAGAAAACCCGGTCACAGGCAGCAGTTTAGATAAATATCTCTAGCTCAGGCCAATAGCATCAAGGGTTGCTTGTGTTCTGATTAAAATGGGTTATCAGTTTGGACCGGACTGACAACAGAGAGGCTAGGGGATGTTGGTTCAAGAAAAATGTGCAGGTGGTTGGGCTTTGTCGGGATTAGTACACACAAGCTAAAAAAGTGTGGAAAGTAATGCACACGGAGTAATTGCCAGTGGTTCTGTTTAATTCAAGCATTTTCATCCATCACATTGGTGTTTTCAAGCTGATGTCATTGCTGTTGGAGGGTACACAATCAAAAGCAGTTAGGTAGATGCTAATTTCCTTGCCTATTTATGGTATACATACTGAAAGAATAGTGATACGGTCGGCCAGAATAGCTCCGAGACATATCAGGGTCACCAGACTAATAATTACACTTCAGTGGCTTCTACTTAAGGAATTACCAGCATTAAGCCTTCTGCACAGAGATGTAAATCTTAGTTATCGGCCTACTAAAATGGGCTAAATATGTGAATCAAAATGAAAAGAGGGCAAATAACAGCTGTTAGTGCCCAACAACATATGGCTATTAACACCTCATTGCCATGCCACCTAACACAGACAATTAAACATGGCCACTACCTCTGTCTGCTTCATCTCCCAACTACTAAAACTAGAAAGTAAATGACAGTAGTCAGATACAGAAATGTTAGCACTCAGATTGGATGAGTCAATATCAGCATTCCAAAAAGGAAGCGAACATGCCGTTAATTAAATTCTTACAAATAAAAATGTACATTGAATCTATGCTTCGTGGAAAAGCTGACATCACTTGTGCTAACAGGAAGCCTGCTTCCCACCAAACGTGAATAATGGTGTACACGAAACACATATTTTAAGTGCAATCACGACAGTCTTTCCATCCGTGGTAAGCCCCAATTACAAAATGTAGAAAGATAATGCGCTATATAGCAGGATTTTTATTAATATGCTAGCTGCTCTGGAAACAAAAACTATAAACGATTGAGCAACATTCAAAACAATACAATGTGCATCTAGTGAGGACAGGATGGGGTATCATGTGCTGTTTATACAGTGCCTCCAATGTGCGCAGCAGTCAGTTTGTTGACGGCAACACATCTGCTCCGATCACTCAAGTAACAGGTGAAGAGAGGTTAATAAGTGCAGACCTAGTCACACTCCTATACACGATGAAAGCGAACACAGCTTCATTTATTCCATGTCTGTCAACTCCAGGTGATCATGGTTTTACATATGATATAAACGTGTCTGCCAACTCCATATGGTCTGATCTACATATGTTTAAAACATGTCTTTTGACACCTTTCGAACTAGTATGTGGTTTTTGGCTAAATAATCATGTATAGGGGGTGTGTAGCTCCATGTCTGGACAACTGAAGGGGTGTTGCTATCGATAGTGCAGCAGGTACAGTGGCACCAGGCCCGAAAGCTTTGGAGAGCCCATTCCGTCAATTAATAGCTGTCTCTTCCTTCCAAACAAGGGGATGGTAGGAGGCAGGTTGCCTCCTTGCTTTAGGGCCCTTTACACACTTGCTGCGTTTAAAAAAAAAAAATCTTTTTATTTGAATCCTAACATGCGGTTATAATCTTACATGAATGACGTCCTTTAACCGCACCAAAATACATGTACACATTTTTGAACAATCGCCCCCTGGCACCTTACAGCATTCCCAGTCCTTCCACTTCTCGTGGTCAAATTTGTTCCATAAGTTCTTCCACCCTCCCCCGGGGCTCGGGTGGCGTACACGAGTTGCCTCTATAATGATTCCACTTGCTCCAGATCTTCCCCCACTTACTCGGGCATCCTCTGTTCGTATATACCGCCTTTTCTGCCACCATGCACCAGTCCATATCTCTCTTCCATTCTCCCAAAGATGGAGTCACCTCCGAGCCCCACGCCCGTGCAATGTTCCTTTTGGCGATCATTAGGGCCAATGTCGCCCCAGTTTGGTCTCCGCTACTCAAGTCTGTGCCCTCCCACACATTCAAGAGACACCATTTAGGTTTGCAACGTAGCTCGTTTCCATACACTCCACTCAAACATTGAATTATTTTAGCCGAGTATTCCTGAATTTTGGGGCAGGCCCATAGTATGTGGAAGAATGTGCTCACCAAATTACAGCCCCTCCGGCAGGAAGCGTCCGTTATTTTCCCCATCTTTACTAGTGTTATGAATGCAATATAGGCCCTGTGAAGTATTTTGAGTTGGACTAGGCGAAACCGGGCCCGGATCGCCACTTCACGTGGAGATGCTATTGCCTCCTGCCACTCCTCGTCCTGCCAGTCCGGGATATCTGTTTCCCATTTCACTTTTAACTGTGTTAGAGACTGTCAGGCGTATGGTTAATTAGTTTTTTATATGTTAGCGAGATCGTCTTTTTAGTTAGATGTTCCTCCAGTAATCTATTTTCGAGCGGGGACGATTCTGGAAGCGGGTCCCCCCCAGGGAGGGCTGCTTGCAGTGCATGGAGGAGTCGCAGATATCGAAATGCCTCTGAGGGGGCCAAATCATAGTCTTTCTGTAATTCGGTAAACAGCCGTATCTTCCCTCCCCTCCACACATCCCGGACTGTCGACACACCCACCAGATCCCACTTATCAAAGCCCTGCCTCTCCTTAAGTCTCTCTAGGAGGTGCGAGTCCCACAGTGGTGTTGCTTGTGTAACCTTATTTTTCCACCCCAACTCTCCCAGCGTCCCATGCCAGATCTGTACCGTAAGCCCTGTGGGCGCTCTGAGGTGGAGCTTTTTAGGTGGGGTGTACAGCGCCCTGAGATACCCTGCCGGACTCAGGTTTAATCGGTCGATCCGGTACGCCGGTTCCGACATGGGAGTATGTGCCCATTGGTTGACCACCATTAATTGCACTGCCCGGTGATAGCTTTGAATATCCGGGAGGGCTATCCCGCCATCGTGCCACCCCTTAGTGTGTTTAGTGAGCACTATTCTTCGAGCCCCCCCCCATCCCATAACAACTTTCTTATCTCTCCCTGAATTGACTTGAAATAACCATCCGGTATAGAGAAGGGTGTATTCTGGAGGACATACAAGAATCGCGGCAATGCCATCATCTTGAAAAGGGTAGCCCTAACCAACAGGGAGAGTGGGAGCGCTCTCCAGTGCTGGACATCCACCTTCAGTCGAGTCAATGGGGGAGTCAAATTGTGCACCGTGAACAATTCAGGGTTCGTGGTCACGAGTATCCCGAGATAGCGGCCCATACCCTTCTTTACCCTGCAGACAAAAGCTAATGCCGCTGGCTCCAAATCACTAGGTGGGAGATGCTTAAAATGATAAACAACACTGAGCTTGACCTCAATTTGATCAAGGAAGAACTGCTAGCAATCCGTCTCATGGTGATGCAGCACCAATATGTATTGGACTTAATGACCACGATGGAGGGAGGGGTGTGTGCCAAGATCGGTGCGGCCTGCTGCACCTTTAACCCAGTGAATTATATGGACAACGGAACTCTGACACTTTCTAATTACCTGATCCCTGCTGCGGTAGGTGGCGGACAGCGAACCTCCCTGAGGTTGTGTGTAGGGTGCATTCTGATTAACCTGTGCTTGGTGTTGAGGAAGGACACTCGTCGGGGTTTGTGGTGCCGTGGCTCATTGATCTCGGCTGCTTTTGCTACCAAAGGTATTCCTTTGACCAGTATCTCTCTGCCAGGTGACCCAGCCTGTGGAAATAGTAGCACTCCCTAGGGTTTGGTTGCTGTCAACCTCCCTGGCCTCTACTGTCATAGCTGGTTTGGAACCCTGTGGGGTTTTGTGGTGGATCCCCCATTGACAGTGGTGCCATTTGCATGGTTGCAGCCATTGCTACCCCCTCAAGGGCAGTCTTTTTCAATTTGGGTTGAACCAGTTTTGCGGTGTCTCTTGGGGCCTGCTCCTGTTGTTCTCTATCCTTTTCTTGCTTCTTATTGTAGTAGTGTAGTATATGGGATTGTATCTCCCACCTGGACTTGGTATCTAAACCAACTATGCTGTCCAGCCTGCTCTGTATCTCCTTGGGTAACCCCTTTCTAAGAATATTGTAGAAAAAATGGAACTTGTGGGCCCGTATCAGTCCATGGCTGCCATGTCCCTTGTCCCCATCGATCCCTCATTCTACTAAGGAAATCTGGTATGATTTCTCCTGGCTTCATGGTTTCTGCCATTAACTCTCCTTCATCTGGTTGGGAATATATCTCTCAGGGATTGTCCATATCTGGTGCCTGTACAAATTAGTCAGGGACTGAAATGCCCCATGGGAAGGGGGGACTGAGGGACCCCTGTAGTCACACTTGCCTCAAGGTGAGGGACTCTTCTCTGTGAAAAGGACAACTCTAGGAGATCAACAAGGGATGCACCTTGAGGCAAGTGTGACTACAGGGGTCCCCCAGTACCCCCTTCCCATGGGGCATTTCAGTCCCTGACTTGGGGTTTCAAGAAACCCCAACTTTAGGTAGAGGCTGACATAGGTCACCCTACATGGTGGTAATATCTTAATCAAAAGAGATTAGATAGGAGCCCTAATTATTTCATCCTGATGAATACCACGGACCCTCAGGGCCAACACAGGCTGAAACATGTTGACGACACTGGTGGTGATGGGGTACTAGTTCCCCATATCCCCATGCTTGATTTTAATATCAAGTAAGCACTTAACAAATAAATATATTTTGGTGTTTACATTGGTTTTTACCCTTTCACTAGATCACGGGCTCCCACTTAGGTTTTAGAGGTGCCTCCCTGTCTCCAGGTGTAGGCCCGCTCTCTACCAAACGCAGTTTCTAGAGAGCGAGGACTGCCAATGATGAAGCATGACACCTGATGGCGTGTGAGGACAGTCCTTCACATTTTTTTAGATGCCCTGCACCCCACTCAAATAAGTGTAGGTTGCTTGTTTATGTGTATAGAATCAGAGACTTTTTCAGGGTAGCTTCTTTTGTGTGTGACTCCTCCTCCAAGCCAGATGCAATATTCTACTATAGCCATGTCCTCTTGCTCAAATGATTCTCCCCTAGGTCAGGACTGGTCATATCGGTTCATCTCCACAGTCCAGTCAGCTAACAGGTCGTAAAACGGGTATGCAAAACTCCTTTCTTGCTACTTTCTTCTTGGAGGTAGGTCTATCTTTGCGGCGCACCCATGTGGAGCAGTGTGCATCCTCGTTGCTGCTTCCCTCGTGTGCACGCAAAGGCGGCATCTTATTTTTACTGTTTCTCGGGTGGGTAGTACTAGGCTGCCTTGGTCTTTCATTTCGCGTTCAGCCTCTTACCTTTGTCGACCAAGCGGTGAGGCTCTGGCCCCTACTAGAAGCCTCTCATTTATTTCTGCCTCTGATTCTTCCCAGCTCTGCGCCCAGTACTTATTCCTGCTTCACTCATATGAAGGCCGTGCTGCCCTGTATTCTTGCTGTACTTCCTTGTTGCGTGCTCTCTCTCTCTCTAGCCTCAGCTCACGCCTCTCTTCCTCGCCCCGTCTGGTTAGCCTCCTTCACTCTCAGCTATGCACTTTTCTTTTTGGCCTGGCTTCACCTTCAAACTCGTTTTCTGTTGTCCTCTCGGCTACCTGGGCGAATCCTGTAGCCTAACTCTCCTGCGGGACTGGAACTCCCTTCCTCTTCCCCACCCGCTTTATTACTATTGAGAAGCACCACAAACCTCCCTGTCACTGGAGTATATTCACCTGAACTGGTAGGGGGGGGGGGGGTTTCTAGCTGTTGAGGTCCTATGTGTTGGACATGGTAGACGGGGGTCGAGCTTTTGGGGACCTTTTCTAGGAACTGGAAGAATCTGGGCTCGCTGGCTTTTTTCTCGCCTGTGCTTGGGCCTAACTGTCCTTTTGGTGGGGGGCTCGTTGGATTCTATTATTGTCAGATTTGAATATCTAATTGGGGGGGAGCTGGCCTGAGCAACTCCATTCCTGCATATTGTAGGGGAGGCGCTGATGCCTTGCTCGCTACAGGCATTGTAGGGCTATCGCTCTTGGCCTCTTTGAAGATGGCCCATAATTTTAATAATGCCTCTCTTTTGATCTATATATTCAGTTTTTATATGTGTTCTAGTATGCTCAATTATGTTGGTGTTAAATGCTCCCTCCTTAGGCCAGGGAAATGTGTGTGCCTTTGTGTGTACGTGCCATTCTTGGCAAAACTTAATACGTTTCTTTACTTGTGTGGGGAACCTGGTTTTCCTATGCTTTAATGGAGAATCCATGACAATTTTTGTAGTTTTGTGGACAAACACAACTCAAATCTTCTGGGAGTTTTTTTGTTCTAATCGTGGGGAAACGTATGAGGGGCACTCCTACAATTTTACGTACTATAAGCTCAGCACTGGCAATTCCTTACATAAAACAGTTCAAACGAGCATTTACATGAAAACAAGATAAGACTGCATATGTAGTATTGTAACATAAGGACATAATACAGTTCAAACGAGCATTTACATGAAAACAAGATAAGACTGCATACGTAGTATTGTAACACAGTGCAAATATATAATGGGTTAGCACAAAATCTGCATCAATTCTCACGCAATACAGTTTTCAATGACAATAAATGTAATGATGTCGTACACAATAATACATTTCATCAATTATCGACGTAGAAAAAATTACTTTGTCCCAAAAAAATGGATATGTTTCAACACATTTTATCCTCTAGCAAGAGAAGACTAGCATGGAACACATTCCTAAGTGAACTGGATAGTCTGCCACTATCCGCTCCTAGACAAAGGAGGTAGTCACAGACACCAACTTGGGAATCACTGGCCCTTCTTGGCCACACACAAGTTATGCCCGGTTTCCTGAGTCCAAGTTTTTCCTAAAGTCCGAATCACACCCTGTGTCACACCCAAGGGTCAATAATACACTCTGTGTCACGCTATAAATAAATAAATATTCACCTTTCCTAGCGAGCTAACTATCGAAAAAAGGTGACTTCTACGGGATCGCCTCCAGGCTGCCTTATGACTAATACAGTTGGGACATATAAAATATGTAATATGCCAGATCCTGTCGATGGCAGGATGCTCAGGTTATCTTTTTACCCTTCTCCTTAGTTTGCCATATGCCTAATGCTTTAAAAAAAATCACACATTGTTTCAGGCATAGATGTGGTCTCTTAACCTCTGTGAGGGCTGCTTCAGGACGGACCTCTGCCCCATGGATTCAGCAGAACTCCCAATCAACTTCGGTGTCTGACCACCTTTGTCATTGGGTGATGTGAATCCATCGGGGCGGGATCACCTTCTTTCGGCTGCAGAGCGGTACGAGGTCCTAATCTCCCGTGGCTGGCTCGACAAAATGTTACTCAAGTATGAAATACCTTGAAAAAAACAAGAGATGTTTGGCAAAACAGGAACAGTTTGCTTAATTAAACATAGGGGCCAGGAGAACAATTACAGACACAGGGTCTGAGGACTGTCTCGATTTACATTCAGTTGGCATCCTTCTTAAATACAGTTTTCATCAGGTTGTAAAGTTCTCCAGCGAACCATATATGGTGAGGAATGTTGGTTACCGCCTTAGAGTCATAAATTAATGGTCAAATGGTTACTATAGGTGGGCCTCGACCTTGCATGGACACAATGTGGCCAGTGGGTAACATGTCCAGATGCCCGGCATGGGAAGCATGTGATCAATGTGTGTGCTGTGTTCTGATTGGTTTCGTGTTCCTAACTCATGTGGCTTCTGACTTTATGGTGTTTTAGGAGAGTGCGTACCCCCTCCGGCCATGTGTGCTTTATTGGGGTCATTCTCCCTTGACTATTGTAATGTTGCTGCGCCTATCTGTGGGATTGGTCTAGGGTTTCCTGTCTGTGGGGTTATCTGCTAGCTTCGTGCCATCCCACCTGTGATCTATAAATTAGTAACCCTGGGCCTGGGTCTCAGAGCTTGCCTGACTATGCATTTGTGAGTCTGGGTTGATGTGGAGTTCATGACGGGCGATTTTGTTATTTAGGACGTGATTTCGTTTTCATAAATGAATGTATTGTTTTCCATCTTAACACTACTATTTTCCATATGGACACAGGCTCTTCCAGATCTTGCCTGGGGATTTTCAGGCAGTGGTTGCCCCTCTCTGGCTTTAAAAGCTGCCTCTACTGCTGCTTCAATGATGGCCTGCAAAGCCTGCAATGAAGGCTGAGATGAGTGCCCAGATTCCTCCTCCGAGGGCTCCATAATTAACAGTCTGCAACAGCCCAAAGGTGATGCCAATTCAAAACTCCATCCTCTCTAGACACCAAAAACACGAGACAGGAAACTGATTGACTTCCTATTTTATACTGGCTTCTAAGGAAACCAAATCTTGTGAGAGCGCCCAGAGAAGCCGGGCCAGGAGGAGGAGAAACTCTGCCTACAATCCCCAAAATTCTCCACGGGTAAAAAGGACATTCAATCCTCATTAAACCTCTCACCTTAAGGACTGCTTTGCGAGTCCAGGTGAGAGATTTTACTAACCCTGCCCGCTATAGCAGGGTGTCACAGTATCTAAAAAGAAGCGCTGACAAGCGGGCGGTAGCACCCAAGCCCCGCCCACTGTTCCAGGACAACATGGGCAGGACTCCCACTAATGTCGCAATGAAGCGCTGCCGCAGGGCAAACAGGCATACATAAACACTAAATGCAAAGTTGCCAATAAGCAACAACACAAATAATTATAACATACACTTACCTAAAGTCATGGAAACGCTCCAGCCTAGAATCGATTCCAGAAAAAAAAGGAGAGGATGTGCATCATCAGTACCTCCATTTTGTGGTGGCTCCTGGGTAATGGGGGCCATCTTGGTGGAACTTTTTGCTTCAGCTAGGGAATTGATTCTGCCAGAGAGGAGACGGTGTCACACATGTAAATACTGCATCAAGGAAGACAAACAAGGAGGTAATGATCTTTGCCATATGGATGTCTCACATAGCAGAACATTTTCTGTACTGTATTGTTCTTTTATTTATTTATGCGTTTTTATAGAGCGCGTACTTTACCCGAAGGTGTCAAAGCGCTTTACAATAGAACCAAGTACATTACATAAGGACTTCACAGTGCATTGATTACATATAAGGTACGAAACAGATGAGTCTAAACACAAAAAGAAAACATTACAATGGTGTGTACGAAAGATGTGCAATTTAAACTAACAGTGTAGATATAATCTGCAGGTATTGGAGGGAAGTGAGCACAAGGAGTATTGGCGGGAAGTGAGCGCAAAGAATATAGATACAACATAATTAAATTATACAGCATAGCATTATGATCTTGACTGGTTGGTTAGTTCTAAAATACATCCAAACAGCATCCAAGGTCCCCAGCTGCTAGCCCTATCTCCACGTTCATGCTACATAAGGGGGAGCAAGCCAGGCTGTAGTCAACGTGCCCCGGGTGGGACAATCTTCTTGGTTGTCCCCTAGCACTGCGCCAGGCATCAGGGAAGCGCAGCAGTCCGACCTCTTCACTGAGGGATGGTTAAGCGTCGCAGGCTGAAGGAGGCTGAACCGCAGAGGTGCGCAATAACAGTCTCCTCACCGCCCTACCCTCACTATTCCCCGCACCGGCAGGTCAGCGCGTCCCGGAGACTGGAGAGTCAGCAGCAGCCAGCCCCAGCGGTTGGTCTTGGCTCGTGTTCATCCCCTTCCTGTGGGATGGGGACTCGCCTCTCCCCTGGTGGGGAATAGGGAGAGCAGGGGAAGCAGTGCTTACTACTTTTTATGTTTTTGAAGGAACAGACAGCACTCCCACAGACTTGAGGACCAAGGGATGGGCTACATCAGACTGCCTAGGTCCTGCTCATGTGCAGCAAAGTGCTATTTAGCACCTTTTAGCACTTATTTTCTGCATTTCTAAATTGGCCCTATATTTTGGAATATAGATGATTATAAACATGTCTTCCATGTATGCCAAAAGAATGACCATTAAAATGGAGGCCACCAAATCGAAACATTTATTCATGGTTAGTTTAAACATTATGCGGTGAATTCACAAATGCATTTATGACTCTATGGAGTAGTATTACAGAAATTTACAATTACAAATGACTACCACCCATGCACATATGTACGAGGCCAGGGAGGCCATTAGTCCCAGTGAAATGTATATACCAATTCATGCACAAACAGTAATGTATTCCTGATTAGGAATTCTAGTTATTATGGTAATCCAACACTTATTTTCCATGCATGCTTTCTCAGGTAAAACCTGGTTTTATTTGTCCAAGGAAATATGAATAGCTGAAAAGCGTTAAAACAGTAATCGGATCATAATGCATAGATTCCTAGATATTGGCATGTACTAAATGCTATTCCCAGGGCTTTAAGTGGGATGGAAAAACTAAGGGGGGGTCTCTCGAAGGGGATTGCACGATGTAATTAAGGGTGTGGCATAAAAACACGTAAACTGAAAATCAATTCTTAGCAGGGCACAAGTCGGGGGTACACGCGGGGGGACGCCGTCCACCCTGCCAAGAAGTTGGACCCCACTGTAAAATATGCTGAACTTGTCCCGGTGTAACAAACACTGGGACTCATTCAGCAGCGTCTGCTTTCCTTCCAAGCAGCACTGTGCAGGTGGGAGGGGGTTATGTCATTTAACACTCCAGCTGGGTCATAACAAAGGCCGAACTTAAGGGGCCATTTGGCCTCCTTTTGTTCAAGTATCCTGGCTTGGAGTTGCCTGTAGCCTCACACCTCGATGTAAATGCAGTGGAAGTGAAACAAAAGCACACAGCTTGTTAGCACTTTACAGGTACTTAAAAGAGGCACGATTTTGACTTTGTTGGGACCCCCATATATAATAGATATTAATGCACTATAAGAATGTCAGATGTGTTGCTCTCTTCCAGTGCAAAATAACAATTTAAATACTAGTATTTTTTATTCCTTTTATAGTACTATACATCCCAATGTAGGGTGTCAGAGTGCTTTACATTACAGGTACGCATTATATTGACAAATGCAAAAACAACAATTGATGGACAGAATGCATTATATTGACAACAAATCACACAAGTTTGTAAATCATTGTACAGGATGTGTTACATAAGACAGTGAGGGTTACTGATTGTTGGAGTCACAGATCATCGTTCATAGCTCATTATGCTATACTAGAAGAATTACAATGCAACTGCAAGACAAAAGGATCTCTGTGTTCAAAACAGTAACCTACTTACCTATCTACATAAAATAAAATCTGCCATCTGCATGTTACATGATGTGCTTTGCAGGAGACACATTAACCCTGTCAAAACTGGGACCGGACAAAACACAGATCTTTCCAGCAAATGTGTTAACTACTAGAGTTACCCTTATTACTATTCCCTCAGATTTACTGGAAACACAAAGATCTCTGCAGCAGGTGCCTTAACCCCCATAAGATATTTTAAAATTCAGACTTTGCAACCAATTACGCAGAACAGATTTACTGCCACGCGTCTCCTTGTTGCCAAATTCTTTGTGACAGAGTTTTAAAAAATAAACGTATAAGTTGAGGCCCAGATTTTGCGCTGGGGTTCCGTCACTTTTCTGGCACAACCCTGATGCAAAATCTATTTTGGGATCTACAATGCTACACAATCTTGTTTGTGTGGCTTTGTTAAAAAAAACCGAACACAAGACAGCATTATGCCCTGCCTTGCCTTACCTTGTGTCATGTAGGCATTTCAAGGGTGGTGAGTGGGCATTCCTGTGCATTCACCCATGTATTTTGATGCAAACCCATATTTACAATGAGTTGCAAACATAGGTTTGCACTAAACTGGTGAGTCTACCTTAGGCTGGCGTAACAAGGAGAAATATCTTCATTTCTCCTCATTATTTCCTCCTTGCATGTATGCTGCAGCACACATTCAAAGAGGAAATAGCCTCATAGGATAGTTTTTGCCTGGCTTTGTAAAAAAAAAAAATATATATATATATTTTTTTTTTTTAAAAACTAACGAAAGGTAGTGCATTGTACTGCCTTGTGTTACCATGTGTTGGATAAGGATTACATGGGTGGTACATGGGCATTCCCTTTCCTCCGCCCATGTATTTTATGTATATATAATATACACAGTCTTCTTAAGGCAGTGACACTTGCTTTTCCTGGGTCAACTCTCGAGTCCCATTTCCCTTTTAAAGGATCATTGTTATTCCCCGTTTATGTGAAGTGATTTTCCAGCTAGGCCCAACTAGTGAGTTAAAGTTTTAGAAAGAAGAAGTCTTAAAAAGCCTGTAGCATATCAGTGAATGCAAGTTGCCCCGAAGGCCTCACGTCCCAGTATTCTGTGTTACTCGCTCTTGCTGGAGTGGAGGTTTGGAGTGCCCTGGCACACGTCTACGGCTTGGTGTTGAACAGAACTCTCGATGCTATGGTAGAGGTGCCCCCCCACCTACACGGTAAGCCACAGGTTAGTGTTATTGTAAACAAGTGGGTCAAGTTGGCCGTCTCCAGTGCATCATGTTGCCAGTTTAACATGTCTAAGATATGCCAAGTTCTTATTAGCAAGTGTAGTCTAGTGCAGATTCTGATCACTGGCCATAGTTGTGGTGTCTCGCGCTGTTCCAAAATCTCCCCACTTGGGTAGTTTTTCTATACAAACTAGCAATATATCCTTGTGAAGGCCAACATTTTCTTGAAAGTGCTAGTTGGGAGTGGAATTGCATGTGCCTTTTTCTTGTCAGTTATCTTTGTCACCAATTTCTTCTCATCTTTGGATATCGGGTGGCTTACACTTATTTTGATGTGGAGCTGATACCTGTTACTGTGAAACTTATGGTCCATTCTTGGTGTGGGCAGTCTAGTGGTACTGATTCCAGAGTGAGCTGTCAGTATGCGCTGGTGAATGTGAGGGTGGTTTAGATATAGTTATGCCAACAATAAGAACATGAGAGATATCTGCTGCTAAATGTGGAGGTGACATCTGGAGAGGCAGTTTGTAATTTGTAAAAACATAAATGCAGAACCCCAAACTTTGTCTTAGGGTCCTATTGCTGAATGCCAATGTTGCCATAACCTTTTCCTTTCACTACTATACACCTGCTTATTTTTGCTAGTTCTTTTTTCATCCTATTTTCCGCCTTCAGCATTGTTTTCTTATCTCTCTTTCTCCTTTCTTCCCTTTCTGTCTTTCTATCTTGCTTTGGGTCATGGTCTGTTGGTGAAAAATGAACCCTAATCTCCGAAAATGAGTGCAGGTGCCCACCACAGGCATATTAAGTGATGGGTAGGGCTGGGTGACATTACTTTGCATAGAAGAGGGGTCTCACCTCCGGAGAGCGCAAGCAGCTAAAGCAATAAGATCTGCATGGAAATGTGCTGCACATGGAATATTATGCCTGGTGGGGTAGGTTTGTGGAAGAGTTAGTTTGTCAATCCTTGGGTAAAGGAAGCTTTATGCTGACATAAGGCAACATTGTTTGATGTGTAACTTACAAAAGCTTGAGTCTTCTGCCTAAATCAGGAGTGACTGTGTGTATAGACATAATGCGCTCAAATGTACTCATGATATACCTGCTAAACGTATGTGTGAAGTCTTAAGATCTGATGTCACTTCTTGTGGTGTCACTTCTTGTAAAGTCATGGCTGTGATGCCACTTCCTCCGATGTCACTATCTGTGATGCCACATGCAATGCCATGTGCCTTGATGTCATGGGCCTTGATGTCACGTGCCATGATGTCACCTGCATACTGCCTAACTTGGTTAGTCCCCCCCACTTGTTGGGGGTGGACTTGTGCTCTGATTCTTAGCATAGCGTGCCGCCCGACTGATATTTTTCTGCTCCTGTCATTGCATCCAGATATATATTTTACACAAGTAACGTTACACCTACAACAAGCCACTTTTGGCGATGTCAGTGTTTGTTGGTTGCATATGATACATAAGCAACAACTATGGCTTCGTTGTATATAATATTGAAAATGCTTCAGTTCTGAAATGATGAGACTGTGAAAGAACTATAACGGGTCTCTTTGAAGTTGCCTCAAAGGCAGTGAAGTGTGGCACTGCTGCAGAGTTAAGATTTATTTTTTTCCCCTAGGGTGAAGGCAAGAATAGAGAGCCCGCTTAAAGCCCTGGCTCTACCATCACCAGAAATGCTGTTGCACTCGAAAGTAGTCGCGGAGCCCTCTCCCCATTTCCCTTCAGCCATTTTCTGACTGGAGACTGCCAGTGTGGCTATGCCTACCTCCTCCATTTTTTTGACAGATTTCGGACAGTCTTTTAAGTGAAGGCACCACGCGCTCAATGTGAAATACATCTCACGTGACGTGCCCCTGCAAACCTCCAGGGCAAACACAGGTGCATCCCGTAGCCGCCGCGCGCTTCACCTCACCTTCCACCCCTGAACTCGTTCAGTCTGAATGCTAACAACTTTGGCAGTTCTGAAACAGCAGCAGTTTCGCCATATGACCCACATGCCTCCGCTGCATCTGCCTGCCATTTGAAATAAACACATGCTTTTTAGATAACAGGCACCTTCAGACGCCGAGGTGTGTTTGGACCGCAGATGGCGCCCCGCCGCTGGATGGATTCCGATGTACTCCGATTAAATAGACAATTGCGCTGACTGAAATCTGTGGGTGGGTTCGCGGGACCGTCGTGTGTGGGCCCCAGACTAGCTCGGAGACCACACGCATTCAGTACACAGACAAGGATACACGCAGGCCAAATAGGCACACACACAAAGGAGACACACGTTCAACACCTGTTTGCAAGCCTGCTATCAGCAGTCAATAAATAACCGTTTTAACTACAAAGGGAAGCAGCTTTGCCAAAGGGCTGATAGCCATTTCAGAGCTAAATCGTTTCTTCTTGCCGGGCCTGTAATTTGTACCACTTCCAGTGCTGTTGAAGTATTGGTTTCGAGTTACAAGACGCCAAAATTACTGTTTTCAGAAAAGAGGAGCGAGGTAGAGTTTTGCAGTAGGTGGCTTTTTTTTCCTGTTTAAGCGCTGCCTTCCAAACTGTAATGATAGCCTGGGGTAATCCTCGCTGCTGTATCTTTGCCATATTGTCTGGTGTGCACAACGGCTACTGTGTGTATTGGAACAACTTGGCCCTTCCAGGCCGGAATTATAGAAACACAATGTCCTCATCTGGCAAGCGCAGTGCAGAGATGTCACTCCGTCTCACGTCAGACGAGGGTGAATCACAAAGTCCTGCCTTTTAGTAATGGGAACATTTCTGCTACAAGTTCTGTACCACAGCTGCCAAGTTATCCAAGACCTGGGGGACATTTTCACCTAGTATGAGATTATATATAAACAGATTTTTGCAATCTGGGATTTATGGTTTCAGATACATCCTAAGTTTATGTACAAGTCCCAACCTTACTACATCAATCCTACTGACCATTAAATTAAAAAAAGAATGTAATGAAAGGTTAAATTCCAATAAATGCATCCCGGTTAGCCAATCCTAAAAGGTGGTGAACCGTAAAAACCCTTAGGAGCCCTTTTTCACTACCCGAATTTGTAATTAAATACATTGTAACTACTTAATACAAGGCATCATTCGACTTGCAGCTGTTTCTGGTAGAACACCCAACTCAGATTCAGTCATGACTCCAAATGCCAACAAAGGTCAAGTTCGGCCATCCTACTCACTAAATTTAGCCAACCCATGCTAATCCCACCCCTAGACCCCTAATCCCATCCAAAGATGTTCTGCATAACACTGGGCATTTTGGGCACCAGGGGAATTTACTGGCATGTAAAGAAAATCCTGAGACAGGATGAACTACTTGCCCCTGACATGAAACAACTTCAGATCTGTGGATCTCCCGTGGCACCATGTTACGAGTTCTAGGTACTTGAGTTCAAGCAGCTCAGTTGTAATAATGACTACAACCCCTATAATGCCAATGTCCACTACTGAATAGATTTATGGCCGATGTGGTCATCAAATAACCCTAGTCTTGATGAATGGTGTTTCTTCAGCTGCAGGTCGAGGAATTGATTTGAATTGAGCAATAAGGGAGGGACTGTAAAGCGGGCACAGCCCTTTATTTACCCACATTTCAAGTTACAGATATAGGGCCATATGTATCAAAAAAGAGTTTTGCGATTCTCAAATTGCGATTTTTAGCGAATCGCTATTAGAGAATCGCAAAATGCAATGTATGTAGGATTTGCTAAACATTTTGCGAATCCTACATATTCCTTATTTGCGAATCGCAAATTGAGATTCGCAAATAAGGAATACCTTCCCATTCATTCCTATGGGCTAGGAGGCCCATAGGAATGGATGGGAAGACATTCTCAATTTGCGATTACCAAATAGAGAATCGCAAATTGAGAATGCAATTTCAAGGTTGCAAGGGTGCCAAAAGGACACCCTGTTGCACCCCTGAAATATGCATGTGGGCACATTTTGCGCACATACATGCCCTAAGGGCATGTATGTGCGACATATGGCTCTTTTAAAAAATCAAAAAAGTGCTTTTTTGAAGAAAATCGCAAATTACCACCAACTTGAAGTTGGTGGTAATTTGCAATTCCTTAAGGCCAAATAGCAAATTTCTGGTGCTTCCAGAATTGCATTTAAGGAATCGCAATTTGCAATTATTTGCATTTGCAAAATAGAGAATCGCAAATTTTGCAATTCTCTATTTTGCAATGGCCTTTTGGGATGATACATCCCAAAAGGCTTTTTCCAATTCGCAAACGGGCCGATTCTGAGAATCAGCCCATTTGCAAACGGGAAAAAGGCTTGATACATATGGCCCTAAGTGTGTTTGCGATTACCTTACATGCATTTAGAACATTGGAATGTTGGGAGCTCCATTGAAAACAATGGAGTAGCTCTGGGCTTATAATGGCTGGTATAAGCCCGGAGCTCCAACATTCCAATGTTTCTTTGTTCACAGCTCTGGCTGTGAACAAAGGCTTCAGGGATCCTGAGGGGATTCAATCCCCTCGCGCTCCCTGAAACCTTTGTTTTATTTGTTTGAACATTCTGCCCTCTAGTGGCAGAATGTTCGAATAGCCTTATAGCCCTTCGTAGCTGGGCTATACCGGCTATTAAAGTCCTGCTCCCTTGTTAAAGGCCCTCGCCTTCGGCTCGGGCCTTTAACGCTGGAGCGGGCCTTTAATAGCCGTTATAGCCCACTACGGCGGGCTATAAGGCTATATTAAACATGGAATCTTACTTTGCGTGACTAGCTCTGTGAGTGCCAAAGTGCGAACCAAGATTATGCCAACCTTACACTCTCCCACCTTACTCAAAAATGTGTTTGGTCACCTCTTCACTAGCGTGCTACCGTGCAGCACCACAACCAACTCTCCCGCAACACAATTATAACAAAAAACAAAATGACACCGGAAAATTATCAGAGCTGCCCCTTAAAATAAGGGAGCTAGAAGTGAAATATCAAGTAATTTTACCAATTTCTGAAATCATCAGTTTCATGTGAAAACATGGACCAAAAACACAGTGTACTAAAGTTTCTATCTGGTTGAAATTCTTAAATCCACTAGATTCACTGCACACATTTTGCCGGATTATAACGCGAATGCTTGCATGTTGGGGGCAAAGTGATAGTGGGCTCAGATGTATCGGTATTTATGTATGGTCGAATTTCTGGCAATCCATATTTTAGTCTGTCTTTGTAGTGATTGTTTTAGTCTACTTTTTCACATTGATCTTCATGAAGAAAAAATAGAGGGCTTGTTTTGAATAGTTCCCATACAACTGCAGGTTTTATTACTCAGATATCAATATGTATCCAGGGGAGGAGACTGATGGAGAACTTACATATCTTAGCATGGGGAACATGGGGAATGTAGGACTTATTCA
Source organism: Calotriton arnoldi (assembly GCA_963921515.1). Taxonomy (NCBI): domain Eukaryota; kingdom Metazoa; phylum Chordata; class Amphibia; order Caudata; family Salamandridae; genus Calotriton; species Calotriton arnoldi. Next base: position 991,735 of record CAWUFW010006279.1, on the reverse strand, counting down.
TTGAAATATGCATTGTACACAATGTAAGGAGATGGTATTGGAGTTCCTTACATATAACAGAATAATAAATACATTGCCTGTGAATCGGAGGGAAAACACAGAAGCAACAACTATGTCAAGAGCAGGTTATTTGACGTATATCTGAAAAACCTCACGAGCCTAAGGTCTCTCAGACCAAACTAGAATCTCCCTTTAATACGCTTCCCCTTTCTCCAGGTGGCCAGTTTTCCTCTGATGCTGTCAGATTCAATGCCTGGCTTCCATCAGCTCTCAATAAGATCGCCCCTCTTAAAACAAGCAGATCTCTTTGTAAGAGGCCATCTGCACCTTGGTTTACGGCTACATTGCAAAGTGCTAAATGTCACTGCAGAGCTCTAGAGAGAAAGAAGAGAACCAACTATGACCCAACTCTAACAACAAATTACAGGACAGCTATTAATAATCCGGTCCACTCAAGTGCCTTCATACGCTAATCACATCGCACGAGCCAACCAAACGCCCAGAGAAAACATTTCCATTGTCAAATCACTGCGTTCTCCCCCATGTCTGTCAACTTCTTAGTCAATATTCAAACTCTCTTTGCAAGACTCTTGTGTCATATTTCTAGGATAAAATCACTAAGATTCATTCTTCGTACAGTTGCGAGCAGGCAACTTGCCTTGCTTTCCAGCATTCACTACCACCTCTTCGGGCACCTCCCTGCTGAGTTTTTTCCCCATCTCCACTCAGGCAGCCTGTGCCACCATTACAGCCTGAAAATCGGGGTCATCTTCTGACCATTGCCTCCCACACATACTTTGGGTAGAGATCCAGACACCATTTGCCCTATTATTTGTCAGCTGTTCAACACTGCCCTCATGACAGCTACAGTACCGAAGGTATAGAAACAAGGTCAAATCCTCCCCCCTTCTCAAGAAATCCTCAGCTAATCTAGCAGTACTGGCAAATTACATATCTATATCGCTTTTTCCCACTTTTCCCAAAATGTTGGAAAATTGGTTAACTCCCAGCTTTCAGAATATTTAGAAGTCAATTCCCTATTTCATGAAACCTAGTCCAGATTCTATCCACAGCACAGCACTGTTCAGCGCTGCTGTCAGTAATTGAACATGCTAGAGAAATTCTGGATCAGTGGGCTCTGCAGCCATAGTGTCCGCAGCTTCTGATGTACTCTCACACATTATTTTGATGCAGACACTCTTCAATTGTGACATCTATACATTGGCAGGCTTTCTGCCCCTCTTTAAAATCAACCTGTCTCCACTAAAGTTTGTCATTACCCAAATTTCATCATTGGATCCTACTCTAACAATTACATGGCCCTGCTGGCGCACTGGTCTAGTCCTTTGGGTTCAAGGTTTTCTTCTATGTAGACAACACACAACATTGTGTCCATCACAGGCAACACCTCTGCCACTCAGCTCTTCTTCAAACAGTGCCCTGTATCAGCCATCAGCTGGATGAAAGATAGCAGGCTTAAATTAAACGTGGATAAAACTGAGATTCTCATCCTCGGTAAACCTATTACCATATGGTTCCATTCTTGGTGGCCTACAGATCTTAGCCAACTGCCTACTCTGGTTAGCGAAGTTAGAAAGCTAGGAGTCAAATTCGAAATTGATCTTTCTTTCAGTGCTCAAATTTCCATTGTGTTGTCCTGCTATTTTTGTCAGCTCAAAATACTCAAGAAAGTTCTTGAAATACTCACTGCAATAGCATGCAGATCAGTGGCACATGTACTCATCATCCCCAGACTTTAATATGCGAACACCTTCTACTTGGGACACCAGAATTACGTGATCAACAAATTGCAAGTGCCTCAGAATGTAACAGCTAGGCTTATACTCAAAGTCCATGCCACCAGCCTATTTCATCCCATCTCAGGAAACTACACTGGCTCCCTATTGATAAAAGAATAAAGCTTAAAGCGCTCACTATGACCTATCACATGTCCTGAAATAAAAGGGCCCAGTGTACTTTCAGGATTTGATCCAACCTTCTTCCGCACTCACAGGGGTGGCTGCTCTTTGTTGCAAACTCTGAAACAAGCTTTTTTGGAACCTAGGGGCATATCTACAAGGCCCCGCGATAAAATTACCGCCGCTTTAGCGTCCGTTTTCGGACGAAAAGCGGCGATAATTTTAACGCCCTATTAGCAAGGACACGCTAACGCGTGAATCCATGCTTCTTCGCCCTTTCTCTTATCGCCCAGCTTTGCATCTCTAATGAGATGCAAAGTGGGCGTTCCTCCCCAGAATAACGGGAGAAATGTCGCTAAGCGACATTTCTCCTATTATCAAGCCTCACGCAAAGAAGCATAGCAACAAGAAAAGTAGCGATAACCTCTGTTATCGCTACTTCCCTTACGCCTGCTTTGAAACTGACTTAGCCATGATATCCTATGGAAGGTGGATATCATGGCTAAGTATGTGTAGCCCTATCAGCAAGCTATCGCCAAAAGTTGTGCGATTATCCCTGGATTTCCAGCGATAATGGCACAGTTGGCAGCTTGCGCTCTGAATTTTATCGCTTTGGAGATAAGCGTTGCTGATAGCACGCTATCTCCACGATAAAATTCAGAGTTGGCCGGCGATAATTATCCTCACGCTAAGAGCGCTGAGCGATAATTATCGCCAGCCCTTGCTGATATGCCCCTATGTGAGGCACATGCACAAAACAACTTCCCAAAAAACGTATAACTTGTTTTTTTACACACACTAGTGTCACGTGGTCCAGCTAGAAACAACGCCATCTTTCTGCTCACGTTTCTTAAGTTGTCTTCTTTCTACACAAAAACAACAGTTGATGGACAGAATGCAGAACAATGTCATACATTCACCCCAGTACAGAGATCTGGGCCTAAATCCATCGTTTTTTTGCTCACCATGCCATTCCAGTTTGAACCCAGCCATATGCAAATCAGTCTTGACACTGTGCCCCATGGGAACAGTCCAGCCCGAACTGCCAAGCCAGGTCCTCCCTGGACTGGAAACAAGCATCCTAGGACCGGTTTCGGGCTTTCAGCCCTCATCAGCCAGGATAGCTTGATTCCAGTGGCATGGAGAGCACGGGACTCACGCCTGAGCATACCCGTCCCACTCGGGTGACAAATGCAAAAACAACAGTTGATGGACAGAATGCAGAACAATGTCATACATTCACCCCAGTACAGAGATCTGGGCCTAAATCCATCGTTTTTTGCTCACCATGCCATTCCAGTTTGAACCCAGCCATATGCAAATCAGTCTTGACCCTGTGCCCCATGGGAACAGTCCAGCCTGAACTGCCAAGCCAGGTCCTCCCTGGACTGGAAACAAGCATCCTAGGACCGGCTTCGGGCTTTCAGCCCTCAACAGCCAGGATAGCTTGATTCCAGTGCCATGGAGAGCACGGGACTCACGTCTGAGCATACCCGTCCCACTCGGGGTGACAAATGCAAAAACAACAGTTGATGGACAGAATGCAGAACAATGTCATACATTCACCCCAGTACAGAGATCTGGGCCTAAATCCATCGTTTTTTGCTCACCATGCCATTCCAGTTTGAACCCAGCCATATGCAAATCAGTCTTGACCCTGTGCCCCATGGGAACAGTCCAGCCCGAACTGCCAAGCCAGGTCCTCCCTGGACTGGAAACAAGCATCCTAGGACCGGTTTCGGGCTGATTACGGCTGTAAGCCAGAAACCGGTCCAGGATGCTTGTTTCCGGTCCAGGGAAGACGTGGCTTGACAGTTCGGGCTGGACTGTTCACATGAGGCACAGGGTCAGACTGATTTGCATATGGCCATGTCTGAACTGGGGTGGCGGAGTGAGCTAAAGAATGATGATGGATTAAACCCAATTAGTTGACTGGGGGTGAGTGCTTGCAATGTTCAACACTCCGTCCATCATCCCCTTTGGTTTTGCTATGTTCGCCCTAAGTTGGCAGGGTATGCCCAGACGTGGGTCCCTTGCTCACTTTGCCACTGGATGCAAGATAGCCTGGCTGATGATGGCTGTAAGCCAGAAACCGGTCCAGGATGCTTGTTTCCGGTCCAGGAAAGACGTGGCTTGGCAGTTCGGGCTGGACTGTTCCCATGAGGCACAGGGTCAGACTGATTTGCATATGGCCATGTCTGAACTGGGGTGGCGGAGTGAGCTAAAAAATGATGATGGATTAAACCCAGATCAGTTGACTGGGGGTGAGTGCTTGCAATGTTCAACACTCCGTCCATCATCCCCTTTGGTTTTGCTATGTTCGCCCTAAGTTGGCAGGGTATGCCCAGACGTGGGTCCCTTGCTCACTTTGCCACTGGATGCAAGATAGCCTGGCTGATGACGGCTGTAAGCCAGAAACCGGTCCAGGATGCTTGTTTCCGGTCCAGGGAAGACGTGGCTTGGCAGTTCGGGCTGGACTGTTCCCATGAGGCACAGGGTCAGACTGATTTGCATATGGCCATGTCTGAACTGGGGTGGCGGAGTGAGCTAAAGAATGATGATGGATTAAACCCAGATCAGTTGACTGGGGGTGAGTGCTTGCAATGTTCAACACTCCGTCCATCATCCCCTTTGGTTTTGCTATGTTCGCCCTAAGTTGGCAGGGTATGCCCAGACGTGGGTCCCTTGCTCACTTTGCCACTGGATGCAAGATAGCCTGGCTGATGACGGCTGTAAGCCAGAAACCGGTCCAGGATGCTTGTTTCCGGTCCAGGGAAGACGTGGCTTGGCAGTTCGGGCTGGACTGTTCCCATGAGGCACAGGGTCAGACTGATTTGCATATGGCCATGTCTGAACTGGGGTGGCGGAGTGAGCTAAAGAATGATGATGGATTAAACCCAGATCAGTTGACTGGGGTGAGTGCTTGCAATGTTCAACACTCCGTCCATCATCCCCTTTGGTTTTGCTATGTTCGCCCTAAGTTGGCAGGGTATGCCCAGACGTGGGTCCCTTGCTCACTTTGCCACTGGATGCAAGATAGCCTGGCTGATGACGGCTGTAAGCCAGAAACCGGTCCAGGATGCTTGTTTCCGGTCCAGGGAAGACGTGGCTTGGCAGTTCGGGCTGGACTGTTCCCATGAGGCACAGGGTCAGACTGATTTGCATATGGCCATGTCTGAACTGGGGTGGCGGAGTGAGCTAAAGAATGATGATGGATTAAACCCAGATCAGTTGACTGGGGGTGAGTGCTTGCAATGTTCAACACTCCGTCCATCATCCCCTTTGGTTTTGCTATGTTCGCCCTAAGTTGGCAGGGTATGCCCAGACGTGGGTCCCTTGCTCACTTTGCCACTGGATGCAAGATAGCCTGGCTGATGACGGCTGTAAGCCAGAAACCGGTCCAGGATGCTTGTTTCCGGTCCAGGGAAGACGTGGCTTGGCAGTTCGGGCTGGACTGTTCCCATGAGGCACAGGGTCAGACTGATTTGCATATGGCCATGTCTGAACTGGGGTGGCGGAGTGAGCTAAAGAATGATGATGGATTAAACCCAGATCAGTTGACTGGGGGTGAGTGCTTGCAATGTTCAACACTCCGTCCATCATCCCCTTTGGTTTTGCTGTCTTCTTTCTACACCACAGTGACTTTTGACATACGTTTGTGTACATGTCAGCTCAGGATAGGTTTCCCTGAAACTGCATTTGCTTACATTTCAACTTCATAGGCACACTATCATGACAACTTGAACATTCAGTATGATGTATAGAGTTCACTGCACAAATGTAACAGCTTATTGTTGCCCAGTAAGCAACTATGCTGTCTAGCTAACAAACAATTGCGGCCTGTCAAAGACCTCGAAATGCCAAACATGGGCATTGTTTATTATGCATACAAACTCACTTCCTCGTTAAAATCAGAGGAGAACTCTGCTGACACTTCGAGGTTGCGGAACATTTGAATTCCAGCTCAGCTGACACCTGTCCTCTCCACAATGGATGTCCCGCTGTACATCAAGACGGACAGCCTGATGAAACTTGCCCACAGGTAATGGGGAATTGGATCACCCGGCAGGGATTCTTGGCAGATCACCCACTCTAGGCCAAACTATGTTAGGGAGCGTTAGGTAGGAGCACACTACATTAGACTGCATTACAATACATTTATTATTATTATTGTAAGATTTATAATGCGCATGGCTGCCCCAGCAACGGGGCGTCCCAGCGCAGCCAAAGACTTGAAACTGTAGCGGGTGGTGGGGAGTTACGCCGGGAAGAGCCAGGTCTTTATGGCTTTGCGAAAGGCAAGATGATTCTGGATCCCTCTGATGGAGGCTGGGAGCGAGTTCCAGTGTCTGGCCGCAAGAGTTCTAAAAGAGCGGCCTCCAGCTTTGGCTCTTAGGACTCGAGGAATACAAGCCAGCCCTTGGTCGGCTGAGCGTAGAGTACGCCGAGGAACATAGAGAGCTAGCAGATCTGCCAACCCCGGTGGTGCTTGTTGAGTCAGAATTGTATGAGCCACACATAGCGTTTTAAACTGGATTCTTTTTTCCACTGGCAGCCAGTGTAGTTTAGGTAGAAATTTAGACACTGAGCAAGATTTCGGAGGCGCCAGGAGAATGCGGGCTGCTGCATTCTGTATTCTCTGCAGACGCCGGATACTGGACTTATTGGTGCCTAAATACAGAGAATTACCATAGTCCAATCTAGATAAAATCGTGGCCTGAACAATGGTCTGACGGATTTTTGAGTTAAAGAAACCAAATAAAGGTTTTAATCCTCGCAGGAGCCCAAAACAGGTCCCTGCTACTGATTTAGATTGCATATCAAAGGAGAGACCACTGTCGATCCAAACACCGAGATTCTTAACTGCCTCTTTAGGCAGGGGTGCTGCCTAATGAATATATGCCAGAATATATTCATTGTTTTAGCACAATGGTGGAACTATTCATTCTCTCCACTGTTCTTGTATTGCTACTTATGTTAATATGTTTTGTTCTAATAATAATTGCAGCGCACCTATTTTACTCAAGAATCTCACTGCTTCTATAAATGTTGCTATTGCAGGTTGTTTATTTCTTGAGTATTTCCTTTGGGTATGGATCAATCAATCAATCAAACAGCATTTGTAAAGCGCAACACTGTCACACCTAGGGGTATCTGGGTGCTGTGTCTCCATTGAGGAGCCAGGTCTTGAGTCTCTTTCTGAAGTCTGCCAGTGAGGGGGCTGTACGGCACTGGAGGGGAAGGTCGTTCCAAGTCTTGGACACACTGTACGAGAAGGAGCAGCCACCGCTGCGACGGATGCGTGGGGTTTGTGGAAGGGTGAGTGAAGAGGAGCGAAGGTATCTAGAGGGTTGGTGGCAGTTCAGACGATGGTTGATGTAGGCAGGTCCTAGGTCATGGGGGGCTTTGTAGGCGTGTGTGAGAATATTGAACTGGCATCTCTTCTGGATGGAGAGCCAGTGGATGTCTCTCGGTAGGGTGTGATGTGGGTTCATTTGGCGAGGTCCAGGATGAGTCTGGCTGCGGCGTTCTGTATGGTCTGGAGTCTTCTGAGGAGCTGGGTGGAGATGCCGGTGTAGAGGGTGTTGCTGTAGTTGAGTCGGCTGGTTACGAGTGCCTGAGTGATGGTCTTTCTGGTGTTGGTTGGGATCCATCTGAAGATTCTGCGGAGCACGCAAAGTGTGTGGAAGCAGGAGGAGGCAACTGTGTTGACTTATCATTTCATTGTCAGCTGGCTGTCGAGGATGATGCTGAGGTTGCATGCATGGTCAGCCGGTGTGGGTGTAGGTCCGAGTTCTACAGGCCACCAGCTATGGTCCCATGCGAAGGTGTTCTTCCCGAAGATCAGTACTTCAGTTATATCGGAGTTGAGTTGGAGGCAGTTGTCTCTCATCCATTTGGCTACGTTGGACATGGCGCTGCAGAAGTTGGTTTTGGCATTGGAGGCATCCTTTGTGAGCAAGAGGATCAGTTGAGTGTCGTTTCCATAGGAGATTATGTTGAGTCCTTGGGATCTGACGATGTCTGCAAGGGAGGGCAGGAAGATGTTGAACAGGGGGGGCTGAGGAATGATCCTTGTGGTACACCACATATGATTTCTTTGGATGCGGAGGTGAAGGGAATCAGTCGGATGCTCTGTGTGTGTCCTGTAAGGAAGGAGGCAATCCACTTGAGGGTGTCTTGCTGTATGCCTATGTTGTGCAGTCTGTTGAGGAGGGTTTTGTGAGAGATGGTGTTGAATGCCACAGAGAGGTCGAGGAGGATCAGAGCCACAGTTTCTCTGCGGTCAAGGACTGTTCTGATGTCGTCTGTGGCGCCAATCAGACATCCTTCGTGGGACAGCTCGTGCAAGGCTCGTGGTCTTCCTCAGCATCGCCTGGTCCACAGAGCTGCAGAGTCAAGGTCATCATCAACTCTCCTGCAACACCCGACATCGGAGGGCATTCGTCTTCCAAGTCTCCTGGTGACTCCTGAGTGACATAGACTCTGTCCCCTCTGCTTGCAGGTACCTCTCATCTAGAATCCACCTTCAGATTCCACCGGACACTTTCTCCTTCTTCAGCAGCGGCACTTTCCTGAAGTCCTCCATTGGGTTTGACGGCGGTTTCCGACACCACTTCACACATACGCACCCGGCTTCCCTGGTGTAGGTAACGTGGGTACTAGGGTATCCACGGGTGGGGTGGCTCTCCAACCCTCTGTCTTCCACGGAGTTTCTTCAGGGTCCACTTGAAGGGTCCTTAATCTTTAAAAATCCAACCGCGACTTACACGTAGACTTGTACGGAGTACGCAATCGTGTTTCCACACTGCACACGCTCTCCGTGGGGTTCCTAGTCACTCACCTTGGGTGATTCCTTGGGTCCCCAGAACTTCTATGTCCTCTCAACATTGTCTTGGCCCGAGTTGTGGTTCTTATACCACTTTCTTAGTATATGGTTTGGTCCCCCCCTGGGGTCCACTGTGTATTACGTGCTATTTACTGTGTTTCTTTGCAAAGTATTGTGTGCATTGTGCATATCTCCGGGTAGGAGATATTTTTATGTGTTAGAGAGTATTATATAATAAATACACATTTTTATAAATACTTTGTGTGGTTCTTTTTCACTTAATCTATACTATAAGATTGCATTCTGGTAAAACAAGCTGCTTTACACTCCTTCTGGACTAAGCCTGAAGGCTGCTCTCCACAGCTACCACTTAGAGAGCTTTCTAAGGTTGTCTAAGACCTCTTAAATCACCATAAGGGGTGTCTGGACTGGTGCAAGGTGCCCACTTATATAAGTTGACATCATATACCAGGCCAGCTTCTCACAATCTATTACCACGATTTCCTTGGGGAATCAGTGTTGTCATGTTGTAAGATTGAACACACATTTGTTACCCTGTAAGGCTAGGGGGTCGGATGGTGCACTGTGAGCTAGCAGGACTATAGGCCAAAATATCCTGAGAGTGTGCATGGAAACAGTCTGGGTAAATCCTGACATTTATGTTGTCCCACAAATGCACAGTTTTACCGACGGAGGTACAAACCGTACGACATGGCGCCACCAACGTTAGAGATTGGGCTTTTATTTAATGGATCACCTGAGTAGTTTTCTTTTATATACCCAAAGAACCCTATTCACCTACCAAACGGAGACGTCTGAGGTGTTAGAGAAAATCCTCCTCACCTAAGTAGGGGTCCCCTATGTATTGGCTGTAGGTTGTTCAAGCTTGAACTTTTCAAAGGATTGTCCCATAGTGGCACCCTCTCTGATTTCCACATACTCTGATGGCCGAACCAGCAGCAGTAAATATAGCTGAAAACTGCAGACATGCAGTTGCTCAGATGCTGCAACAGAATGGTCTCACACTCACAGGGGGGGAAGTTACCTTTGTGGCTGAGGCTCATGAAGCATTTAGATACAGATGTGTTCTATTCATGGATTTAAGTCCCAGCAGATGACGATCGCTTGAGACAGTTTCACAAATACACTGCAACTGACGTTCCACGTAACTACACAACTTACGAAGATCTAGAAATACTACTAACACACCAAGAACACAAACATTGGTTTAATGGCGCTCTATCACACACTATAGAAGAAGTGAGACTTGGTCTCCTTAGCAATGAGGGAGCAACATGACCAGTCTTAGCCGGCTACACACCACATCCAAATAATGCTAATTTAACAGCAGCACAAGTACGAACACTATATAATAGTTTGGTCAGAATATATAGAAGTGTGACACAGTTCATTATGCAATTAATTACTTTAAATCTTGCCAGGGCTGTTCATGCTGCACAACCACAATTGGCTACACCGGGCACTAGCCCACAAACAATTAATGCAGTCATGGGGAAAGTTCCTATCATGTGAGAGGAAACTCCATTCTCGATTGCACAGAAAACAAGTCAGTCTGAAGCATTGTGCCCCCATAGAGAATCCCAGGAAAAACACAGGATTCTTGCTATATGCTTGCCTATGTGGATGGCTCCCAATGTGGAGGACAGTGCCACTTAGGGCACAGTCTTCGCTGCAGTATATACCAGAACTCATGGTACGGCCTCATTAGCTGTTTTACCAGAAGTGCTAAATCAGATCTAGAATCCCTGCCCTGGACTTGGGGATGAAACTGATGGGCAATTTTGCCGCAGTATCAGCCATAATGTTAAGTAACATTAGAGGAGAAGCAGCAGCAATGGCTATATGCCAGCGCCTAAGGGATTTGATTTGGAGCCAGACTTAGTAAACCACAAATTAAGAGTAGTTCTGAAAAGGATAACTCAAAGCAAGGACCTGACTCTTCGACTAAGAAGATATGGAATACTAAGAAACATAAAGAAAAGACTAACCATGGAGTGGGTCTCCTCAACAGAAAGCCACTGAAAAGTGCTATAATCGGCGCAAACGTGAAACAATTAAAACGTCTGACAGGTATCGGGATACTGATACATGTTCATCTCGTTCCTTTCAGGAATCATCCCAAAAACTCTCTGAGAGAGGTGGACGATCAGAGCACCGATCAGAGGAGTACGTGAAACCAAAGAAGGACTCACAGTCACAACACTCATCTGACTACATCATAAAAAAGGAAGACAGACCTAAACAGTCCAAGCCTCAACTCAAAAAGAAGAAAGTGGCAGGCATCAAAGTGAAGCATGCTACAGATATTGAGGACACTGCTTCTGAATTGGGAATGGGCTCTGACCATGCCGGACAGAGCGGCAGAAGTAACGATAGTTCACCAGAACCTAATGGATTGTCTGGCGGCAGTAGCATTGAGTGACTATGTCCAGGTGGAAACACCAGATATGAGAGTGAGCGTTCCACATTGTTTATACGAGATTGAGCTCCAGATCGAAGGGAATAGATAATGCCGAATATAGTTCTCTTTTGGGAGAACTTGTCATTTGACTAGGACATTCTCTTGGCTGAAAAGGATTGGCTACCAGAATTTGTCATGGACTGCCCAAAGGGAGAAATGGTAATTTTACCTGGTTTTTCCGACCTCTGCCCAGAATCAGTTAGACATACATATGCCAAGGAGTGGGTGTTAGCGCTGGCTCCTGCGTCATACCGCAACCATGTGGGGTGGGGTGGGATGACGGTTCTCCATATCAGGTAATACCAGTGAGGTCAACCCCACAGCCTCAAAGACAGTACCCCATCAAGAATGATGCTAAAAAACAAGTTGGAGAAATTCTCACACAACCAGAATATCAAGGTGTAATAGAAAGTTTCACCTCTCCTATCAATAATCTCCTGTTTCCAGTAATAAAACCTGATCATTCATATCGTCTAGTATTAGATTACAGACATCTAAATACGGCTACATGCACATTTGCAGACAAAATGCATACAGCGCAGCACTAATGAACAATATAGTGCGTAAAAAATATTAAACTACATTAGATATCTCGAATGGATTTTCTGCCAAAATATAGCACCTGAAAGCAGGAAACAGTTCTGTTGTTTACCCCAGGGGTATAAGAACAGCCCTGGGTTGTTTTCAGACCGGGTTACAGAACTTTTACAAAAATTTGATGACCAGGCATTGTCCTATGTCAATGACATTTATTTGATGGATGATGAGCTTTGTGCGCATGTGCCAAGAGTAGATCGCATAGTTCTAGGATTTGCTTACACGGGCTATAAATTTAACTTATAAAAATAAAAGATTGCCCATCTCAATGTTCCATTTCTAGGATACGAGTTGTCGAGTGAAGGCAAAAACCTTGCGACAGACATCTTAGAGAAGTGTGCACTTTTACAAGCACCAAACACATTGAAGCACCCTCAATCCATATTGGAATTCCTAATTTTGGCAGAACTTACATTCCAGATTACGCACAACGGGTTAAACCATTCTTTGACTTGATTCGTCGAGACTTTTCAAGTACACATTGGACAACTGAACACACACATATTTTACATTCAGTCCAAGCTGACATGCTAGCTTCAACACACTTACACATATGTGTAAACACCACAAACCTGGTGATCCAAATAATTGAGGTTTCATCTGGGTACACCTACTTTACATTCAATGAAGGTGACACAGTACCAATTGCATACAAATCGCATTTATACACTAATGCCGAAATGCGTTTTGCACTGACAGAAAAAATACTGATCGCGGTACAGACTGCTATGGTGAGAGAGAGAGCACTGGCTCAGGTAAAACAAATAGTTGTCATCACCCCAGTTCCGGCCTTAGAGGCTGTGACAAAGGCCAGCATTTGTAACGCAAAAGCCTTACATCCATGAGGGATACAATGGGCCAACTCTCTCATCGCAATAGATGTAGACTACGTCTTTGACTCTACACTACAAAACACAAACGCAAGCATTCCTGCAGTATGAGCACAAATATCCTCTACCTAATGAAGTGATGACTCTTGATCAGTATGATTACATTATATATATGGATGGCTCTGCCCAGCTGCCGTAGGGACAAAAGCAACAATATTTAGCAGTGTGCACAGCCATAAAAGGGCACATGCGGGATGAAGAATTCCATCCTAATAAAACCTAAACGCAATCACTAGGTGACTACACTGCGCCGCTGGCAGAACGCAGGACTTTGATTCTGGCCCTGGAGAATATGGATCCCGGATTTCCCACACTAATAATTGTGATTCATATTATTGTGTTCAATCATACAATGAATACTTACACTACTAGAGCCAGAATGGATTCAGAGATTTCAAAGGGTACACAATAAAGCACAAAACGCTTTGGCCACAGGTGGCCAAGCTGAAAGCATGCTTGCCACAAACTAATGTGATTCACACCTTGGGTCACCAATGTGCAGGCGTACACGTTTCAGGGAATTCAATGACTGATTAGGCCACAAAAGCAAGAGTGCAAACTGCTGCAGTCTCTGCAATAACTCTTTCCAGTGTGAGAATAGATCGAGGCACTAGGGTGGTGCTATGCAACGGCACCCATCTGCCGAAAGGCTCTCCTAGAAAGTATCCTACCAGTTTAACATGCAAAGCATACCATTTGCCACTATTCTCAGATCGGGGGATAGGGTAGTGCTAAACTCAGATCGCAGGTTAGGCTTAATCCTACCAGTACATGAGGGCTTAGTATCAGCACACGCAGGGGTGGCGGCTACAATTTCATTACTGTAGCAGCGCTATTAGTGACCAGGTCTTTACAAACAGGCTAGGGACTTTGTCCTTAAATGTGACGTCTGCCAGCAGATGAAGGGCTCCACCATAGCATGACCACAACAGACGCCATTATTGATTTCAAACAAGCCTCTCGCATGCATTTATCTAGACGACTCTGGCCCCTTATAATCAGATGGGGCTTACAAATACCTCTTGGTTGCAGTGGATTCCTGCTCTCGATTCCTATGGGTCTGGCCACAGCTATTGGCTAACGCCCATACTGCTTTAAAGGACTTGCAAGTCTTTATCAGGACATGCACAGTTGGCACATTCCATTCCTCTAAGGCTTACAAAGACACCATGGGGAGATTGGGTGTGACTGTGCGGTATTCTTCCCAAAACCATCCTGAGGGAAATTCAGTTGTGGAGAAGATGAACCAGGACTTAAAGAAGTCTTTAACAGCAAGGGTATTAGGCTCAGGTCGCAGTTAGGTCCATCACCTATATGGGGTCCAAAGAGTACTTAACAACCTGCCTAGAAAATCCCTCGGTGGTCGGACTCCCTATGAAATCCTATTTGAGGTTAAGATGTGGGTGCCAGACCTCAACGGTCCCAGCACAGTGGCGGCAGAAATACTTTTTGAAACAAATGAACGTTTGGATGTTTTACAGGAAACGAACAGCCTCCAGGAAGCACAAAGCAACATCCAAGTAAAACGCATCACCAATGGAAGAGTGAAGGAAGGCCCAGCGATTTGTGTTTGGATCCCTAAAATTACGGACCTGGCCTGGGAGAAAATAGTGGACAAAAAAGAATGTGGGCCTGTACCTGTCCTGGCAGTTGAAGGTACCAGAACTGTGCTCTTACCGCGGCTTGCTGGCTGCAAAAACAAGAGATTTGTGTCAATATATCTCATCAAACTACAACAAGAGAGGAGGAGAACAGAGGTTCTCCAACACTGACCTCAAAAAGATTACAGGACACCCTCCAATCCTGTATACAATTATAGTTAAACACAGACTGGTTTTTCTAGGTCTTTAAGCTCAATAAGCAAGATTTAATGATCAGAAGCTGATAAATAGATCAGAAAGGTTTTTATTGTTATTTATTCAAGGCTTTCTTCATAGACCCTCTACCATAATGCCACAAATCTGCTTTTACCTTGTAATCTTACCAAACAGCAGAAAATAATGGCTAGAAAGGATCCAACATACACTGTGTTGCACATAGAGAAGTTAGAAAAATCTCATTCGTTGTTGCTGAAACACTTTCAGCTGATTGGATAATCCATGGCATTATTTCTCTGCCAATAACAGCATTCCATTTTAAATACTGTTCACAATATCATCAAGTAGGCAGATATGAGGCGCTAGGGGAAGGGTACGTACACGAGTCATAAATTTTACCTTTTGGATATCCCTGTAGGAATGGCGAGGCTAAAATTTTTCTTAGCGGCACAGACTGCAAGAGTACTTTAGGACATTCCTTAGTATGAAGGAAGTGTGGCTGCACGGCGCATGTAACGCATCCGTGGCTAACTTGTCCTGCTATCTGAAGGGTTCTCCAGATGCTATGATTCGTCCGACTTTTAGGTTGCTCTCTTATGGGAGCTATTTGATGTTGAACGATCAGAGTTGCTGCGGCATGAATCCAGGAATTGCCTATCTGGTGATAATTTCTGCAGTCGTGACCTGTTGTATTCAAGTATTGTTTCTGCCTGCCCTTACTGTTAGGGAGGCAATGCTGTGGCCTTTGATTAAGCTTTTGGATGTGCGCTTTGACGCCTTAAGCAGACTGAAAGCAGCTTTGTTCCAGAAAGATGTGGCCTTAACATCTGCAAGGGAGACGTTTGATCTTCAAGTTGCAAGGTCATCTTCTGAGATACAGTCGCTACTTTGCACTAATTTCCTACACCATTTAGGGGAGCTAGTGCACCGCATTTTTTAAATGTCTAAAACAGTGGGAGTAGGGCACTTTTTTAAGATCCTTGGCTCTTGTTTGGTGTTAGACCCGGGGTTAAAATCCCCTACCTCTGCCACCCAGATGCTAGAACCGGGGTTCAAATCCCCTGGTTGGCTGAGGTAGGTACCCGCTTTCCAATGTCAGGGTAAGGAAGGTCACTTTCTGAGATAGCCCCGCTCACCCCCTCGGTAGCTTGGCACGAGCAGCCAGGCTTATCTTCAAGGCAAATGTGTAAAGTATTTGCAATCACGCTCACAGCAACCCAATGATGACACACAAATAGACTCCACACGAGTTTTATAAAACGAGTATAAACTTTATATAAAAAGATATACGATCAGACCACACGATATAAATCCAACATATGCGTATTTGTAATATTCCTCCTGGCCGGTTTTTAGGCCAGCCAGCCCTTATCAGTTCTGGCGATATTAATGAGCACTTCTAAACATCCTACTCTAATCCTAACACCCTGTTATGCAGATCATAATGCTAGAATCAGGTACTGCTGCAATGTAAAAATAATGCAATGCTTACGCAACAATCAGGCACTTTGCGATGTAAACATAATGCAATGCGTAGCACAACCACCAGGTACGTCGTTATACAGATGTAAGGCAATGCGTAATACACTAATCAGGTTGTCCGTTATGCAGGAATAATGCAATGCGTCATACGCTAATCAGGTAGTTCGTTATGCTGAAACAATGCAATGCCCAACGCACCCGCACACAGCGGCAATGAGACTCACTTGGATTCCGGTGCACACGATACTGGACAATCCGCACAAAAGGTTCAGGCTGCACGAAGCACACGCACACAGCGTAGCTGATCCTTGCTTGGACTCCAGGTGCCCACGATCACAAGGCACGCCTTATGAGGGTCTCAGGCTGCAACAAGCACGCACACACAGTGCCGCTAAGACTCTCATGGAAACTTTTGTGTTCCTGTGTTTCCGCAACAGGGAGCCAGCTCACCTCAGGCCCTTGGGGATAATTACTTCAGGACACAGCACACAGCAAAGTCCTTCAAGCAGGGGGACACAGCACAACGCAAAGTCCCTTTAGCCTTTCCTTGGTTAAAACAGCAAACTGCAGGCCAGCCCCAGAACACACAGCAAGGGTCAGTCCTATCCTTCAGTCTATTCAGTTGTTTCTTCCTTGGCAAAGGTCCTCTTGACCACGAAGTAGCTCCAGTCTTATTCACACTTGATCAAGCCATTCTCCATAGTTCAGGGGCTTCAGCTCTCATAGTTATACCCCTCAATGGCTTTGAAGTCTTTGTGTTCAGGGGGCACTGACCCCTGTTCAAACCAGTTCTGGGTGCCTCCCTGCCAGTGACACCTTTATCCTTTGATTAGTGGGGGTCTGGATTCTCAATCACTCAGCAGGAGATGGGACAATTGTTTTATAGCAGCAACCCAGGCCTCTTCACCTCTAGGGGCTACTCCTCCCCATACACTCCAGATGCAGGTCAGCCTGTTGCTGTCTCACCTTCTCCCCTGGGTCAAGACATTCGCCAGATCCTATCGCTTTCAAATCCTGATAGTCAATCCACAACCAGGCAGAGACACACAGAAATGTTAGAGCACAAAAACTCAGCCACTTCTAAAAGAGTGGCTTCTGAACACACAATGCAAAAACCACCTTCATAAAAAGATGTGTTATTACATTGTGAGTTCAGGCATATTAAACTTCACCTTTCCATCTTAAGCCTTTGGGAAGATAGGCTGGAAAACATATTACACAGCCTCCCCATTCTGTCCTATGGGCAAGATGGCCTTTCAACAGTGAAAAACGAAATGGAGATTATTTCACTGTCAGGACATGGTACACACCTTAGTACATGTCCTACCTTTCACATGCACTGCACCCTGCCCAGGGGGTACCCTAGACCTACCATAGGGGTGTCTGATATGCATAGAAAGGGAAGGGTAAGGTCTGGCAAGTGAGTGCACTTGTCAGACAACATGGCAGTTTAACAAACTGCGCGCAGGCCCTGCAATGGTAGGCCTGAGTTCCCTTTTTAAAGCTACTTGTGTGGGTGGCACAAATAGTGCTGCAGGCCCACTAGTAGCATTTGCATTACCAGCCCTGGCACACATAGTGCACTTTACTAGGGACTTTACTAGTAAGGCAAACATACCAATCATGGACAACCAATTTCCATTACACTTTACACAGGGAGCACTTGCACTTTGACACTGTTCAGCAGTGGCAAAGTGTCCAAAGCATCTAAGTTGGCAACACAATGTCAGAAAAAAGGTCTAGGGGGAAAGCAAAAAGTTTAGGGAACTTTAGTCAAAAAGGGCCAAGTCCTACATTTGGTTATTACCTTCCAGGCCGTCTTCCGAGTTATTCCATCATTCATACACTCCGTGCTTGGAAGCATTTTTGGAGATGTTATGTTACGAGCATTTATAACGTGCACGGATACTCAGGAGTGTCCCGGCGCGGAGACCTTGCTAATGGGGGTGAGTCAGATCGAGGAGTATTCTTAAGCAAAAAGCAGAGTTTTCAGCCGTCTCCTGAACGGCTTAGCGTCTTGAATGCACCGAAGTTCAAAAGGGAGTGCGTTCCAAGCCACAGCAGCTCTATAGGCCAAAGAGCTACCGCCCATTCTCGCACGGCGAAAACGAGGAATCACTGCCAGGCGCTGTGTCCTGGAACGCAGGTTTCTGGAGGGCATGTGAAATTTAAAACGCTTCCTAAGATAGCTTGGGCCATACTGGTACAGTGCTGCATGTACCGTGGTGAGAGCTTTAAATCTCACTCTTTCCGCGACCGGCAGCCAATGTAGATCACGCAGATGCTGTTGTATGCCTGATCTACGAGGGATATTCAATAAAACCCTGGCTGCAGCATTTTGAATGGACTGGAGTTTTTTCAGCTGGTACCCAGGCACACCGACATAGATCGCGTTCGCGTAATCAATACGTGACAGTATCAGTGCACGGGTAACCATCTCTTTAGCAGGTCGAGGAAGAAGTGGCAGGAACTTCTTGAGGGATCTTAGTGTACCAAAACATTGTCCTGCTAACTTTTTAATCTGAGTGATAAACCTAAGATCCTCATTAAACCAAATCCCAAGGTTCTTAACCGGTTGACCATCAGAGTTGGGAAGAGGGTAATCAGCCGGCCAGAGAGATTCTTTGAACTGAGAGGGAAAGGAGCCGTACAGGAGGATTTCGGATTTATCCTCATTGCACTTAAGCTCCGCTGTATGGAGCCATCTGAAGACGGCCGACAGACAGGCCGTGGCCTGAGCAGGAGAGGAGCCATCTTTGCCCCATGTAAAGAGGAGCTGGGTGTCATCAGCGTAAGCGATGATCTTAACACCCAGCTCCTCTGCCAGATAGATCAGTGGGGTCATATATATGTTAAAGAGAAGTGGGCTTAGAGTCGAACCTTGAGGGACTCCCGTGGACACAGCTTGTGGTGCGGAGGCAAACGGGGGCATCCAAACTTGTTGTGAGCGTTGGTCCAGAAATGAACTCACCCAGCGCAACACCGCACCTGTCACCCCAATGTCAGAAAGGCGGGCCAGAAGCAGTGAGTGAGGGACAGTATCAAATGCCGCGGAGAGGTCTAATAAAATCAGAGCTGCTCTACCGCCAGCATCCAAACATTCTCTAATGGCCTCCGTAACTTCCACCAAAGCTGATTCAGTGCTATAACTGACCCTGAAACCAGATTGCGCTGGATGAAGCAAACCTGCACTCTCCACATAGGCGGTCAGTTGCTTGTTGACTGCCTTCTCACAGACTTTAGCCACAGCTGGAAGAAGCGAAATTGGTCTATAACTTGTAGGGATCTGGGGATCAAGAGAAGGCTTTTAAGCAAAGGCAAGAGTTTGGCTTGTTTCCAGGCCAAAGGCACAGTGGCCGTCCTTAAGGACAAATTGATCAGAGCATTGACCTCCGGGTTAACAGTCTCTGCTACTGAGGCCAGCAGCCTGGCCGCACAGGGATCCGAAGGGGAACCCGATTTAAGTGATTTTAAAATTGCCAAAGAATCTTGCATGGTAATGGAAGAAAAGACAGAAATGGCCGAAGATGCATATGGACCTCTTGATAAGGTTGGAGGGTCAGAGCACTCGCCCGATGGAGTAAGAGTCTGGGCCAATTTGAAATTTTCCTTAATTGCCAGAATTTTGTTGATAAAAAAACTTGAAAGTTTCTCACACCATGCGGCGGAGGTGAGAAGGGGGATACTTTCCGCCGCAGGTGCCAGAAAACTCTGAACAATCGAAAAAATTTCTTTGGAATTATTTCTTGAGAGAGCAATTCTCTCCGCATAGTGAAGACCCTTAGCCTGCAGTATAGCTGCATAGTACTGTCTTTGAGCTTTCCTCAACAGCTCTTTAGCTAAGGGACAGTAGGATTGGCGCCAACTCCGCTCTAATTCCACAAGTCCTGCTCCTGATTGTCGGGACAGTGCTTTTATTTTTTCTGCTGCGCAATGGATGTCCCATCACGAGGCCTAATGGAACTGGCACTGCCACATGTGCTCCTGTGTCGTGGAAAGCATGATACAGCATTTTGGCTCACCTTTACTTTAGGAACTAAATGAACATTGGTTCTTGTCCTTCCAGCCTGTGTGGCTACACTACGTGCAGCCCGTATTCCGCTGTCTTCTGAGCACTTTCGAGTGTGCTTTGGATATATGCTTGGTGACGCAATCGGTTCAGTCAGCGGTTCAGATCGGTCCAGACCGCAATCGGTTCAGATCGGTCCGTTAACGGCCCTTCTGTACTGTTGTCCATGGCACTTACCGTTTTTCCTAAATGCATTTTACAAGCCCCCCTGGGATGCTTCTGCTCCTGTTGGACTGGATCTTGGCTTGACTTCTGCAGATTCGGCATTGGCTACTCCTCCTTCAGGGGGCTGGATGGGAACAAATATGCTCAATGGATCTGATTCAATGGGTGCCTGTGGGAACATCGTCTGCTGTAGCTGGGAACAGCAATGTTCGTCTACTTCTCACAGCATTTAAACAATCTGGTTGTTTCGAGCCGTGAGACACATTTTCTTATTTGTTTTTGTTTTTCGACTAAAGTTGTTTTTAAAATTTTGTTTTTAACATTTTTATGTGGCTTTTATTATGCTTACTATGTTAAAGAAGCAGTGATTGTTTTAGCTTTTAGTTTAAAAAAATATTTTACAGCCCATATGTTTTAACATTATTTGCTTCTGTAGTGATTGCTTTTTCACCTTCAGTGCAAGGAGTGGGTGTCACGTGGCCTAGCTAGAAACAACACTATCTTTCTGCTCACGTATCTGAAGTTGCCTTCTTTCTACAACACGGTGGCTTTTGACATACATTTGTGTATGTGTCAGTGCAGGACAGGATTCCCCGAAACTGCATTTGCTTACATTATAACTTCGTAGGCACACTATCATGACACCTTGAACATTCAGTATGATGTATAAAGTTCACTGCACAAATGTCTCGGCCTATTGTTGCCCAGTAGGCGACGACGCTATCTAGGTAACATAAAAGGACTGACAAAGACCTCGGCATGGCAACATGGGCACTGTTTATTATATATACAAACTCACTTCCTCCTTAAAATCAGAGGAACTCTCTGCTGACACTTCGAGGTCACGGTACGTCGGAATTCCAACTCAACTGATTCCTGTCCTCTCCACGTGGAATGTCGTACTCTACACCAAGACCGACAACCTGATAACACTTGCCCACAGGTAATGGGGAGTTAGATCACCCAGCAGGGATCCTTGGCAGATCACCCACCCTAGGCCAAACTAGGTTAGGGAGCGTTAGGTAGAAGCACATTACATTAGACTACATTACACTACATATATGCAGGCATATATTCATTGTTTTAGCACAATGGTGGAACTATTCATTCTCTCCACTGTTCTTGTATTGCTAATTATGATGACATGTTTTGTTCTATTATTAATTGCAGCACACATATTTTACTCAAGAATCTCACTGCTTCAATAAATATTGAAATTGAGGCTTGTGTATTTCTTGCACCTTTCCTTTGGGTATGCATGAGAGTCCAAGCGAAAAGGTTCTAGATCTGTTACCATGATTTCTTTGGGGAATCGGGGTTGTCATGTTCTGAGGTTGCACACACATTTGTTACCTTGTAAGGTTAGTGGTTCGGATGGTGCACTGTGAGCTAGCAGAACTATAGGCCAACATAACCTTGAGGATGTGAACAGAATCAGTATGGCACAATCCTGATTTTTATGTTGTCCCACAAACGCACAGTTTTACCGACGGAGGTACAAACCGTATGACACCAGACCTTCTTTCTCCTCTGTGACTGCTATATTTCTTCTTTTAACAATGGGAAGTCCTGTTTTGGCAGTTGCAGGGCTTTCCAAATAATCCATTAATTCAGCTGTTTTTTGGGGCTGTCCTGCGATCAGTCTCCTGTAATAAAAAAAGATAAAGAAACATGCATATTGGTATAGACACATAAAGGGACTTTGGGTCAGACTTCTTCAGCCTTTGATCTGTCCAACTGTCATTCGCATTTTGCTTCTGACCACCAAAGCATACAGCATGAGTCAACTTGTCAGCCTCTAAATCATTGTCTCTCTTGTACTGTGAATGCTGGCATTGTGCCCAACCACATGTGCACTTCAATCTAAAAAGAAGTAGAATTTAGTGTGAGGGCTGGTGGGCCAATTCTTATCTTTGCAAATGTTTTTTTTTTCCTTTCTTAAACTTTTTTAAATTTTTTTATTTGTCACCTTCAATGTTTAAATTGTGTCTTCAGCTTACAGTAATTAAAGCAAATTGTATATTTTTCTTGTGCCAATAAAAAGTACAATTTCCTGTGTGTTTTAGAACTTCAAATTGTATGTACACCTGCCTGCTAGAAAGCACTTGTATTGCTCTAGTAACATTATATGCAATGGTTATGTTTTTTCAATTTAAAAAAACTTTATTTGCAAGAATATGGCTGCTAATCATTGATCAGCAACAGTTTTTCTGCTTTTTATGTGCTTGTAATAAAAATTTTAAAATATAACCATCACACCAACTTGTCAAAGCAGACCGATTGACTTTACCAATGCTTTAAACAGTTATTCTCTGAACAGATGGTGTTATGGACCCTTATGGAAGATGAGCAAAGATGTAGAGCGTCAGTGTATTATATGGGCCCAGTTCCCTGTGCTCAACATCAGAATGGATAAAAAACAAATAGTCCCCAATATGGTTTCTTGTGGGCCCTTTTGCTTTGGCCCCTGCCAGTTTTTATGAAGGGAACAATAATAAAGTGTGCACGTAGTAAAGCTCAAGCTTTCACTGCAATTAAGAGCCCCAATATAATCAGATGGCAGTGAGAGAGAGAGAGAGAGTGTCTGTGCAGTGCTTAGTTTGTAATAAAATGAGTGACGGTGCCCAAAGATCTGCTGAGAAAGCTTTGGCCGGTGCTTCTAAACGTCGGCCACCAAAACCAAGGATGCGTAGTCTTGAAGTTACCTCATAGCTCTTCCATCCACTATAAGAAACTCCTTGCCTCTTTATCTCACTGCTGCAGGTCCTTGCTTTCTCCTTTTGTGACAGGTTTTCCCATCTTTCTTTTCCTACATCTTACCCCTTTGAGTGTTTTTCCCTCTCTCTTTTGTGGTCAATATCTGATGAGGAAATATAAGTGCTGGTCCCCAAAAATGAGTGCCGCTGGACCCCACTGGCAACCACTGTCTCAAATTAAACACTGCGTGTGCGTGTGTTCTAGTTGACAGACTAAAATAATAATTGTGTTTAATAATTTTTCAGCTTTTTTCAAGAATCCGATATGCTGAATAAAATAAATTACTTTGGGCCACATGTGCAAAGCATTTTTGCTGTCGGAAACGGCCCGATTTCAACCGTAAAAATGCTTTTACATATGTTCAAAGCACAAATTGTGATTTGACAACACATTACATAATCACAATTTCGGTATTTGGAAGGGGCATGCTTTGTGTATCCCTTGCAAATGCCGAATCTGAATGGGATGTATTAATGTTTTGCAACCAAATCCCGGTCGCAAACCATTAATAATTTACCAACTCCGTGAAGGAGGTGGTAACCCATTCGCAAAGGGAAGGGGTCCCAAAGAGACCCCTTCCCTTTTGAGAATGGAATTTTTATTATTTTTAAGAGCAGGCAGTGGTACCACGGTCCACTGCCTACTCTTAAAAAATGAAACTTCAAAGTCTATTTTTTTTCTTTTTAAATGCATCCCATTTTTCAAAACAGGTTGCATTTAAAAAATAGAAGACTTCTTTAAAAAAAATCGGTCACACACATGGTGGCCTGCTGACCCCAGCAGGTCACCATTCCTGTGATGCCTATCATTCCTAATGGGTCGCAAACTGCAACCTACCTCATTAGTATTCATGAGGTAGGTAGGTTTGCGAGCCACTAGGAATCGCTATTTGAAAGATGTAAGTTTTCTTTCATCAGGAATTGCGATTTCCCAATTGCGATTCAGAAAGAATTGCAATTAGGAAATCACATTTCTAGATTTTTGTACATGTGGCCCTTTGATTTTTAGAACATTATATGCTGCATTTTATCTTGTTTTAAAACCACGGCCCCATAGTTAATTTTGCACAGATATGATTGTTCAATGGTAGTGGAGCTATTTTCAGAGTGGCAAGACTGGCCAGTGGGTCTGTCTCATTAAAGGTCTAAAAATGTATAGTGTTTTGAACAATTGTGGTGTACCAGTACGTGTAGAAACAGCCAATTCATTTTAATGTGAATATGTAAGTCCCCTTATCAACAGCCCCAACATACCTCAAGGTATACTAGTGTCTTTCAAATCACAAATATAACATGGTAATATACGTTGGAATAGCCATCTGCTTTATAAAAAGTACTTTCCCTATCTAAATAGACTTCACACTGACATATCATCAGAAACAACCATTGGAAAGCCACTTCGAAGTCTTATGCGATAAAAAAGGTGGGGCTTCAAGCCAAGTGCTGTGTGCTAATCCTAAGCACAGAAGGGGTTGGCTTCGCCTCACTTGTTAGCGTTTTTCGAAATATGCAAAATATGCAAATATTGCATGAAAATTATGTTTGAATGATCAGAGTTTAATGATGCATAGAGTCGTAACTGATAAACTAATGAGGTTGCCCCTGAAACAAGTTACCTAAGTCCCTTAGAGGTGTAAATAATGCTATGAATAGTTATGCCACATTTTCATGTAATACAACATTATTTTAAAATGGATGCAGTTTCTCGTGTTCTATTCAACTTCTCCTGCTCATTCCCCCTCCCAATCAGTTTCCCACTGCAAATCCATCTCTCCCCTTCTTTCCGCAGAGCATCAAGTAAATGATGTCAATATAATAGCAATGTACATTTGTTAGAAAACGTGTATTGTGAAAATAACATATGTGATGTAGCCAAAGTATCATTTTCAAGGTCTTCTGCTGGAAGTTCTGCTGAAGACGTGTTGGTGCTAGTTCTATGAACCATTGTTTAAATAATGTTTCATTTGTATTATACATCTAGCAAAGTGCATTTGCTGAGAAGCAAATTGAAGATTCTCTTACCTTAAGAAATGGGTTAGTGCTAAACAATTGTGTAGCTTTGAATTATTACATTGTTGTTTCTGATTCACCAAATGTGACCCTAACCATGATCATACCATGCTGAATTTGCAGAATCAAATAATATCTTGTGTGATTTGTCTATAAATCCTTTAGGATTCTGTCTTTTGTGGGATTCTTTTACCATTTTCCTCATAGGCAACTTGTCATGTTATCAGTGTTCATTATGAGTTTGACACATACAATTCTTTGCTTACATTACGCCTAACTAGGGATTATATAGTGTTATGATTTTCTATGTATCTGCTCTTCTGTAATTGGGCCATCATGGCAATCCATGCATTTCTGACTATTCTGTAATAAATACCGTTTTTGCTCTATTTTCGATCTAGAACTCAGTTCTTTATGCGTCTAATATTTTTTTCTGTTTAATTCTGCCAAATCGTGTTTTCTTGATAGGGAGGGTAGTCTCTGACCGCTAGATCAACTGGAGACTCTGGAGCCGAATTATTTTGGTTAACATTTGAGGTGATCAATTATTAGGGTTTAGGTGATTATTCAAGTTTGACTCCCACTCCTCTCATGAGTCATGCCCCTCTCCACTAGACAGCATATTACACTCTGCACATTGCTTACATACTCTACTGCACTGGCTGCCCGTGGAGAAGCAAATCAAGTTTAAAGCGCTTTGCATCGCCTTCAAGGCTCTGCATAACCTTGGTCCTGTTTACCTAACAGATCGCTTCCAATGGCATATTCCAGCACGTACACTTCGGTCTGCCTCTCTGAAGCTCGTGAAAGAACCTAAGTTCCGTCTTCTAAGATGGGGTGGTAAAAGCTTCACATGCGTCACATCCAGATGGTGGAATGACATGCCAATAAAGTTAAAAAACTCCCCATATCTACTGTCCTTTAGGAAGGGACTTAAAACCTGGCTTTATACCCAATAACCTCTCGTAAACAACCGGGCGTAACATCTCTCGGTTGGTCTATGTGTTGAGCTGCAAGCGCCTAGACGTCCTTGGGTAGTAGTGCGCTATATAAATATATAAATAAATAAATATATATACCATATATATATATATATATATATATATATATATATATATATATTCACTGAAAAAACCATAGGTTTCACGGACGTTATAGTTAGAAATTATCATTTAAAAAACCTTTGAAATTCACTGAAAAAACCATAGGTTTCAGGGACGTTTTAGTTAGAAATTTTCATTAAAAAAACCTTTGAAATTCACTGAAAAAACCATAGGTTTCAGGGATGTTATAGTTAGAAATGAGCATTTAAAAAACCTTAGAAATTCACTGAAAAAACCACAGGTTTCAGGGACGTTATAGTTAGTTGGACATTTCACTCGTACAAAACCAGAGAAATTCAGCCGTTATAGTTAAATGAGCTAACTATAACTCGCGCCCCAGCAATGCACTGCAGATGACGTCACATATTACATCACTCATGACATGGTCAGTGACATCACTGATGACATCTCAAATGACATCACTGATGACATCATCCATGTGATAATCTGATGCACCTCCTCACGCCCTAATATAACCTTTGATATACCCACTCTAAAATACAGACTGCCATTCTCAAAACCATAGACACACCAATACCAGTTACTACATACCCACTCACTGATTCCTAGGACTACACACACATCCACTCATTCAGCCATGCAGTCACTCATAAATGCATTCACTCATCAATACACCACTATCATATGTACTCATACACCTATACAGACACTCACACACCGCCACTCACCCATAGAGTTACTCACACACATAGTCAGTCATGCAAAGAATCAATCACACTTCCATTTACTCACCTACACAGTTATACACACACCACCTCACTTATTCATACAGATACTAACACATACTTACTCTCTTATACAATCACTGACACCAGCACATACTCATCCATACAGCCACTCTCACAATCACTCACTCTCCCATATAGTCATTTATATAGTCCAACACTCATATATACTGCTTTTAACATATGTAGTTACTCACACATGTACCACTGAGACATCAATTCACTCACCAAAACACCTATACACACACTTACCCACCCATACAGCCCTTCACAGATGCACTGTTGAATCCATACACCCAGTGAATCACCCACTCACACATCTATGCACGGAGTCACATTCCCCCACACACCCACACAGACACTCAGGCACCCATACAGATACACAGACAACCAATTAATAACCCATATAGACAGTCATGTAGTTACTCCCTAACCCATGCAGCCGCTTACACACCAACTGACAGACTGATACAGACATCCACACAGTTTAGTCACTAACCCATGCATTCAGTAAGACACGTTTAATCACTCACTTATACAGTCAGTCATGCACCTACTAAATCATCCATACAGACACTCATACACCCACTCATTCTTCAATACACCTTGGCATATATATATATATATATATAAAACATATTTAAACTTTACAGAAACACACAGTCACTGGATGACTCAACTAACTATAAAGGCCAAATTTCTCTGGTTTTGTATGAGTGAAATGTCCAACTAACTATAATGTCCCTGAAACCTGTGCTTTTTCAGTGAATTTCTAAGGTTTTTTAAATGCTAATTTCTAACTATAACGTCCCTGAAACCTATGGTTTTTTCAGTGAATTTCAAGGTTTTTTTAAATGCTAATTTCTAACTATGGCTACATATGTGGGACATGTGCAGAAAGAGGAAGAAAGGCGCAGAAAGAAGCAGAAAGAATCAAGAGAAGTGCAGAAAGAGGCAAGAGAGGTACAGAAAGAGGAAGAAAGGTACAGAAAGAAGCAAGAGAAATGCAGAAAGAGGCAACAGAAGTCCAGAAAGAGGAAGAAAGGTGCAGAAAGAAGCAAGAGATGTACAGAAAAAGCCAACAGAGGAGCAGAAAGAGCCCTACTTTGACTGTACCTTACAACAGACTCATACAAAGTAGCCTAATCACTAATCCGTCTCCCAAGATATCTTAAACCTCACTTTTCTCTTGAAGGTTCAATATTCGACTGCTCAGAATGTTAGGCCTACCAAATATAAAACAGCAATCCTAAGCATGTCACTGTTGTAAGTCTGACCAAGTTTTTGAAGGTATGCATGCGTGTGTCTCTGCTTTTACCTAGTGACACGTTACATAAAAATAAACATACAAATACTTGAATACCTGTGTTTCAAACAGCATACTCTGTAAATTTGTGTACAAAAAGGTAGAAGCAAGAGAAGTGCAGACAGAAGCAACAGATGTGCAGAAAGAGGCAAGATGGGTGCAGAAAAAAGCAAGAGAGATGCAGAAAAAAGCAAGAGAAGTGCACAAAGAACCAACAGAGGTGCAGAAAGATGCAAGAGGGGTGCAGAAAGAGGAATGAGAAGTGCAGAAAGAGGCAAGAGAGATGCAAAAAGAGGGAAGAAGGGTGCAGAAAGAGGCAAGAGGGGTGCAGAAAGAAACAAGAGAAGTGCAGAATGAAGCAACAGGGGTGCAGAAAGAGGCAAGAGGGGTGCAGAAAGAGGCAAGAGGGGTGCAGAAAGAGGCAACAGAGGTACAGAAGGAGGCGAGAGAACTGAACAGGGGTGCAGAAAGAAGAAACAGGTGTGCAGACGGAGGCAAGAGAGGTGCAGAAAGAGGGAAGAAGGGTACAGAAAGAAGCAAGAGTGATGCAGAAATTTGCAACAGAGGTGCAGAAAAAGCAAGAGCAGTGCAGAAAGAACCAACAGAGGTGCAGAAATAGGCAAGTGGGGTACAGAAAGAGGCAAGAAAAGTGCAGAAAGAAGCAAAAGAGGTGCAGTAAGAGGCAGGAGAACTGCAGAAAAAGGCAAGAGAGGTGCAGAAAGAGGCAGGAGAGGTGCACAAAGAGGCAAAAGGGATACAGAAAGAGGCAAGAGGGATGCAGAAAGAGGCAAGAAAAGTGCAGAAAGAAGCAACAGAGGTGCTGGGAAGAGGCAAGAGGGGTACAGAAAGAGGCAAGAGAAGTGCAGAAAGTAGCAACAGAGGTGCTGAAAGAGGCAAGAGAGGTGCAGAAACAGGCAAGAAAGGTGCAGAAAGAGGGAACAGGGGTGCAGAAAGAGGTAAGAGGGATACAGAAATTTGCAAGAGAGGTGCAGAAAGAAGCAAGTGCGGTGCAGAAAGGAGCAAGAGAGGGGGAGAAATAGGGAAGGGTGCAGAAAGAGGCAAGAGGGATGCAGAAATTTGCAAAAGAGGTACAGAAAGAAGCAAGAGCAGTGCAGAAAGAACAAACAGAGGTACAAAAAGAGGCAAGAGGGGTGCAGACAGAGGTAGGAGAGGTGCACAAAGAGGCAAGAGGGGTATAGAAAGAGGCTGGAGGGGTGCAGAAAGAAGGAAGAGAAGTGCAGAAAGAAGCAACAGAGGTGCTGAAAAAGGCAAGAGAGGTGCAGAAACAGGAAGGAAAGGTGCAGAAAGAGGGAACAGGGGTGCAGAAAGAGGCAAGAGAGGTGCAGAAAGAGGGAAGAGGGGTGCAGAAAGAGGCAAGAGGGGTGCAGAAAGAAGCAAGTGAGGTGCAGAAAGAGGCAACAGAGGTGCGGAAAGACACAAGAGAGGTGCAGAAACAAGCAAGAGAAGAGCAGAAAGAGGCAAGAGAATTGCTGAAAGAAGCAACAGAGGTGTAGAAAGAAGCAAGAGAAGTGCAGAAAGAGGCAAGAGGGGTGCAGAAAGAAGCAAGTGAGGTGCAGAAAGAAGCAACAGAGGTGCGGAAAGACACAAGAGAGGTGCAGAAACAAGCAAGAGAAGAGCAGAAAGAGGCAAGAGAATTGCTGAAAGAAGCAGCAGAGGTGCAGAAAGAAGCAAGAAAAGTGTAGAAAGAAGCAAGAGAGGTGCAGAAAGAAGCAAGAGAGGTGCAGAAAGAAGCAAGAGAGGTGCAGAAAGAGGGAAGACGAGTGCAGAAAGAGACAACAGGGGTGCAGAAAGAAGCAAGAGAGGTGCAGAAAGAGGCAAAAGAAGTGCAGAAAGAAGCAACAGAGGTGCAGAAGGAGTCAAGAGAGCTGCAGAAAGAGGCAAGAAAGTTGCAGAAACAGGCAAAAGAGGTGCAGAAAGAGGGATCAGGGGATCAGACACAGGAAAGAGAGGTGCAGAAAGTGGGAAGAAGGATGCAGAAAGAGGCAAGAGGGGTGCAGAAAGAAGCAACAGAGGTGCAGAAAGAAGCAAGAGAAGTGCAGAAAGAAGCGACAGAGTTGCAGAAAGAGGCAAGAGAAGTGCAGAAAGAGGCAAGAGAGGTGCAGAAACAGGCAGGAGAGGTGCAGAAAGAGGGAACAGGGATACAAAATGAGGCAAGAGGAGTACAGAAAGAAGCAAGTGAGGTGCAGAAAGAGGCAACAGAGGTGCAGAAAGAGGCAACAGAGGTGCAGAAAGTGGAAGAGATGAGCAGAAAGAGGCAAAAGAAGTGCAGAAAAAGAAAGAAAGGTGCAGAAAGAAGCAACAGAAATGCAGAAAGAGGCAAGAGAGGCGCAGAAAGAAGCAAGAGGGGTTTGCACACCATTAATACCAATTTAATACCCACATTTAGCAATAAGTAACAGGTGACCATTCTAGGTTTGCAAAGGGCCTTCCACCTTGCTGTAACACTTGTCGCTGCATTTTTGGTAACGTTTGAGCTAGAAACAAGGTTTTTTGTTCAAATCTGCAGATTATGCAGCAGATGATGGATTATGTGGCAAATGCATAAAATGTATAATTGAGCAAAAGTCGGTGGAGCCAAACAGTGGCATAATTCCAGTGGCCCTGCTCATACCTCTGACTAGGTCCAGAAGTGCTCCTCAGTAGTTCCTTCTTTTTTTGTCTCATTGAGTTTATAGTTTAGCTTCTATGGAAATGAGGAAGGCTAAACCTGAGGTTACCACTCCACAACACAGACTATCATACCACACAATTACTCTCCATAACACATAATCCCACTCTACATAGTTCCTACACACTAAATACCACATACTTTCTATCCACATAATTTCACTGCACAACATACCACATAATTTCACTACACACAACCTACATCCACTCTACTCCAAGAAACATTAATAAAACACTTTTACATTTACAACGCCAATAGCTCTAACTCTCGCAAATGCGAAACCTATTACATTGCAAATGCTTCTTTAAGTAGTAGTCGTGTTTGCAGAGAGGTGGAGAAAGGGGGCTGGGCCTCCGACCACTGCTCAGGAATTCCGCTGCATAGGACTTACAGGAGGTAACAGGAGGGCTTCTTGGCCCCCAAAGTCCCTCAGGAGAAAAGTGGACTTCATCCCCCAACCCGTAGTGTGCCAGGAGGCATGTTTGCAGAGTTGTGGAGCAAGGGGGCATGGCCTCCGAAGACCTCTTAGCAGTCCCACTGTGTGGGACTTACTGGAGGTAACAGGAGGGGTAGTTGGCCCCCAAGGACAACCTTGGGGGCCAACTACCCCTCCTATTACCTCCAGTAAGTCCCACACAGCAGCATTGGTAAGTTCTCATAGCAGACCACGCCCCCTTTGCCCACCAGTCTGCAAATGCGCTCCCTGGCGTGCTCTTCGATGGGGATTAAAGTCCCCTTCGCTGAAGGGGTGGTTAGGGGCCAACTAGCCTACCTGTTACCTCCAGTAAGCCCCACACAGTGGGATTGCTGAGAGGTGGACACAGGCCACGCCCCCTTTGTCCACCACTCTGCAAACGCGCCTCCTGGCGTGCTCTTGGTTGGGTGATGAAGTCCCCTTGCCTCCTGAGGGTCCCTGGGGGCCAACTAGCCCTCCTGTTACCTCCAGTAAGCCCCACACAGCTGGATTGCTGAGAGTGGTCCGAGGCCATGCCCCCTTTTTACACCACTCTGCAAACGCGCCGCCTGGCGCACTGCTGCTCGGGGGATGAAGTCCACTTCAGTCCTGAGGTCCTCAGTACACAAATGCTTTTTGAGGCCCTGGGGGTCCCTGTGGGACCCCCAAACCAGGCCTAGGTGGTCAGGGTGTTTCTACCCTGCCCCCTTTTCTTTTTTTAAATCATTTTATCCCCTTTTTTATGGCTGCCAACACTTCTTGGTTTGGAGTGTTGACAGCCAATCAAAATGAAGCTCGTGCTCGGGAGGGTTCGCGAATCCTCCTCAGCCACCAGATATTGATATTTGTATTTTTTGAATTTCTCAGGCACTACTGAAGGGATTTACACCATTTAAAAATAAGAACGCTTTCTGAATCAAGACCTACCTTTTTGCCAAATTTGGTGTAATTCCGTTCAGCAGTTCGGGCTGTAGCTTTGTCTAAAGTTTCCTATGGAAATTAACATGGAGAAAATGCGTTTTGGGACTGCCCTTTTTTCTCGGCCCCCACTCAACAAATCACCCCGAAACTTTCAAGACAGGAGCCGACCTGAGCGAATCATTAGTTTTGACAATTTCGCGAAGATTCGCCAAATGGCGCCAAAGATATTTGCAAAAGAAAAAACGTTTTTTTAATAGAAACGAGGTACTAACTATAACTACCTACTGGCGACCGTCAGTAGGTAATATATATACATATATATATTCGTCATGTGATCAAGGCCCCTTGGGGGCTGAAACGCGTAATGGCTGATTTGCACATGGAGCAATAAAGAAAATTTGCAGCACTTATCCGGTGGTCCGTGCTCCTATTTGTTAAAAAACGATGGTGTGGAGTGTATCGTGATATATATATATATATATATATATATATATATATATACACACACACACACACTTGAATATGTAGCACATATGAAGATGTTCAGAATGTAATATGCTATTTTTTACCATTGTTGAGTGTGAGAAGGGGCCACACAGGGATTCACAAGAAGTGAAGGCTTGAGTGGTACAATGGTAATAAATAGCATATTATACTCTGCGTATCTGCGTGTATGGTTTACACTTTGTCAATGTTCAGGCAGATCCGTGCATGGGAAAAAAGTTAAGGAGCGCATGAATATGCACTTTCTCATTTTTGCTCCCATAGGAAATTTCGTTGGTGTTACAGCCAAAACTGCTGAATGAAATTTATAGCAAACTTGGCATGAAAGTAGAATTGTACTCAGAAATCATGTTTTCATTGGTTTGGTGTTCATCTGTTCTGTAGGTTATGAGATAAAAGCATTTAAAAAGTTGCCTAGCAGGGCTTAAAGGGTTAATATCTCTGTATGTTTGTGTCATTTTAATCACATAGAGTTGACAGATCTTATCTGTATCTGCAAATAAAAACATTTAAAACATGAAGGAATCTGATTGGACTAGGGCACTTTTTCTCCCATCATCCCTTTGGAAACCTAAAATGGAACCACAGATCAAACAGCTCTAATAAGCTGGCCACATCGTAACCACATTCTGAAAAATAATTCAAAAGCCATACAAGGGGGCAAGGTGAGCACATCTTGACCATTAGGCCTATCAGGGGACCCAAAAATGACCCCACATGGTTTAAATAAATAAAAACATTGGGGCTCTATTTTAGAGCTTTGTAATGCCTTCAAACTTAAAATGGCACTTGGGTCTGTGGTACTGGTCATAATACCACAGAACCCGGGCACCACTGTAGGTGTCAAGGTACAGTGAAACACAAAAGGATCAGCAGACAAGGTAAGTTTTGTGCCTGAGTACTGAGAACCCAGAGTAAGCTTCACCAACCCATGTCTCACCATTTGGAGATTCACAGTCATGGCTTCAGAACTGTGGACCCCGGATGTATGGGCCAGAAAAGCTTGACCTGGGTTTGTGGTAGCTTGGGCATGAAGTATGCCCTGTGTTCGCAGTACCAAGCCTGGGTTAGTGAATCAAAAAAAGTAAATAAATGAAAAAAAGGATAGGGCCTGGCCAAAGGCTAAACTCTTTAGGTACCTCCTATGTGCAGCGGGATTGGCCAACAGCAGGTTGGGTGCAGGGTCTCACCATAGGCTATGCCCTGTGGGCAAACTCTGCTGCACACAGCCGAAGGCCGTGTGCAGTGGGGGTTTTGCCACCCATGTTGGGATGACTGCCCATTTTCCATTGGGCGCAGGCCTAGCCATAGACAAGGATCTCCAGCCGTTGTTTGCTGTGCATGGCCAAAAGCCATGGCCGCAGGGATAGGCAGCCTGCAGCAGGTTGTGCACAGGGCCTGGTCGCAAGCGTTGGCAGGGGTTGAAAATGAAGTGAGTCATAAAAATATATGAAATTCACTGGAAAGGCCTGAAGCCTATTTCAACACAATAGAGGGGGAAGTCAGGACCCTACTTTGGGACGGGCAGCCCCCACACATTGCGGCTCATAAACTTGTCAGAGGATGGCACAATAGAGGGATAGCTCTGCCCAACATTCGGGCATATTAGTGGGCAGCTCAGTTGTTGGTTATAAATCAATGGGTATATCGCACATACAACGAACCATCATGTTGCATGGATAGATGGCTGGTGGCCCTGGGAGCTATAGAAAGGCCCTATACATGAACCTGAAACACGAATACCTCACGGGCCTACCGGCCCAAACATTCCCCCTGTGGCATCGAGTGACAAAGAAACTGGGATGAAGTAACAAGGTGATGCAAGCTATGCCCTTATGGGAGGCCGAGAGATTGGATAGAAACAGCCTATTGCCAAGCTTTGACAAATGGGACGTCATTGGAATATCGAGGGTGGGTGAACTGTGGGCAAGGGGAAATATAGTTCCATTCTCTGATTTGCAGAAAGAATACGAAATGTCAGACACAGAGACATTTAGATACCTACAGATACATCACGCCCTGATGGCAATCATTCCAACTGACAAAGACCTGCCAGAGGGCTCTCCTCTGTAAGATAGACTCCTGACAGAATACATGGACTGAAGAACCATCTCCATGACATATCAAAAAATAATCAATAACCTACCTGACCCCCTTTTATGTCTTCACAAACTTTGGCGGGCAGATATAGGAAACCTTGAAGATGAGGACTGGCAGGATGCACTCTCCTCCCCACGTGAAGTAGCCATATCATCGCAACTGAGATTGGTACAGCTTAAAATACTCCATAGATCATGTTTCTCCTGTGACATCCTGGTTAAAATGGGTAGGAGAGATGATGCAATGTGTAGAAGGCGGCGTGGACAGAGGGATACGTTCTATCATACACTGTGGGAATGTCCGGCTGTTAAAGTATATTGGGAAGCGGTGGTGTCACAAATGTGAGATGTAAATGACGGGGAACTTCATCCGTCGCCTAAACTTTGTATTATCAATGTATGGGAGGCAACAGACATGACCCGCATGGAACAACTCTGGATCACCCTTGGATTGATAATTGCGAAACAAAATATAGCCCGGAAGTGGGGAGTGGTGGAGACGCCAACTTTAGAGGAATGGGATCGAGACATGGACTGGTGCATGATAGCAGAAAGAGTGGTCTACGAAAGCAGGGGATGCCCCCGGAAGTGGGACCGGATATGGGGCAAATGGAATGCCCATAGGGGCAATATTTGTATCTCGCCCTCTAGCAGAGGGAACAGATCAGGCTGGGGAGGGAATATCATGGACGACAATGGTGAAGAACTGCAATGGGTCACTGATGATTTGAGCTGACTGTTGGAAAGTAATTCAAATTTGGTTTGATTGTCTAATATTGTGGCTATCCTTAACATCTGCTGTATGACTACCTAAATTTTATAAAAAGAGTTTAAAAAAGTATAGACTTACAAGACTCCACACCCTGAAAAGGGGATGAAGCCAAACCTATAGGTGTAACTTACTATTGATAAAAAGAAACAGTAGCCCAGCATCACACATGGCCAAACACTGATACTGCAACAACCTCCTATAAAAATAATGGAGACAGGGGCTAAAAATAAAACTACATAGGAAATGTTCAGTTAAAATAGTTAAAATAGTTAAAAATATAAATAAATATAAACTGTCAATTTTTTTTTTTAAATAAGGCATATTTCTTATTTAATTCTAAAATATTTCAATAATCTTTTATAATTTAAAACATTTATGTAAGATTGGGAGTGTGGCTTCCATCCCAAAAGATGGGCGCCTAGACTGCAAGCACCACTACTCCATACATTAAGCCTACCAACTCAACAAAATCATCACCATACCAAGAAATAAAGCAGGATTAATATTCTAGATGTTCTTTGACCTTTTGAGACACTTTATGATCCCCAAATACTGTTTCTTGACTAGGATCAATTCTGATTGTGTGCCGATCGATGCACAGCATTCCTGCTTTCAAGATGTGTGATGGATGCCCAACCAAACTCCAGAAAAAGGCGTCAGGCCTGAAAACTGATTAAAAGGCAGAAAGGAAAGTGCATGCAATATCCTTAACAAAGTAATATTGTCCCTGTTGAGTCCCGGGATTTTCTTGTTAAAACTGCGACTCACACTGCTTGCGTGACGTGCTCCAGCGTCCTCGGATCCCCGCGCGCCTAACTGAGACCTCCATCACGGCCTCTAGCACAGGTATCTGAGGGTCATGAGTGAGTACTCCTCATGTAATTGTTCATGCTGAGTGGGGCGAGATGGGGCCAATGCCTCCAGGGTCTCCCAGGAATGAGTACAGGCTCCTACAATTTTATCCTCAAACCGGAACCTCTGTTCTCCCTGCATGCCCCTTTCCTCTGAGAGTTGACTGTGCACAACCGCATACAAACTTCACTAATTGCTTGTGGGCCCATCAACAATCAGCACACCATCTGAGGCACTCTTTACCTCAAAACTGTAGCTTTAACATTACTGATATAGTCATCTTTCAAATAAAATCCACTGTGTAAATAAAACAAACGATCTAACAAGAAAAGGATTTATTATTTCCTAACTTTGCAACAAATCCTACCTTCGCTATCTTTACTAAGAGCAACTCAGCCTATATAAGACTATTCTCACAGACAGTACATGTCAGGGGCTCTATCACAGATGTGATTTACTTTTCTTAAGTTCTTAAAGCAAATTGCACCACCTGAACTACGCAATCTCCAAAAACAATCAGCAAAACAGTTCAGCACAACCACTACTGCCTACGCGTTCAGATTGCATACACTAAAAGTCATGACCTAAAACACCTGAAAACTAGCCATAAGGAAAAAAAGCAGGGCAAAAAAGATCCCAACAAGACCCTCAGATCACAGACCCACCAATTAAAAGCAAGTCCAACAACAGCATAATAGAACTGATCATGCAAAATCTCAAAGCCCTGCACGATCTTCCTCAATCCACAAAATCTAGGGCAGATATCAGGCAGAACAATCTATCATTCATAAAGAAACTCCTTCAGTTTTTTAGGAGGGGAAAATGATGGAAGCAGAATCTCGTATAAGCATCCTTGAGGACTATAAACTAAAATCGACCATGGATCATTCCTTCTCCATGAATAAAATAACA
This sequence comes from Calotriton arnoldi, assembly GCA_963921515.1. Lineage (NCBI taxonomy): Eukaryota > Metazoa > Chordata > Amphibia > Caudata > Salamandridae > Calotriton > Calotriton arnoldi. Next base: position 954,361 of record CAWUFW010006279.1, on the reverse strand, counting down.
TCCTTAGAGAGAATCATTATTGAATTGGAAGACCATAACACAAAGGGAAATCTATGAATTTTCGGCATGCCCGAAGGCTGTGGAGATCATTCATCATCATGTACTGACCTCCTGGAAAAATGGATTCCACGTACCATCCTACAAACCCAAAAACCTTATCTGCCGTTAAGAACTCGTCTTTAGACCACTGCGATACTTGCGTACAGACATAATGATTGCACACATTAAAAAGCACAGAAAATCATCTGGCAAGGTTCATCAATTGAAATTTCTAACGATTACTCCAAAGATATTGTTAAGATAAGGAAAGCTTTTCTCTCCAAGAGGAAAACTCTCAAGGTCCTAACCATCCAATTCTCCTTCACAGGTCCAGCAAAGTTAAAGATAATATTCAACTGCAAACAGACAACCTTTGAACCCTCGGACCGTGACAGATTTATTTCCAAAATTAACGACTCTCAAGTGATCACCTGATGACTCAACGATTTAAACAAATGAAGTGATATTGTTTCTGCGAACCGTACTTATTCAACCTTGCCGAAAATACCACCTCACTAGTTACATAACCATCTGTTCTGCTCATAAACTTAAAGGATTTAGAATTGTAATTATGTTTATCTTTAGAATACCAGGAATCATTAGATTTGCCTAGTTGCTAAGAGTCTCATTGATTCTCAGATAAGTCGCAATGTGCTGCCGCTCAATAAACATTGTAATAGTTCTATAATTATTAGTACTGGCCTTAAATGGGAACAAAAAAGAATTAACTATTTAGGAATTTGGTCTGAATGTCATTTGAAACAATCCATAAAATACAATTAAAATAAAACACTCGCAAAAATTACAGACATGCTGGAAAAATGGTTGGTTAAATATACAACAGGATGATCTCCCCATTAATCAACTTCCTCATAAGTATGTTTCCTACTCCATTATCCAATACATTCTTTAAAAAAAATGGACTCCCTTATCAACAATTTTGTATGGATATCGAAAAAAAAGAATTACACTCAAAAAGTTAAGACTCCCAAAATCAGGATCTGAAAGCTGGTCATAAGGAAACAAAAGCAGGGCAAAAAGATCCAAACAAGACCCTTAGATCCTGGACTCACAAATTAAAGGCAAGTCCTATGGCTATCAAAAAACGAGAAATGAACTTAAAAAGTCAACACTACCAAAATCATTCAATGGTCTCAATCTACCAGATTACCATAGATACCAAATTGCATTCTTAGCTAAACAGGGCATTCACTATATTACTCCTTTACTCGTACACTAGCCAACATAGGTAACAATTGAACAAAAACTAATACACACCCTTTATCACACATCTTTAATTACAATGAAAAAATTCACTGTTAAACACTCCTCTGTAATTCTTCCAGGCACGTCACAGACAATCCATAAACTGGATAACAAGATTAATAAAAATATGAAGCTTCCCCTCCTAGTCTCCATCTGGCACAATGATAAAATCAAAATTGAAGGTAAATCTCTTTACAAAGATTGGGCAGAGAAAGGAATGCTACTAATTAAAGATCTTGGTCCACCTTCTAACCCGCTCCCTTTTTCATACATTAAAAACAACTTTAATCTAGACAATCTTGATTTTTATAAATATCTAAACATGAAAGCCATACTGTATAAACATTCTCACTCAAACTAGCCAAAGGAAGACATATTGCTTCCAAAATAGATTCTTTACTATCATCTAAAATATCAAAAGTCACAGAACCACTTCAGAACAAATCTTAAGAGGCAGTACAGACTCTAGCTCCTTAGAAGTAAACTGAACCATACATGGTCAAAACTGACAAAAGACAAAATCACCACTTCCTTAACACAATACAGACTATGGACAGCATACATGGCCCAGTGGACCCTAGCCAATCGTTTTCAACTACAATTAATCGACTCTGACCTCTGTTGGAGAAGTATGGAAGGCAAAGGGTACCTTAGACACATGTCTTTATATCGTCATCTTTCCAAAGGATTTTGGAAAGAAATAGGTACTCTAATTTTTCAAATACTAAACAAAGAAATTAGCTGCTATTGCTCTGAGTATTATTTCTACTGAAATGAAATCATGCAGACACTCCAAAAAGAGATCCTTCTTTTGTACCTGCAGAACAAGCGGGATTATACCTGCAGAACAAGCGGGATTCCGTAAGCACAGTGGTACCTTGGACAATATCACCGTTTTACAAACTTTGATCGAAAAATATCCAATAGGTAAAGGGATGACCTTATATGCAGCCTTTATAGATTTCTTCACGGCCTTCGACTGTGTTGACCGGGAAACGCTGTGGAGGAAACTGGCTGAAATGGGGATTCCGGGCCAATTACTAAGACTGATCATCACTACATACCGCTACATGGACACAGGTGTTGATGGGAGGTAACGAAGGCCTGTCAAGTAAAGTGGTAACTCATAATGGGCTGAAGCAAGGGTGCCTATTGGCACCTCTTCTTTTTTCTTTGTACATCAGTGATCTGCCAAGCAGGATAGGGCAGTGCAAAGGAGATTTGCCTAAATTAGGCCCCTTGGAATTGGGTTGTCTTCTTTATGCGGATGACGCTATCATTCCGGATTTGACTCCAATGGGCTTGCAAAGGCGACTTAATGAGTTAGTTCATTTCTCTGATGATCACTTTTTAAAAATAAATATTGTAAAAAGTAAAATCATGGTTTTCAGGTCTCGGGGATGCAAGGTTAGGAAAAATCTACACTGGTTTCTGGGGAAAAGTAAACTTGAGGTTGTGAAGCAGTACCTGTATTTGGGGAGAATGTTCTCGAGCAAGTGCTCTACTAGTGACCCCACTTACCAGTGCAGAAGTAAAGCAATATCCCAGGCATCCGCACTTGGTAAAGGCATTTTGCACATGTTTTATCTGTTTATAAAATTAAAATCCTGCCATCTCTGAGCTATGCATGTGAATCGGTGGATGCACAGCAGTGGGATTTATTTGAGAAGGTAGAAGGGCGCATTTGGCGCCAAATATGTAATTTGAACAGTGGAGCCAGCATAGCAGCCCTTCGGCTGGAATTTGGGCTTCTCTCAACTCATGTGTTTGCCATGGCTGTGTGTTGAAGATGGGGTAATGCTTTATTTTTAAAATGACGCAAATCCAATTCGGGTTGCGTTAAGGCATGACATTTTTGTTAGCCTAAAGGGGAAAAGCGTTGTTTTCAGGAATTATGAGAAAGCCCAAGATTTATTTGAAACTGGTCGTAGTGGCCCTCACCCAAAATCTGTACTGAAAACTCTAATTAAAAAAACCAATATATAAAGTTGGTCACAAGAGAGAGATATTACTGTGTGCAGGACAATCGAGAAACGATATAATAGTGGGGAGTTGTATGGAGAAAAAACCCCAACCATATATTTTATGGAATCGCCCCCATGGAGTACATAAAACCATTTTGCTGTTAAGGATGAATCTCCTCCCATTAAGAATTATTACAGGGGTATGGGATGGACTACCTAGGGAGAAAAGACTTTGTGATCTATGTGGAAGCTGGGTGCAAGATCTAAATCATGTCTTATTTGTCTGTCCCCTATTACAACACTCACGTCGTCATTTATTAAGACCTGTATTTCTAAAGAATAGCATCACCACAGCAGAGGAGGCCCGTAATTGTCTTTTAGCCCCGCCGTCTGAATTGGTGTGTTTTAAAGTCTTCAGTTTTTTTTAACATTTTCTAATTATTAGTAGAATGTGATTTTCATCTCAGTTAAATTAAATATACCCGTCTAAAAGATAGGTTGTGTACCTTGCACATTACAAACCGGAGTGTATGCCAAGACTTGTACTATGTAATACTTGTTTGCCCCCCACTATACTATATGTGCAGTTCTAAATAGATTATATTAGTAGTGTTGCACACTTTCTTGGATTATTAATGGATATAAAGGAAGATGTCACATTATTGCTTTAGGATATGATATACTGTAGTTTTTTATTATTTTATAAGTTATTGAGTAATGTCCTTATTTATGTGTACTTGCACTTTATGTATTAGGTGATGCGATTCAATGGACCCGCCTTTGCCTTTTTCTAAATAATGTCCCTTAATTTTATTGTATAATGAAATTATATTCGCTGTACTTTTGTTTGTATTTTATTCTGGTATTAACATGAGGAGGATTTGTTATATTGAAATTTCTTCCTTTTACTTGTATATCTTTTATGTGGAACTCATTGGAGTTCCGAATCATAAATAAAAAAATTGAATTGAATTGAGGAGATCCTTCTAATGGACATTCTAGTAGTAATCAGTCTCAAGTCTACTTTATCGGAATGGAAAGATCCTAAACAGCTCTTGATACACTCATGGTGGGCCTGGACACAGTTTATTGGAGGGGACGATAATTCCTTTAATACACATCTCTGAGTAAACGAAAAAAAAAAATCTGAAGAAAACTCGATAAGCATGTGTTCTATCACAAACTACCTTAAGAGCTCCACACACTACAAAAAACCCTTAGATCATATGACCAATGTACCAATAAGTCCTATTTGCCCACCACATAAACAATATTTCCCCCACATACTATGGATACAACAGACGTGCCCTCCCTCCCAACCCCTCACCCATTCCTCAATCTCACCTATTCTTCTTACCTGTCATCTCCACTTTCTGCTCTCTACTCCTAGTTTCATTTTCCTTTTTTTTGCTTTTACTCTGTTCACCTTGTGTTAGACCTGTAATATTTAGGGTGGTCTGCCCAAAGGTTTTTGCCTGCTTACCTCCTCTTTTTGCTGTATCTTTTTGTTGGCCTTAGGACTCGGGGCACTTTACCACTGCTGACCAGTGCTAAAGTGTATGTGTTTTTCCCCTGAACATGGCAACATTGATGTATATACAACTTACATATTTAGTTTACTTGTAAGCCCCTTGTAAAGTGGTATACCATATACCCAGGGCCAGTAAACTAAATGCAACTAGTGGGCCTGCAGCACTGGTTGTACAACCCACACAAGTAGCCTTTCAAACCTGTCTCAGGCCTGCCATTGCAAGGCCTGGGTGTGCAGTTTATTCCCACATCGACTTGGCATTTAAAACCACTTGCCAAGCCTTAAACTTCCCTTTTATTACACATAAGTCACCCCTAATGCAGGCCCTAGGTAGCCCTCAGGGCAGGGGGCTTCATAACTAAACGGTAGGACATGTACTTTTAAGGTTTACATGTCCTGGTAGTGACAAACAGCAAAATTTGTTTTTCACTACTGTGAGGCCTGTTCCTCTCATAGGCTAGCATTGGGAATTCCTTAAAACACTTTTAAGTTGTAATTCCTGATCAGAAAGGAGTAGCTGCATAATGTTTTATATCTTTGGAATGGTAATGATAAATCATCTTTAATGGTAACGTTGGATTTAACACTACTATGTTAGAAATGCCACTTTTAGAAAGTGGGCATTTCTCTGCTCCTATTGCTCTCTGGGCCATGCAACCTGTCTCCAATACACATCTGGGGTGGGTGACAGCTAGACTTTGTGCATTCACTCTAGACAGCCAAAAACACAGGAAGGGTGGGTATGACAGAGAACTCATCTGCATTCATCTACATTCTGATAGCTATTCCTGGACAGGAAGAGAGAGGGGGAGCTGACACACCTGAATAGGCAGTGTCCTGTTTCCCACACAAAGGGCTGATTACACACTACCGATCGTCAGGATCCAGGGCTGGGATGAAAGGGGGACCTGTGCACTTCAAGGGCCTGCTTTGAAGTCATCTCCACTTCAAAGACACAACTGGGTATAAGTACTGGGGCTCTGACCCTACCAAGACAGTGCACTACTGGACCTGTTAAGAATTCTGCCAGGAGTAAAGACTGCTGTGCTACAAGGATTGCTACTCTCCTTAACTGCTGCTCTGGAAGAACTTTGTTTCTGCTTTGCTGTGCTGCCCTGCTGCCTGCTGATCTCTGACCTGCTGAGGACAAGGACTGGACCCATCTCACCTGAACCTAGAGTGACTCCATAGGCTTGCTGGCTTGACCCCTGTTCTGAAGTCTCAGGGCCATCAAACACTTCCTTCAAACCTGCAACAGCACCTGGACTCTGCCATCTGTGAGTCCTGTCCTTCCAAGTGGTGCCAAGCCAGTCTTGAGCCCTCGAAAGGCGATTTCTGCTGTCCAGAACCATAAAAAAACACAGTGACGGCTTTGCTCCGATCGGAACTGACGCATTGCCCGCCGACGCAGGAGCCGATCGACATCACTTCGATGGACTGTGTGGCTCGATGACAACAGACAGCACAGCTCGACAATGACGCAGCGCCTGCATAGTAAAGGGGTTAATTGACGAAGCCTTTATCGCCTGTGCGGATCGGAACCGATGCATCAAGTCTTCGAGGTCGACGCTTGCTCCATCCAAGGTACTTTTTCAGCGGCAACCTGAGTGAATCCAGTAGCAGGCCTGTCCTCCATCGTGATCGGCCTGAACTTTAGATTTACCCTGGTCCAGCGCCTCAAGTAACCCCTAAGCACTATTTGCTTCTAAGCACTACTTTTTGATTTATTCTTTAAAAATTCATAACTTTGGTTCAACTTATTGCATTTTTGTCATTTTTGGTCTTGTTCTACTCATTAAAATATAATTTATTTTCTAAACCTGTGTGGAGTATTTTTGTGGTGTTTTCATTGTGTTACTGCATGTGTTGCACAAATACTTTACACATTGCCTCTTTAGATAAGCCTGAGTGCTCCGTGCCAAGCTAGCAGAGGGTGAGCACAGGTTATCTTTTAGTGTGTATCTAGCTTACCCTGACTAGAGTGGTAGTTCCTGCTTGTACCGGGTGCATACTCTAACAACCAGAAACCCCAGTTCTAACATGAATGGTTTGATGTGCTAAAGTCACCATCTTTCCAGATTTCAGGAACATGCAGAGCTGAATCAAAAACCAAATTTTCTACCACAGTTTTGGCATTTTTCAAAGAGGTAGCCTATTTTTCCTATTTTTTGTTCTTTCTACCTACTTCCAGTTTGTGGTGTAAACCAGTGTAAAACTCATGGGTGACCAGGAAAGCTATATATTTCTGAAAAGTGGACAACATTCCAAATTCAGCAAGGGGTCATATGTGTAGATCCCTCAAGGTTTTCTCATAGAAACTGACTGTTGCAATAAAGTAATATTGAAAAAGTAAGAAAAATAGACATTTCTGTCAATATTTTCATCTGTAACTTTTTGTCACGATGGCCGATTTACAAAAGCAATGTACCATTACGTTTGCTAGACCCTTTTGGTTGTGGGGATATATAGGATTTATAGGTTCTCTAAGAACACTCGGTACCCAGATCCATCAACTGAGCTGCACAGTACAGTGTTTCTTCGTTGTGTACTGAGAATAGACCAATTCATATGATGAAATATGCAGAGTGAAAAATAGATATAAAGGTAACCTATGTATTTCTAAAATGGTCACAAGATATGGAGTTTAGGAGCAGTGGCATTTGTACATCTCTGAATTTGTCCCCGTACGAGCATATGATTTAGAGGATACTTTTCAAAATGTCTTCTTTCTTACACACTGGCTTACATTTGAAAGGCACAAATGCAGCAAAATACAATTGGGAATAACAAATATCATACTATTCCATGCTCCCACATAGCTTCTGATAAAAATGGTACCTCAGTTGTGTGGGTAGGCCTAGTGCCCGCAACAGGAAATAGCCCAAATTGTAAAATTTTTCCACTCAAAACTGATCTGTTTTTTGCAAAGTGGGTAGCTGTGGATTTTGGACCCTAGCTCATCCGGCACCTTGGGTAACCTATCAAACCTATAATTTTTCAAAACTAGACACATATGGGAATCCAGGATGGGGTGACTCTTACCAGGTTGTTTTACCCAGAATCCCTTGCAAACCTCAAACTTTGACTACAGAAAACACAGTTTCCTCACATTTCTGTGATGGAATGTTCTGTAATCTGCGGGGAGCCGCAAACTTCTTTCTACTCAGCATTCTCCTAAGTCATCTGATAAAACTGATACCTCACTTGTGTGGGTAGGCTTAGTGTCCCCGACAGGAAACGGCCCAAAGCACAACATGGATACTCCACATTTTTCCACTCAAAACTAACCTGTTTTTTGCAAAGAGGGTAGCTGTGGATTTTGGGCTGTTGCTCAGCTGGCACCCAGGGAAAACTAGCAAACCTGTACATTTTTGAAAAATATACACCTAGCAGTATCCAGGATGGGGTGACTTCCGTGGCTTTCAACAGGTTGTTTTACCCAGAATCCCATGCAAACCACAAACTTTGACAGGTTGAATACCCTATCCATCTCCACGGAGGAGCAGCAAGTCTATTGGGCCCAGGGTGGGATGAGCAAGGGCCGATGCCAAGGGGGAGCCTCTCTCCTCAAAAATTATTACATGAATCTAGTTCCAAGTGTCTAGTGGAATTTCTGTCCCCCAGGGGCAGATTTGGGTAATTGCCCCCATCCACACCCACGTGGGGAGAAAGGGTGCCTGCTTTGTTTTTGGGGTGGGAGCATGGCAATGCCCATGGTGGACAGCCCGATTTCTTTTTAAATAAAATTCCTGGTATCTAGTGGGCTTTCCACAGATGGGGGAAATTTCCCCATCTGCCCCCCTGGAGGAAGAAGAAAGACTGATGCCCATTTAAATGGGGTGGGGGCATGGACATCCCAATGGTGGGCAGTCCCCATCCCTATATTTAAAAACATAATTCTTCCCTGGTGTCTGGTGGGCTTTCTACCCCTCAGAGGGCAGATTGGGGGTAATTGCCCCATCTTCCCCCCCGGGGGGCAGAAAGCCTGATGCCTACTTAAATGGGGTGGGGGCATGGCCATGCCCATAGTAGGCAGCCCCCATCCCTGTATTTTAAAAATAATCCTTTCCCTGGCGTCTAGTGGGATTTCTGCCCCCACTGGGCCCAGATTGGGGATAATTACCCCCATCCACCCCCTGGGGGAGCAGAAAGACAATGCCCGTGCTGGACAGCCCCCACCCCTTTATATTTAAAAAGATAAATGCTTCCCTGGCATCTAGTGGACTCTCTTCCACCCCGGGAGGGCAGATTAAGGTCAATTTCCCTCATCTGCCCCCCACCCATTTGAAAGGTGTGAGGGCATGGTCATGCCCATGGTGGTCAGCCCCCACCCCTATATTTAAAAAGTAATACTTTCCCTGGTGTCTAGTGGGCTTTCTGCACTCTTGGGGTGGGCTGATTGGGTGCAATTACCCCCATACACTCCCTGGGTAGCAGAAAGACTGCTGTAGGTAAATATTTTGGGGGGGAGCACAAGCCCTTGCCTAATGGGCCACTCCCCCATCCCTGGTGCCTAGTGGGTGGATCCCTACTTGGGGAATGCTCTCCTGTGATGATCCCCAAGCAGGGATCCACTAGGAAGAGGTATCATTGGTAAGGGGAGATTCTCCCCTTTCCAACAATACCTCTCCACCCCCAATCAGTGCTCAGGGGAGCTGAGATATGCCCCCTGAACACTGATGCAGTGAAAGTAAAAAGAGCCCTTTCGGCCCGTTTTACTTTCATTTTATTGTAATGATGTCAGCGCGCCCTGCGCACTGATCGTTATTACAGTAAAGTCTGAAAAAACACTCAGGCTGCTCGGGAAGCTCTTCCCGAACACCCTGAGCTTAAATGGAATTGAAGGACTCCCTCTGGTGCAGCACACCAGAGGGGCCTTTATTTACCCCCCTCCCACTGTCGGCCAATGGCCGACACCCACACTGGGGAGGTAGTGCGGGTGAGGCCAATGGCCAGAAACCTTCACCCAAAGGGTTAATTATGGACTACAAAGATTTAGATCGTAAAGCACAAACTTATTGGATTAAGCCTGGACAGAACACTTCTCTATGAACACCAAATCATCGAATGTAATTCAACGGGAAACGGAAGTGAAGAGACTTGGTTTGTCTACAGCAGCAAGAATGAATCGACTGACTTGTAAGAAGATAAATGATATCGTAAACAAGCAATTCCTTAGTTTAACCGCTTAACCGCGGCGGCAATTCTGCCGCGGTGCGGCGGTTTTATTGAGTGGGCGGGGCCGCGTCGGCCAACGGACGTGCGCAGCACTACGGAGGTAGTGCTCGCGACGGCCGTTGGCCGACGGGCGCATCGAAGGGTTTAAAGCACAAACAGAAAATAACCACCCTAAGTAATTTTCACCCAAGATGTAACGTCGGCCTGTTTGACCCATCACTCAAAGCCCAACAGTATCTTGTTTTTCTAGAAAATCAAGGAGCTAGAAGACTGTTTGGACTCGCAAGGGGAGGCTGCCTGTTAATGAATGCCATCAAGAACAGAATAAACCCTGTGTTCTCAGATAAATGTTCATGTGGGGAAAAAGAGGACTTGGCGCATTTATTTTACATTTTTTCTGTACAATAAGGACAGATGATATTCATAACCAAGATTTTACACAACGAACAATTACAGAATGCAACAGAGAAATTATTCTTTCTGTTCAGCGACGTCTCAAGTGTCATGGCAAAAGAAACTGTTTTTTATTTAAGGATAAACTGGGCTTAGGTAATATCACAAGTTTAGCAGGAATTAGAAGCAGCAGTGCAAGTGGATGACCTTTATTTCGTACTATTTTGATTTTTTGACTTTTAATGGGAGTTATTTTAATTGCATTTTAAATCTACTTTTATGACGAATTGTATTTAATGGATGTTTTGAAAAGTATCCTCTAAATCATATGCTCGTACGGGGACAAATTCAGAGATGTACAAATGCCACTGCTCCTAAACTCCATATCTTGTGACCATTTTAGAAATACATAGGTTACCTTTATATCTATTTTTCACTCTGCATATTTCATCATATGAATTGGTCTATTCTCAGTACACAACGAAGAAACACTGTACTGTGCAGCTCAGTTGATGGATCTGGGTACCGAGTGTTCTTAGAGAACCTATAAATCCTATATATCCCCACAACCAAAAGGGTCTAGCAAACGTAATGGTACATTGCTTTTGTAAATCGGCCATCGTGACAAAAAGTTACAAATGAAAATATTGACATAAATGTCTATTTTTTCTTACTTTTTCAATATTACTTTATTGCAACAGTCAGTTTCTATGAGAAAACCTTGAGGGATCTACACATATGACCCCTTGCTGAATTTGGAATGTTGTCCACTTTTCAGAAATATATAGCTTTCCTGGTCACCCATGAGTTTTACACTGGTTTACACCACAAACTGGAAGTAGGTAGAAAGAACAAAAAATAGGAAAAATAGGCTACCTCTTTGAAAAATGCCATGACTGTGGTAGAAAATTTGGTTTTTGATTCAGCTCTGCATGTTCCTGAAATCTGGAAAGATGGTGACTTTAGCACATCAAACCATTCATGTTAGAACTGGGGTTTCTGGTTGTTAGAGTATGCACCCGGTACAAGCAGGAACTACCACTCTAGTCAGGGTAAGCTAGATACACACTAAAAGATAACCTGTGCTCACCCTCTGCACTTTTTATTGTGTGAAAAGCAATTGTGTGTTTACTGAAGGCAAAAGCACTTTATAATAAATTCAGTTCAATTCATGGAAAATCTATGAAATTGTGTGTTGAAATTTAAAAACAAAGAATGTAAGATACAATTGTAATAAAATATAATTACATTAATTGTAATTAATTCTGTACATTACTTTTAATGTTTATTAGAGCATAATAAAAATATTTTTTACTTTTGGTGGGAACTTATTTTTTAATTTAAACTCCAGTGAAATAATTTTAATTTATTTTAATAAATTAACATTAATTAAATATTTAATTCACATTTAAATTAATAGTGATGTAGCATTTGTATTTGTTCTTCATTTAAAATAAATATATAAAAAGAATCTACAATAATATTTAACATTAAAATACTTGTACTAACTTTTTAGTTTTCCCTATACTTTAACATATAGAGATCGATGCCTGAGAGCTAAAAATAATGTAATTATATTTTGTTGAAATTTAATCATGCACTCACTGACTGGCGGAGCTGATAGGGCGGCAGTGGTCGCCCTCGACATTGAGAAAGCATTTGACACCCTATGGTGGAAATATCTATGGGAGTTTCTCAAAACAATGGGACTTGGTGACGAGTTCATCACTTGGGTGCAGCTGCACAGGCTCACGTGCGCACAGGGCACCAAATATCGGAGTGCATTATTATTGAAAGGGGCACCCGGCAAGGATGTCCTCTCTCCCCGTTACTCTTCGCCCTGGCAATGGAGCCATTGGCGATCCGGTTACGGAGAGATATGGATAGATGGGGAATCACAATTGATGGCCGCACTCATGTGGTATCCCTATATGCAGATGATGCATTACTCTATATCCGGCAGCCGGAAGAGGCGATACCAGCTCTATTAGGGGTACTGCACTCATTCGGGCAGTCATCAGGCCTCCGCATAAATCATCGTAAGACTGTCATCTTCCCCTTGGCCGCCCTGATGCAGGTGGCTGTACAGGACCTCCCACAAGTAGAGTTCAGCTGGGAGGTCAACCATTTTATGTATCTCTGCATGCAAGTGACACACCGGCCTGAAGATCAATACGCCCTAAACATAGGGACAGTAATTGCCAATCTGACGGAGTCAATCCAGTTCTGGAACAAGCTTCCCCTCTCCATCATGGGACAAGTTGCATTGGCTAGAATGGTCATGTTGCCTAGGTGCCTTCATGCATTACAAAATACATTCTGTCATATCCCAAATTCTACGTTCACTACCCTGAATAAGCTGTTGGTCTCGCTGGTATGGGCTGGAGGCCGAAGTAAGGTGAAACTGGACACACTGAAGCCAGACACGGATTCAGGGGAGCTAGGCCTCCCAGACTTTAGGCTGTATTACTTTGCTGGACTGTTACAATATGCTGCGCAGTGGTGCATGGAGGGGCACAACATAGAGAAAGTATTACTAGCAGTCCGTAATAAAGGTTCGGACCTGCCGAAGTACCTGATGATGGGCGCTCTGGTCCCCAACACATGCCCATTTGTAATCGACAGGTAGCGGCAATTTGGGAACAGGCGGTCTCCTGGGTTATCTGCAAGGCACCTTATACAAACTCACTCCCCTTACAATGGTTGTAGGGGTTCTGCCAAATCCAATCAGTTATGGATATCTGCAAATGGCACGAAGGTGGATGCTCGACGGCCGGAGATCTATTCGCTAATGGGACCTTCCTGACATATGAGGAAGCGATGGAATGGTACCAAATACCTGAAGGGCACTTCCTACAATACACGAAAATATCCCACACAGTCCGTGGAATGTGGCCCTCCTTTCCGGATGAGCAGACAGAGTCACACACACTGGTGCTGCTGCTCAACCCGGGGTCCACTAGAGGCCTAATCTACCGCATCTACAAGGCCCTTAAAGAAGACCACTAAATTGAAACGTCCCTGATAAAAGACAGGTCTCTAGGCCCATAGGAATGAATGGGGAGGTATTCCTTAATTGCGAATCGCAATTTGCGATTCGCAATTAAGGAATATGAAGCATTCGCAAAATTTATTGCAAATCCTACATACATCTCGTTTTGCGATTCTCAAATAGCGATTCTCTAAAATTCGCTATTTGAGAATCGCAAAACCAAACTTTCATACATATGGCCCTTAATGTTTTATTTTTGTATATATTATTTTAATATTATATTTTATTTATTTAAGTTTTTTACTATTTTAAATAATTTAATCTAATTTAACATTATTTCCTTTGGGGTTTTATTTTAAATACCTAACTGCATTATTTGCTACTGCACAGTGTTGCAGTACCAGTGGTTGGCCATGTGAGCTCCTTACTTTATTTCTGCACTATGTTATGTAATGTTATGTGTATTTTTGAAGCACTGTATCTCCTGGGAGGATATCCTGGCACTGAAGTAGAAGCAGCCATAGCCTAGCACAGGGCTAGCCTAGTAGAGCTAGTCAAAGAGCCATGTCTTCAGCCTCTTGCAGAACTCAAGAATTGTAGAAGCAGCTCTAATGTGTCACAACAGGTCGTTCCAGTCTTTAGGAGCTATGTAGGGGAAGGCCAGACTGCCAGTTCTAGGTTTGCATATGCATGGGATGTGTGCGAGTAGGAGTTCGGCTGATCAGAGGTGTCTGGTGGGTTTGGAGAATCTGATGTGGTTGTTGATGTAGGCTGGGTCCATGTTGTGAAGGTGTGCTTGAGGAGTTTGAGCTCATTTGTGTATGGGAAGCCAATGGAGATCTTTGAGGTGAGAAGCGATGTGCATGCAGCATGGTAGGTCGAGTGTGATCCTGGCTGCTGAGTTCAGTCTGGTTTGGAGTCGCCTAGTCAGTTGTGTGCAGATTCCAGTTGATAGGGTGTTCGCTTAGTTCAGTTTGCTTGTAAAGAGTGCTTGGGTGACAGTGCTGTGGGTGCTGATAGGAAGCCATTTCAAGATCTTCTTCAGCATCTTCAGGGTGTGGAAGCAGGAGGTAGAGCTGGTGTTGACTTAAGCATCCATGCCGAATTGATTGTTGATAATTATGCCGAGAATCTTTGAATGGGTGGAGGGGGTGGTTGTGGGCTAGAGTTCTGCTGGCAACCAGGTGGATTCCCATGATGAGGAGTATCTACCGGAGATTACGATTTTTGTCTTGTCTGTGTTTAGTTTGAGACAGATGTTTTTCATCTAGTCAGCGACTTTGGTCATGCAGGCGGAGAACTTGTTCCGGTTGATAGGTGTTTTACCAGAGAGGGAGAATATCAGCTGTGTTTTGTGAATGTAGGACAAGATATTGATTGCATGGGCATGGATGATGCTGGCAAGCGGGATCATGTATGTGATGAAGAGGGTCAGGCTGAGTGATCAGCCTTGCAGCACTCAACAAATGAGGTTGTGCGTGTCCGAGCAGTTGGGGGCCAGGCTGACTGACTGGGTGCAGCCAGTCAGGAAGGAGTGTATCCAGCAGACAACCGGTCCTTGGATACCAGCTTCATGCAGTCGTTGGATGAGGATGGGGTGGGAGACGGTGTTGAAGGCCACAGAGAGGTCCAGGAGGATGAGGGCTGCAGTGTCACCTCTATCCGTGACCATGCGTATGTCATCTGTTGGGGTAATGAGGGCTGTTTCCATGTTGTTGTTTGGTCAGAAGTCGGATTGAGTGGCATCGAGGAAATAATATGCATCAGTTTCTCCATGACTTTGGCCGGGTAGGGTAGCAGGGAGATGAGTCAGTAGTTGTCTAGCGTCATCGGGTCCGCAGAGGGCTTCTTGAGGCAGGGGAGTACTGTGGTGGGCTTCCAGGCATCCAGAAGGTGGCTGATGTGATGGAGGGGTTCAGGATCGGTGTGAGCACTGAACTGATGGGTTGCAGTACTTTGATGAAGACTTGGTGGTGCAAGGGTCAGATGGTGCTTTGGAGTGGATGCACTGCATAGTGGTAGCAGTTCTATCCATGGGGATAGTAGGCTATGCAGACAGTATGGTTCCTTGGGTGTTGGTCAAGATAGGAAGGCATGTTGCAAGGTCAGAAGTGTCTGGTTGGTTGTCAGTTTTGCCATAGATGCTGATTAGCATGTTGCAGAAGAAGTGGAACAGCTTGGTGCAGAGGTACGGTGACATGGTGATGCTGGGAAGGTGAAGTCTTTCATGATGATGAAGATCTCTTAGGCGCTGTTTGTGCTTACCTCAATGCGGACTGCATGCACAGTAAGTTTGGTGGCTCAGATCAGTTGGTGGTAGACTCTAAGGGCTTATTTGAAGGAGTTCTTGTCCATGTTCTCCTGACTCGTTCTCCATCTATGCTGTAGTTGTTTGCAGTGGTGTGTTTGGCCATCCTGAGCTCACCAAGTACCAGCTAGCTTGTGGTCTGGTTCTTGTGGTTTTGTTGGAATTGAGGGGTGCCAAGGTGTCCGAGCAGGAGGTGATCCAGGCATTGAAGATGAAAATGGAATCAAGGGTGCTGTTGCTGTGAGTGTGTCAGTGTTCAAGGAGTTCAGTAGTCCAGGGATCTTCTGAGACCTTGTTCCAGTCTCGGCAAGTGGATTTGAGAGTGATGGGTCTGTGTTGGGTCTGTGGTGATGAAGGATGGGAATTGTAAAGTTGATGAGGGTGTGGTCGGTCCAGGTGATTAGAGTAGGATTGTTTACTGTGATGTTGCTGAAGATGCTGGCGTGAGTGGGTCCTTTAACACATTGGGTGAGGCCAAGGTTTTCCAGGTCTTCAAGCAGGGCTGTTGTGTTTGGGTTGATGTGGTCTCCCAGGTGAAAATTTAGGTCTCAGAGGAGGAGGATGAAAGTGCTAGAGTCGAGGAGGAGGGGGGGGCGACAAAGTCTGCAAAGGTTAGGTGACATTGTAGTGTGGTCCCAGTGAATGGTAGATGAAGGTGCCACTCAGGGTTAAGTTTGCAGCGATGTGTTCCATAATGCTGGGGGTAATGTCTGAGGTGGTGGTGCAGTGGATGGAGTCCTAGAAAACTGCCTCCAGGCTTATGTGGACTGTCCTGTCTGGCAATCATGTATCTGGGAGGGATGGGCATGACCATGTCGGGGCAGATACAGGGGTCTGCCAGGTTTCGATTTGGAAGAGAAGGTCCAGGTATTTTGTGGTGAGGCAGCAGAGGGGCGAGCAGTGTCTGGGGTTGAGTACATGGAGGGCTGTGGTGCAATATTGTTGGGGGGAGGGCCAAGGTTTCTTGAGCTGGGTGCTGTTGGGACACAGACAGATGCATGCAGATGGGCTTGCTGTTGGAGCGCCTTCAGTGCCAGCGGCACACCTACTGCACACGTATGCACTGCAGCTGCCATTAAATAGGTGCAGGAGGTGGGAGGAGAGTCATAAGCAGTGGGCGTGGCTAGGAGGGGGTGCAGAAGGTGGGAAGCAGGAGAGCACAGCAAAGCAGGTAGGCAGGAAAAATGTATGGGGTGTGCGGGGAGAAAAAGGAGCCAAAAAAGTGGCAAAATGAGCAAGAGCGAAATGGGCTACAAGAAATGAGTGAAAAATTGAGTGTGACAAGAAAAAGAAAAAACAAGTGAGAAGAGAAAACAGAAAAAACCAGCGAGATGAGAAAGAAAGGGAGAGCGCGATGAACAAATAAGAGCTCAAAAGAGCTGGGAAACAGAAGTGAGAGAGCAAGAAACAAGAGAGAAAGTGTGAGAGAGCAGATAGAATTTGTGAAAGGAATGGAAGGCCACAGTGATAAATTGGAAACCGAGGGGTAAAGGCACACAATGGACTGAGGCAGCGAGATAGCAGAAAGAAACAGCCCGACAGATAAACAGTGCCAAAACAGAAGTAAAGATCAAGGCAGATGTGGAAGCAACAGCAAAAATAGACGACCAGAAGCAAGAGAGAGAGAGAGAGACCGACTATGGAGAGAAGCAGGCGAATAGCAAACCTCCAATGCACAGAAGCGGGGTTTGAAAGGGTCTTGCCTGGTCAGAGGACCAGGCACAGGTAAGACCTAAGAAGGGTCCAGGAAGCACACACCTAAAGTGATTTACCACTGTATTGGGTCCATTTTTGGCTGTAGTTATTTTAGAAGTGCAGTTTGTGAATAGCAATAGGCTTACATGTTTGTGGGTGGGTGCACAACCCTTCATAAACCTCTCCCTAACCTTCTCTTAGCCTCTTCTTACTCCTCCCTAATCTCCTCCCCTTTAGTCATAAGTATTCCCCATTTCCCAGCCACTCCCCTCTGTTCATCCCACATTTCCTACTAAAACGTAAACTTATGTGTGCAGACAGTCCGCAGTTGAGGAAAGATCTGAAAGGTCTCTGCACAGAAAAAGATAAGAGAGGCTTAGGGAACCTTCACACCTAAGTGTATGAGTAGGATTTTGTAGTACATAAGTAGTATTATTGTAGTACTATAAAAAACAATGCAAAGTTAGTTTGTGAATGGCCCCGGAGATATGGTTCTGGCTCAAACGAGCAAAACCACTGAAATTCACCAGATATGGTAAGTAATGTACACCATAACTCTCGTCACCTTCCATGCAGAAAACACAAAACACCCATTTCTAAATGGCACAAGACAAAAAGAATGACTACTAAGAGCAAAACAATGTGGGTGGCATGAGATATGGCGTGCTTTGTTTGAGTTAATTACTATAACTGGTCAGTGGTTTTGCACATTTGTGCAACAATAATAATTCGGTGTTTAACTGAGTTTTTTTTCAATGCACAGCGACCTCAAAAATAATATGCCTCCAAACAGAATGTAGATCTATACTTTGACATTTACGATGCGAATGACATTTATTTAGTAACATTAAGAGTGGAAATCATTTATTTTGAAATAGTTACATGTCTGCATTTTACATTTACTTAAAAGCATTTACAAATATTTAATAATGTGTATTTGTAAAGCACATGTTCACCAAGAACATACTTTATTGCTGAAATAAAAGATGCTAATTGTTACCAAGCTTCATGATACTCATTTTATCAACCTTGGAAGGATGCAAAGCTGAGTGGAGCTGGCATAATTTCAACCTGTGACTACGAGGTCAACCACAGAGCTCTGTAGTGGATGAATTAGTCCACTTAGCCACCAGACCCCTTTGCACAGAGGCTTATCTTGCCAATACTTCAACTGGGAAGATTTAATATTTGAATTCCTTTCCTGGGCAATCTGGGAAGTAGAAACAACTTTTTGTAATAGTTAACTTGTGTTAATCGTCAACCTTCGAACTTCAATTTATGTTTTTTCTCAAACTACACTACCCAGCAAACCATAGGTCACAAATTACAGGTTAGGGAAGTGAAGCTACCAATCAGCCATCAGCTTAGTCTATATATCTAGCAGTCACAAGGAAGTAAGACCCTCTTTTCCTGCTGCTCAGCTACCAGTTAAGTAATATATGCCGCTCCTTTCTGTATTTCATTGTTTGAAATGTGCTTGTTATTGCATACCTGTTGTGTGTTGGGCTTAATCGTGCTGTTTCCCACAATTGTTCTCCTCATTTGCTTTGTTTCTATATATTTAGATAGATTTGTTGGGCATTGTTTTACCTGTCCTGCTAGTTGGACTCCCACTACTGACACGCTATATTTTATTCACTGACATTTCGATGAAAGACTTGTCAAGGGTGCTACAATGACCAGCATGCATTGCTATTGTAAAATGGATTCAGCTCTGTAGAAAATGCTTGTGAATGTCCACATGCATTTATGGCTTGCACCTGGGACGTCTGTTCGTGTCTTTCCGATGAAGCACTGGCAATAACATTTGAAGAGGGAATGATTTGATGGTATTTTGCATATAGAAGTCAGATTGTTTTGTGCATGGCATAAAGAGTCTAAGGGCTAGATGTACGACCATTTACTTTTGCGAGTCGCAGATTGCGTTGAATTGCGACTCGCAATTTGCGGCTCGCAAAAGTGAATGTGCAACAGTGTCTCAGACACTGCTTGCAATTCCAATGGGGTCGTAAATTGCATGCCTCATTAATATTCATGAGGCAAGCGCAATTTGCGACCCCATTGGGAATAGCTAGCACTCCAGGGATGGTGACCTGCTGGGGTCAGCGGACCACCATATCTGTGACTGGTTTTTAAATAAAGCAGTTTATTTTTTTTATAAGCAGCCTGTTTTCCTTAGAGAAAAACGGGATGCATTTAAAAAAGGAAAATGAAACTTTTCAGTTTCATTTTTTAAGAGCAGGCAGTGGTCCCTGGGACCACTGCCTACTCTTAAAAAATATTATAGCACACACTCACAAAGGGGAAGGGGTCCCCTGGGAACCCCTTCCCGTTTGCGAGTGGTTTACCAACTACTTGAAGTAGGTGGTAAACTGCAAGTGTTTTGCGGCCGCAAATGCAGTTGCAAAACAATAGTACATTGCTTTGGGACTCGCTATTAGGAAGGGACGGCCCTTCCTAATAGCGAGAGTCGCAAACGCTATTTTGCGAGTCAATGACTTGCAAAATTGCGTTTGTACATGCAAGGACCCTTTTTTTGTGGTCGCAAACGGGCCGATCTCCCGTTTGCGACCGCAAAAAGCAGTCGTACATCTGGTCCTAAATGAAAATTACTGATTGCACAAGTGTGAACCTTCCGATTTTCTAAACCTTGTATTTCAGTATATGTATATATATATATATATCTCTGCTCCTTTGCACCGTTGTAGCGGATCACTCTTAGGACGGGTGCTTTACACGTGGTGGTGCCCCAGCGTCATATCATTGCTCAAAACTCCTCTCCGGTTACGAAAAGAGAACAGCACTCACGGAGGCGGTTTACCAAGTTTTAATTACAGCGCAACAAACGCGTTTCGGAAGACTCCTTCTTCAGTGTTTACACACCACACTGAGAAGCGCCATTTTTAAATGTTATTCATTTTGGGGCATTAACATAGAAAACGGGCCATTATTCTATCGCCATATTTGGGCGCCATCTTGATGATATTCGTTCTTATGCATTGATACTTTACACAGTTAGATAAAATTATCTATATTTCCTAACATTGCATGTCAGCACTATATTGCTATAACAGTCATATCGCCGTGTATCGGCACTTCAAGCTGTTATGTGTATGCAATTAAAGAATTAATTGTTTTTCACTCGTCGTCAGGCATATTGCTCAGACAAAGAGCGCAACAGGAAATAAACTGTGATTGAATCATAACAAGATATTAACAATTAATAAAACCAGTCTCGCCATGTATCGGCTTTCAATGCACCAATGAAACTGCTCCGTCCCACAGTTAACCTTCATCAATGCCCACTACCAGCCGTGTATCGGCTTTTCTTGAATACACATCTTTGCAAAATTTTCATAAAAGAAGAAATCAGTATCACATACAGATCAGTCTTCGCAGAGAGCAAAAAATCGACAACCCACAAAGTCTTCAAGTACCCAAATGTACCGCCAGTTCTTCCCCACTGTTTAGGCCTTTTGGGGTCTTAGTTCGTAAGTCGATAATATATCGAGACTCTAGCCTTCGCAGTCTCAACACTCTGTCACCTCCTCTAATGTTCAACGGAACGTGGTCGATACTAAAGTACTGCAATAGGTCCCTGTTTCTCTTGTGTTTAATAGCAAAATGTCTTGCGACTGGGTAACTCAAGTCTTTATTTGCGATAGCGCGCATATGTTCCAATACGCGTATCTTTACACTGTGTATTGTACTGCCTATATACTTGAGGCCGCAAGGGCAAATCAAGCAATAGACAGAATGGGTAGTCTGGCATGTCATAAACTTATTAATCGTCTTACGTTCTTTCATCCCTGCAACCTCATAGGTTAGCACTCGCTTGCTATTTATGCAAGCCTTGCACTTACCACAGGGATAAAAGCCTCTCATCTCTCTCAGTGGCCCTTGTTTTTGTGACGTGGTTTCTAGATGACTGTGGACCAATTTGTCTCTCAATGATCTAGCCTTTCTAAAAGTTACTTGTGGAACTGGAGGGATGTCCATCCCTATAATCATGTCAGTTTTTAAAACATGCCAGTTTCTTCGAAGGATGTTCTTAAAGGAGTCCGCATCCTCCGAATAAGTTGTGATCATGCGGAATTTGCCCTCATCTTTACTCTTTTTCTCTTTACTGCCGTCAATGTCTTTCACTAACTTGTCTCTCTGAATGTTCTCAACTTTCTTCAGGGTATTCTCTAGTAGGTCAATGTGGTAGCCTCTGGCCACAAACCTACCGATACTCTCCCTGACTGCTTATTTGAAATCACAGTTTCTAGAGCAGTTTTGTTTCAGCCTGAGGAATTCCCCATAGGGTATGCTGTTTTTCAATCTGGGAGGGTGACTGCTAGCGGCGTGCAACGTTGAGTTGCCTGCCATCGGTTTCTGAAACAGTGCTGTAAACAGCTTACCTTCCTGTATGCCTACCCTGAGATCGAGATAGTTCACTGCCACTGAACTAATCTCCCATGTGAATCTTAAATTCACATTATTGACATTAAGATGTTCTATATATTCCTCTGCCATGCTTACTGGCCCCTTCCATATCAGGAAGAGGTCGTCGATGTACCTGTGCCAAGCTACTATTGCTTAAACGCATTTTTCATTGGCCGGGGACCAGGCTACCTGCTCCTCCCACCAGCACACAAATAAATTCGCGTAGCTGGGGGCGAAGCAGGTACCCATTGCAGTCCCGGAAACCCGTCTATAAAGGTCTCCTTGAAATAGGAAAATGTTATTCAACAGGCAAAATTCAACGAGTTCAATCAGCATAATGTTATGTTCTGCAAATTTTAAAGTTCTTTTTTTCAAAAAGAAGTCGATCGCATTGAGTCCGTGAGTGTGGTCAATACACGTGTATAAACTCGTAATATCCAATACGATCAATTTATATGATGGTTCCCACTTCAAATTTTCAATGTGGTTAATAAAATCCATTGTGTCCTTAATATGCGAGGACAGTTGCAGTACAGATTGGAAAGGGAAGTGATCGACAAAGATAGACAGCTTTTCAGTGAGGCTCCCTTGCGATGACACTATTGGCCTGCCTGGTGGATTGACACTGTCTTTGTGTATCTTCGGGAGATGGTAAAACGTTGGTATCAATGGATTTGTGTTTCTAAGAAAGAAATACTCCTCTGTATCAAGCATTGATTTGTCATGCCATTTATTTATCAATAGATGATATTGCTTTATGATGTCATTGTATGTTTCTCTGGTTGTAGGCTCATAATATCTCCTGTCCGTTAATTGTCTAAGGGCTTCACCACAATATTGATCCCTTGTCATTAGGACGATGTTGCCCCCTTTGTCTGAGGGCTTACAGATAATAGTTGTGTCCTTTTGTAGATTTTGCAAAGCTCTTTCTTGAGCTATAGTCATATTTGTTTTTCTGGTTGCGGGCTTCATGTTATGCCGGAGTTTCACGAGATCCTTAATTACTGCTTCTGAGAAGGTGTCGATCGCATCCAATGGCATTTGCAGTATAAATTGTGACACCGGTTTGAATGGACTTATCGGTGCCTCTTGCTCTATGCCCAAACGCCTGGTTCTTTGCGCGTAAGCAGTAATTAAGGATCTCGTGAAACTCCGGCATAACATGAAGGTGGTGGACCCTGGGGCAGCGGGGCATGCCCCCCCATATTTTAGTATAGTAGCCCCAGGGAGGTGGCGGTCCCCTGGGCTGCCCACCCAACGCTTCTTTTTTTCATTCTAGCTCCAGTGAGGTGGTGGTCCCCAGGACTGTGGGGGGGTGCGTGCCCCCCTGCATTTCCAAAAATGTGCCCCGGGGAGGTGGTGGTCCCAGGGGCTGTGTGGGGGGGGCTTGAGCCTCCCACGCATTAAAAGCAAATAAAGCCCCAGGCGGTGGTGGTCTCTGGGGCTGCGGGGGCTTGCGTGGGCCCCCATCTCTATTTGTCATTGCCCCCGGGACTTGGCCCACCCGGGGGCCTAAAGTAAACAAAGCACGGGAGACTGTGCTTTGTTTTTTTTAAAAAAAAGACTGGCGGATTCGCGGATACTTTTTTTGGCCCACCCCCTGAACAGGCCTAGGGGTCAGGGTATTTCTACCCTGCCCCCTTTTCTTGTTTTTTGACATTTTTTCTTGTGACTCAGTTCAACCGAGTCACAAGATGGCTGCCAACACTTCCTGGTTTGAAGTTTTGGCAGCCAATCAAATCTCAGGCACGAGATCGGGAGGGTTAGTGGATCCACCGCGGCTACAGTTGTATATCTGAGAAATCTTTAAATTTCTCAGGGACTACTGAACGGATTTACACCATTTAATAAAAAGAGTGCTTTCTGAACCAATAGCTACCTTTTTGTCAAATTTGTTGTAATTCCGTTCAGCAGTTCGGGCTGTAGCCGTGTCTAAAGTTTCCAATGGAAATTAACATGGAGAAAATGCATTTTAGGATCCTCCCTTTATCTCAGTCCCCGCTTGACGGATCACACCGAAACTTTCAAGACAGCAGTTGAAGTGAGTGGCCCATTAGTTTTAAAATTTCGCGAAGATTCGTCAAACAGCGCCAAAGTTATTGGAAAATCAAAAAACGCTTTTCCTATGGAAACTAGGTCCTAACTATAATTACCTACTGGTGACCGCCAGTAGGTAATATACAAGGTTTAGAAAATCAGAAGGGTCACATTTGTGCAATCAGTAATTTTCATATATATATATATAGATATATCTATATATATCAGTGTGAATACTGTTGCAGTTGTTTTTCGTGCAAATTTGAGATTATGCTGACAACAATAGTTATGAAGGGCTAGGTATTTTTCATATGATTCTGAATCTGAAGAGGAAGAATTGATGAAACTTAACTTATATTCCTTATGGAATATGTCTGTTTTAAAGCTCATGACTTAAGATTTCAGTTTCTAGCCCTGAGCAATTACTTAAAACCTCATTTTCTGGTAGTAGCAGGCTGAACACATCCCATTCTGAAGGTTTTGGCGAGTTTCTGCATAAATCCAAAGAAATGCAGACTTTGACCATAGCAGTTAAATGTTCTTTAAATCTAAATATGAAAGTTCTCATAAGGTCTATATAATGGATCTCAGGCTCTGTCAGTATTGTGATTAGCTCTTCCCAACCACCTAAAAATAATGTCAATGAATCAATCCTTTACCTCAAGGGTCTGGAGGTGAAATGCAAGATGAATAAATAACCTAATGGTCTGGAGAATGCACAAAAGTATGGGTATGAAGATTATTATACCACTGATTCAGACAATGATAATGGAATTATTGTAATATTT
This sequence comes from Calotriton arnoldi, assembly GCA_963921515.1. Taxonomy (NCBI): domain Eukaryota; kingdom Metazoa; phylum Chordata; class Amphibia; order Caudata; family Salamandridae; genus Calotriton; species Calotriton arnoldi. The sequence goes on along the minus strand of CAWUFW010006279.1, from coordinate 929,742 downwards.
TCTGCGTTGGCCTGAACTTGTCAAAAAGAAAAAAGATGCCCATTGCCCTTGTCCCTAATGACAGGTGTATCCCAGAACTAGTGTCAGTCACTCTACATGCCAATGCTATCCTTAGATGTGATTCGTTTCTTATTCAGCACCACAATTCCACAGCTGACCCTGTATTAGATCCTAGAATGGTGACCATGATTACCTTTTCAATCATAGGAGAGCCACTTGTAGTCTAAAAGTTAATGTGTAAGAATCTCAGTCTAATAGTTAAGGGTTCAAGTCTTGGTCAGTAGCGGCTGCTACCGGACGGGGGTGGTGGGGCAGGAGGGGAGAAGGGGGGATGGAAAGAAATAACAAGCATTGGTATAGCCAATAGGTCTCGCCTTTGGGACCTTATAAGTGTTTAGCTATGCAACAATTGATGTTGTTGCATTAAGGATATTGTGCTGGATAACTAAACATTTATAAGGTCTTATTGTATATGGCAATAGGTTTTGCTTTTGGGACCTTATAAGTATTTAGTTATGCAGTATAATATCTTTGGTGCAATATTATGAACTGTTGTATGGTGAAACATTTGTAAGGTCCTAAAGGCGAGACCTATTGGCTATGTGAATGTTTGAGAGAGTGTTTTGAAGGAATGGTTTTTGTAATGTTAATTTGTATTGTTATAAATGTGAGAGGTTGGCCTGGTCTATGTTGACCACTAATTCTAGTGTGCACTTTGCAGTTGTTTAAAGAACCCTTATTGATGAATAGGTTAAAGACAACATTTATTGAAAGCTATCCTAGTGTTAGTTATGGAGAGTAGCCTTTAGTGTAAGAGTTGAAGGAATGTAAAGCTGCTTATTTGACCATTTGTGAACCTTATGAATGCGCAAATTAAAGTAGAACCATAGAAGGCATATATAAAATATAAGTATTTATTAATAAACAGTTTTTTTAAAAATATTGATGATATTAGAGAAGAAAGCATACTATATTAAATCTGTAGAACGACAGTAAATAGCAGAATATATAGCGGCCTGTAGGGGGAGATCAAAGTATAAAGTTTGAAAGTGGTATAACAACCACGATAGGACTAGACAGAGTGCCTAGAGCAGTTATTTTTTTTACCTTAAGGAAACAGCGAAGGTAGTGATATAGGGGACCTATGGAGGACGGGTGCAGTGTGAGAACTGAGAAGCGTGAGAGAGTGATAGAGTTAGTTATTTTTTTATAGAGTTAGTTAGTGAGTGAGAGAGTGAGAGAGTTAGTGACTTTTTAAGATAGTGAGTGATAGTTAGTAAGTTACTTAGTGAGAGAGTTAGTTAGTTAGTTAGTGTGTGAGGTATTGAGAGTTAGTTAGTTATCCTGTTAGTTAGTGAGAGAGAGTGAGAGAGTTAGTTAGTTATTTAGTTAGTTAGTGAGAGAGATTTAGAGATTTAGTGAGTATGTGAGATAGTTAGTGAATTAGTTATTGAGTTAGTTAGTAAGAGAGGTAGTTAGTTATTTAGTTAGTTATTGAGAGAGTGAGTCAGTTAGTTATTAAGAGAGAGAGAGTGAGAGAGTTAGTTAATTATGTATTTATAGAGTTAGTGAGAGTTATTGAGTTAGTAGGAGTGAGTGAGTGAGTTATTGAGTGAGATAGAGATTGAGATAGTTAGTTAGTGAGAGATTTAGTTAATTAGTGATAGAGTGAGAGATTTAGTTAGTTAGTAAGTGAGAGTGGATTGGCAAATTACTAGCGCCCATGCGGTGCTTTCACATTCATGGTGAGCGCCCATGCGGTGCTTTCACATTCGTGAGAGAGATGGCAGGATGGGGGAGAGAGATGCTAGGATGGGTGAGTGAGTGAGAGAGATGGCAGGATGGGAGGGGGTGAGAGAGATGGCAGGATGGGAGAGAGTGTGAGAGAGATGGCAGGATGGGAGAGAGGGTGAGAGAGATGGCAGGATGGGAGAGAGCGTGAGAGAGATGGCAGGATGGGAGAGAGGGTGAGAGAGATGGCAGGATGGGAGAGAGCGTGAGAGAGATGGCAGGATGGGAGAGAGGGTGAGGGAGATGGCAGGATCGGAGAGAGAGTGAGAGAGATGGCAGGATGGGAGAGAGGATGAGGGAGATGACAGGATCAGAGAGAGATGGCAGGATGTGAGAGAGCGTGAGAGAGATAGAGGGATGGGAGAGAGGATGAGAGAGATGGCAGGATGGGAGAGAGCGTGAGAGAGATGGCAGGATGGGAGAGAGCGTGAGAGAGATGGCAGTATAGGAGAGAGGGTGAGAGATGGCAGGATGGGAGAGAGGGTGAGAGAGATGGCAGGATGGGACAGAGCGTGAGAGAGATGGCAGGATGGGAGAGAGGATGAGGGAGATGGCAGGATGGGAGAGAGATGGCAGGATGGGAGAGAGATGGCAGGATGGGAGAGAGCGTGAGAGAGATGGCAGGATGGGAGAGAGGTTGTCAGACAGACAGCGAGAGAGTGGGAGGAGCTGCCGGCGGGCAGGAGCAGGAGAAGCAGTGACGCTTTACAGACAGAGCGAGGGAAGGAGGGAGAGACGTGATGGGAGGGAGAAATGGCCGCGATTACTGACACTTCAGGAGAGAGGGCGCGTGAGGAGAGCAGAGAGTGACAATGTCAGCAAAGGATGGGAGGGCAAGAAGAAAGGAGACGCTTGCAGAGGTGACAGGGAGAGAAGAAGAGACAGCCATTGGAGAAGGGTTAGAGGTGACAGGGAGAGAAGAAGAGACAGCCATTGGAGAAGGGTCAGATGTGACAGGGAGAGAAGAAGAGACAGCCATTGGAGAAGGGCCAGAGACAGTGGGTAAAGGGTGAGAAAGGCGACATTGGCAGGGAGAGAGAGCAGTGACGGAAACACAGTTCATTGGACATGAAGGGAAAAGGGTGTATGGTTAGAGGGGGTACTAAATGCGTCCGCTGCTGGGGGGGGGCGAGGTAGAAACAGAGAGAAGAGCTCCACAGCCAGAGGCAGAAGATGGGGTCAGGGTACAGGCGTGGAATGAGAGGAAATTGGGTACAGGCAACATCCATAATAGCAAGTGCACGCGGACAAACCCTGCCAACCCATCCTGCCCCCCAGGCATGAATAACAGACAGTAAGGGCCCAGCTGCAGCCCGCCCTGGCCGCCCGCCAGCCCCAGGAAAGGGGCCTGTCTCATCAGCCTGCAGGAAGAGTGATTCACCGCGGCAGGCACAACGGGGCCTGTGTGCAGCAGAGGGCCCTGCTTGTTTTGGAACAGATGTATTGCATTGAAAAATAAAATTTACGAGGGCTTGAACCAGAGCTCAATGACCGCTGCTCTATTTTAAGAAGTGTCTTGCGCTGTCAAATAGACGCAGACAGCACGACGAGGCGCGTCTGTGATCGCCGAACTGGTTTGCGAGATGTTTGTCCCGAGCATATTTAGTGCCTTGATGGTTACCCTGAAATTATAACAGGGCACTGTACTGAAGTATTGTGTAAGTCAGCAAGACTCTCGAGATGACGCTGGCGGGGTGGGGGCTATACATGAAGGAGGAGGGTGGACATTGACTGCTGGAAAAGGAGGGTAGAAGTTCGAGGGGGAGACAAAGTAGATGGGTGAAAGACCTCTAAGAATCTAGATATGAGCGAGTAGCAGGGACCGGTTCACAAAAAGGTATTAATGGAAATTGGTTACTAGCTTCACCAAACAGCGCTGTAATAAAACCAACCCTTCTAGAAACAGGATCGGACCCGTCTCCATTCTCACACGCATTGGAAGGAAATCCACCCCTTGCGTGGGACTGCAAAGGCGGAATACACGTAAAAGCAGACCATCAAACTCAGGAAGCAATAAACGACATGCATTCAGCAAAGAACAAACAGCTGCAGGGGTAACACGAATATTCATTACAACTGCTTCCACACACAGATAGAGAGGAGACGAGCTGGCCAGAGCGTCGCAGCGATGCAAACTTCCTGGACTACAACAAGCCCGCGAGTGGTGCGCGGGTGCTTGGGAGAGCAGTCTTCACTTTTCAAGCACTGCACTCATGCTTGTGGCGCGCCGCTGCTCGCTCCCGCAAGGTGGATGCCGCCACAAGCACGAGTGCAGTGCTTGAAAATGAGCAGAGCGACGGCTAAAGGCCCTCCTAAGCAGCGCATGCGCGCTGCGTAGGCGAGACCTAAAAAGGACTTACCTGAAACGGACGGACAGCTGCCTCTCCTCTGTCCTCTACATCTTCTGGTCTCCAGTCCCGGCCGGCAGCAGCAGGGAGCACCCACGCAGACAGACTCTCCTGAGCCAATCACACCGCTGCAATGCAGTGTTGTGATTGGTCGGCGCTCAGACGGGGGCAGGGAGGCTTTGCATGTTCCTCACCAGGCTGTGTAATGCAGCCTGGTAGGGAACATGCAGAGTGCGCAGGACCACAGGCCAAGTAGTCATGCGCACTTAGTGAGTGCAAACAACTCCTACCCCTGCGCTGCCCAGCCCCGCCCCACGAGCCACTGACTTCCAAAGGAAAAATACAATGATAATAATGATACTTTATTATCATTGTATTTTTCCTTTTGAGCAGTGGGGCGACGCTCCTCCACCTTAGCGGAGGAGCCGGAACTGTTCTTGGGTTCTCCATGGTTTTGTGTCTGTTTCATTGCAAAGAGTTTCAAGGTTCAAGTAAACAAGTAAAAAGTAATTTATTTCTGTGGTCCAAAGAATAGTATCAAGAGGGCCTGTGTCTCTTGCCAGGACAAACTTATAGATGTGCAGGACCAACTTACTAAGATTTTACAATTCATGGAACAACCAGGGAATCTTAGGATTAAGCAGAGTGTGCCATCTAACTAGGCTCAACAAGCTTTGTGCTTTGTCATGTTGCTTAAGATTGATTCGAGATGGTATGACCTTGCAAGCTAAGAGACAGGTTCAGCAGCTCAGACCACTTTTCAAAGAACATGCAGTGTATGGCAAGGCTTTTCCTCACCATACAAAGTACTCTGGAGAGGGTCTTTGGGAAACATGCTTTTGATGAATCCAGTAGACCTGAAGACCTGGCTTTTCAATTAACCCACCTACCGTAGGTAGGGCAAGGCACACAAATGCTTAGCGCCAGGAAACCCTTGCGGGTGATAGTGCACTTTACAAATAAACATAACATACCATAACATAACATAACTGTAGGAAAGTAGGATCTGCTTCTTATGGTTACCCTCACTTTTTACTTGATGTTACACTGTTTTTGACTAGTCTGACTGGGATCCTGCTCATCAGGACCCCAGTCTATCTGCTTTCTCCCTAAAATGTTATGTCATGTACTTAGGTACACTCCACATTGGATACTGGGGTACCCTTATCAGTCCCTAGTATATGGTACACATGTACCCAGGGCATAGGTACCCCAGAGGCCTCCCATGGGCTGAAGCATGTATTATGCCACCCATGAGAGGCCATGCAAAATAGAACTACAGGCCTGCCATTGCAGCCTGTGTAAAATGGTGCATGCACCACTTACTTTATATATAGGTTTACTATATCTATAGGTCACTACACTTAAAACCTATAAGTCACCCCTATAGCAGGCCTTGACAATCCTGAAGGCAGGGTGCTGGGTTTTACGTGAGAGGGTGCCCATGCATGAGCAGGGCGCCCCTGCAGCCTTCAGAGACCATTCTCCCGGGTTGTCGGTGACCCAGCCAGACATATAGGTAGAGGTGCATTATATGCTCGCATAAAATGCTATCTCGAAAACGGCTGCAACAAACCATGTCGTGTTTAATATCAAACACCTTGGAATCATACCTATATGATTCCACCCTTCAGAAGCAAGCTTCGTGGGGTCCCTGGTCTTCCCGGTACCAGCCTTCTCGACCCGGACAGTACAAAATGGTTGCTGCTGACCAGAGACACATTTCTGCCCTCCTGCTACTGAGCCAAGCTCAAGCAGAGGAAGGTAGCACAATAGGCATCCTGTCACAGGGAGGTGTGACCACCTCCCAGACAGGATTTGGTGTATTGGAACTGGGTGGGTGCACTTCCAAAGTGCCTGAAAGTCTGCACGAGGGGCACATTTGGTGTCCCTGTGCATAGTCCAGTTCAAACCAGTCCTGGGAGCCGTTGGCTCCTACTCTGGCACGAAACTGGACAAAAGACAGGGGAGTATCCTCCCCACTGTCCTGACCCTCCCCTGGGAGGGTCCCCTGAATCTGTCCAACCTTCTCCCGTGGGTACAAAAGGGCTTACCTGGCTGTAGGACCCTAGATTCGACGTGGACAAGATTCTGATCAAGAAACCACTGACCTTCGACCGTCTGGACACTCTGGACTTCGCTGGACTTCGACTGGGCCCGACTTCGACTCCCTCTCCGTCCAAAGCATCGTCTGTGCCCGTGCACCATACAGGCTCTGTGCAGGACCTGTGGAGCATCAAGGACAACTGAAGTATCTCCCTTGGGGTGAAGGAGTCACTCCCCTGCATTTGCAGGCACCATAATGCAACTGACTGGTCTGCTGATCCTGAGCTTCTGCAGACTCCGAAGGCTCCAACAACACAGGAGGTGGGTTCCTATGTTTTTTGAGGTTGAGCTGTCCTCTCACTGAGTTTGAGGCCAGTATCCCTCGTGGGGACTGCATAATCCGAACCCCTGTGTACCAAGTACTTTTGCAAGTGCATATCCTTGCTGGTGTTTCCCAACTTCGTGCATTGGGCTATCTATAGCCCCTATCTCTGCCCACATTTTGTACAAAGGACTTTGGCCTCCGCACACTCTGTGCCCTGAAAGCTGTGACTTTGTGAAACTGCTAGAGGTCCCCTCGCGACTCCTGTGCCTTCGGCCTGTGAGTTCACTTGAGGGACAACACTGCTTTTCTTGGGCTCCCCTGGTTGCTCCAGGCTTGCCCTGACTCCCCTTGCTGTGGTGAGTCCCCTGGTCCTTGCTGGGCCAGACCCTAACCTTCTTTGACCTTCTTCGTGGGTTGCCGCTGCCGAGGCTTGTTGGTGCTCCCGCCGGACACCGACCCCTCAGCACTCGACATCCTTTGTGGGACTGCTCAAAGCCGGCCCCTGGTCATCCTCGACGTCTCCTGGTCCCTGCAGCTGTAGAGTCAAGGTCTCCTTCTTCACACCTGAAGCACCCGACATCGGTGGGCATTCGTCTACCGAGCCCCTGGTCACTCCTGAGTGACCCAGACTCTGTCCCCTCTGCTTTCAGGTTCCTTCCATTAAGAATACACCTGTGGGTTCCACCGGACACTTTTCTTCTTTCCAGCAGTGGCATTTCTTTAAAGACTCCCATTGAGAACGACGGCGGTTTCTGACGCCAATTCAGCCCTATGCACCTGAATTCCCTGGGATAGGTAACTCTGGTATTTTGATATCCACTGGTGGGGTGGCTCTCCAACCTTCTATGTTCCACAGGGTTTCCTCGTAATCCACTGGGAAGGGTCCTTAAACTTTAAAATTGCAACTGCGACTCTCCCATTGAATTGTACTTAGCACACGGTCGTGTTCTCACACTGCCCCCGTCCTCCGTGGGGTCCCTACTTACTCACCTTGGGTGGTTCCTTGGGGTCCCAGCGATTCTACACCCTCTAGACACTGTCTTGGCTCGAGTCGAGGTTCTTATACCACTATTTTAGTATATGGTTTGGTCTCCCCCTGGAGCCCACTGTGTATTAGTGCTACTTACGATTGTTTCTGTGCTACAGTATTGTGTGCTTTATGTTTATCTGCGTGTAGCAGATACTGTGAGGTATTTAAGGTGTGTTATAATAATAAACATATATTCTTAGAACTACTGTGTGGTTCTCCTTTCATTTAACCAGTACAACAAGATTGCATTCTGGTAAAACAAGCTGCTTAACATTCCTTCAAGACTAAGCCTGAGGGCTGCTCTCCACAGCTTCCACTTGGATAGCTTTCTAAGGTTATCTTTGACCTCTTAAATCACCATAAGGGTTGTTTGGACTGGTGCAAGGTGCCCACTTTAATTAGTGGACATCATATACCAGGCCAACTTCTCACAATAACATAACATTGTAGTGAGTTCCTACATAGGCCCACTGTAGTTTTCCCTTATTTTAGCCTAACTGCACGTTGCACGCCACATTTGCATTGCACAGCCACATGTAACAGATTTATTTTTGTGCCACGATATTATTTTAGAAATCGGCTGCACATGTTATTATTGTTATTCAGTTCTTCTGCTGGGATTCAGTCTGAACATTTCGTACAAGGTCAAACAACATTGTGCCCTATTTTCTTGTGCTCGGTTAAGCAAAATCTCCTAACATACAGACACATCAAAAGTGCAGCTGCTGTTTTCCAACACAGCATTTCTTCTCATATAAAAGCGAGACATGCCCTTTGAAAAACAGAAAGAAAGGTTCTTGCAGAGGGAAAGGTCCCAGGACGGACACACTAGTCTTTGAGCAACCTGAGATGCAGACCAGCTAACTACAAATGCCAGGTATGGGGGCCGGTTCTAATCCCAGACATCTCTGATATATCACTATGCTCACATAATGAGGATAGGCTTAGACAGATATGTCATTCGCCATGATAGGGCTGTTCATTATACATAGTGTTCTCATAATGCTGATGGCTTTCCTCAGCTGTATATGTTTTCTAATTGCAGCACAGTTGCTTCATAATAGAGCACCATAGTTTCAATAAATATTGTAAACTTCCCTCATGTCTTTCTTTTGTTTATTATGGACATGCATGAGTGAGAAAACGAAAGGTGACGATCTGTTTCCACGGTTCCCCTGGGGACTAGAAAGTTGTGTTATGGGGTGCCAATTTACCTGTTATTCTGGGAAGGTTAAAAGGGCAGGTGAGGCACTGTGAGCTAGTCGGATTTCGGCCCATAGGTACTGATGTGGTATGGTGACTCAGTCCCTACATTCTGATGTCCTGTGATCCCAGGCATAGTTCTGTTTCCAAACAGAATCCCTGCAACAACATAACATAACAATGCATAACAAATAGCAATCAAGAACTGTCACTTCGTAATGGTAATGGTTCAATGTTGATCTCGGGGATGTTCTTTTTTGAAGGAGAATGCATAGTGAAACTAGACTATAAAGACTCTTACGTCTCTGTTCCAATTTGTCAGGAACACAGTAGGTTCCTTAAATTTAATTGGCACACAGGTGTTTATCCATTTAAGTTTCACCCCCTCGATTCTATCTTCTGCAATTGGTGAGAATGGTAGGGCTTTTGTCATTGTCTATTTAAGCCATATTTCCATGACCCCTTCACAAGGTGGTTTTCCTATAACCGTGTACACTATTTTCTCAACACAAGACATTTATAGAAGGGTCTCTCTGTGACACAAAGTACCCTTAGACAAATAAGCCTGAGAAGAGATGACATTGTGGCCAGACTATGTAGTTGCTTAGAATGTTTGTACCATCTTCACCAGATCAACAGATCTAGTCTGCGGAGATGAGGTCCTTGGAGCGTTAAGTACTCAAGTGGTGGGATATCTGTAAAAGAATTTTCAATCCATATCTAGTGTTTAGATATTTTACAGGCTCCTTTGCCTATCAATTTACCATGGACAAGGCACATGTCACTGTACTTTTACAGATGGCCAATATTTCCAAAATCCAATGCATAAACCATCTGTGGGATGCCAAGACTAAACCCAGGTAGGGTTGGCAAAGGATATTCTGTCCCAATCAAAAAATTTCATTTAGGCAGAATTTAGTTCTGGCATTCACATTGTGGCATGTTTCCACTCTAAGGGGCATATTATCAAGGGCCTTATCTCCGCTTTTTTGGCTTTAAAAGCCAAAAAAGCGGAGATAATGTTTTTGCCCTATTTGCAAGCCGGTGCAAACATGCATTAGCGCATGTTAGCAGCCGTTTTGCCGACGCCTCGCTTTGTATCTCTAATGAGATGCAAAGTGGGCGTCACTGAGCGTACCCCTGACGGACTACCTTGTTAAATATCGCTAAATGCACATCGCGATATTTACAAGGTGGCCCCAGGATTTTAGCAGACGTTAGTTTTGGCGAAAACCGCGGTTTTCGCCGAAACCAACATCTGCTAAAATGCTGACTTACCTATACCTGTCTTTGGGGGTGGATTATGCTGATACGACCACAGGGTCGTATCAGCAAGGTTATCGCCGTTTTCCATGGAACATCGCTGAAAAACCAGCGTTGTTCCATGGGAAACGGCGATGTCCCCGCTATCGCTGGAATATTTATCACCTCAGTGATACGCGTTGTTGATAACGCGCTAACCGGGCGATAAATTCCAACAATAGACAGTGATAAATAAAAAAGCGCTAAGCGCGCTTTGCGATATTTATCGCCGTCTATTGTTAATATGCCCCCAGGTGCCTTTATGACAGGAGACTTCATCCTGTAGCTTCCCAAACACTGAATTACCACTGGAGCCTGTTGCAGAGAGAAGTTAGTCTCATGTTTGAACTAACAATTGCCCCGCTTTTACAGTATCCTCTTGCCATGGACATGATTTCCAGGTGCCTGGCTCAGATTCTTAGACAAAAGGCCTGGGTGGTTCTAATTTCGCCACTCTGGATGGCTCAGACCTTGTTCCGATCTCTCCTCAAATTATATTGCTTCCATTTCACCTTCAAATCCTCTTAAAATCCCCACAGCAAGAGTCGTAATCTGATTCTATCCATTAATCTACAGCTGACGGCTTCAAAACCTTTCTGGTATTCTTGGTCAATGACAGGCTTTTTACCTTTAGCAGCTAGCCTCCTAAAATTTCGTGGGCCCCAGGTACCATCAAGACTTACAAGAAAACTTGGCAAGCTTGAAGTTAGTTGATGTGTGGAAACTGATCAATATCTCATTGTAGCAAATGTCTGTCCGCTCCTGGCTTTCCTTGCCTCATTGACATACAGTGGAGTCTGGTGAACTTAGAAAGTGGTGGGGCGTAAATACCTGCCTCATATTGGTCTAAGCTGAGCACAGTCAGTGATCCAACTCCCTTCCTGGTTGTTCGGCCCATGGTCAGCAATTGCTCTTCATCTTACCACCCAGGAAACTTTGTAAAAGCAGGTCCCATTGGTTCATTTTACAGTAAACTTTTCATGTTAATTAACTAGAAATATTGAAGTTTTGAAGGCACAGTAGACAAAAGGTTATTATAGTTTTGTGTTATTCCAGGCAGGACGTACCCTCCATCCGAGGACTGTACCCCCTGTAAGTAATCTTTGAAAAGACCTTTATCAAAATGTCTCCAAAAATATTATTAAGAGTTATATGTGTTACAGACAATTAAGAAATGTAATTATGTAACGTCACACGGCCTATCAGTTTGCAAACTATATATCATGTTTTACTCTGCTAATGTTATCTGTTCTGTATCATGCCGCAAATAAATATGCATTTTGAGTCAGATTAATGCATTTAGGTATCAGGTAATGAGTTATGAGCAAGAAAGAATCACATAATCTAATAAACGATTAAATGTGCCTTGTGTTGACAAAACACACATCTTAGAATTGACCCCTTCGAATTCCTTTTCTGCCTTCTAAACACACTGGAAGCTTGTGATTCACACCCATCTCTTCATACTCACTGTGCCAGGGGTGTGTGTTGCAGTTTTGTCACAGAGTCTGCCACACTGCAGGATGGATTTTACAGCCATCATTTACAGTAAGGAGCACAATCGTCAGGAAACGGCAGAAGTACCATGACTAAGCTCTTGGCGTGAAGACACACAACCTCTAAAAGAAGAGCATAGGAACTCCCCTTGCAATCGCCCCACAGACAAGAATTGTGGAGGCAAAGATGGCAGTGGCGGCTCCTCAATTAAGGTGCAGGGGCGTTGCCCCCCTATTTATGTTGCCCCCCCAGCCCCAGTTTTAAACTTAAATAGAAATTATTTTTTTCATCCGGTGACTGTGCTTTTTTACAGCCGCGGGCCAGGTTTCCACATGATGATGAGTAAGGAGGACAGGGCGTGTGGGCGGGGCTTAAAAATGAGTGCCAGCACAGACTCAGGCCAGCTCAAGTGGGTTGACGTGACACTCACTTCAAAGTGCGCATGTCAGGTTGGACGACTGCCTTTCAGCGACCAGCCCGACATGTGCACTAAATGCGTCTACCTATCTGCTCAATTAGTGAGCAGGGGGCATTACAGTTGCAGCCTCCCGGATTCCTAATGAGCGTTAGGTTCGCCTGCCCAGACCAATCCTAGCACTGCTCGCAAGCTGTAAAATAACAGCAAGGGAGCAGTGTCTGGATTGCCTCAGGACACACCATTGGGCCTATGCTCCAGTGGTCGGAACATGGCCAATCACTGCATGACTTCTTATGAAGCTTGCAGTGATTGGCCATTCCTGTCCTTTGCTCTCTTCATGTGTGCAGCATCTCTAACGGCGTTGTGCACGAACATCTTGTGGAGAGCCAGTAGCACTGCCATTGCAGTCTGTAGAATCTGGTGAGCTCTCAGTGTAACTTGTGATTTTTTTTGGTCCTCCACGTGATGTGTAGTGCCGCTTTGCAGGGCTGGAGGTGCTCAGGTTGGGGTGTGGTGGACGGAGCCCGATGGGCGGCTTGTTGGCCATAGGCAGCGGCTGTCCGGTCCGAAGGAAGGCTCCGAGCAGGGGAACACTGTATCCAGCTGGCCTGGTGAGTTTGTGCAACATTATTGATCTTTGTGAGGTAGTCGTACTTTGCTGGCCATGCGGTGAGAGACTACTATTTTGTGTAGATAGTATGTGTCTCTAATTTTAAAAGTCATTGTCAATATTGATATTAAAAGAAGTGCATGTCATTTTTCATATTTCTTTGTTTTTTCCAGCTATATTTATTTATGTTTTAGCTGATTGTAGTAGTCTGTAGTACACAGTTGTTGCTAGTAATTCATTTATGAAGTTTTGCCTTCTTCTCATGTGCCCGGGATAGACACCAGATATTTAATAATTAATTTATTTAATTTTTACTTGCTTCTTTCTACCTATTATGGGGCTCCTATCGGCCCTTGTGGAACATCAGGTATTTTTATATTACTGTAATAGATGTTTCCCTGCCTTTCCCTGCTTCCTGTAGGGGCCCCATGGGCCACCAACTACTGCTTTTATTAATTTAATTGATTTTTGTCTACCCGCTGCCTCCGAGAGTGCCCCTGTGGGCCGTGGTGGGATACTAGATATTTTTATATTAATGTATTGGATATTTGCCTGCCATCCCTGCGTCCCATAAGGGTGGTCACCACTGGGTAGTTATAGTTAGGAATGTTTCCATAGGAAAACCATTTTTTAATTGCCTAATATCTTTGGCGCCGCTTGATGAATGTTCACAAAATGTCCCCCCCCCCCCAATTTTCTTCTATCTCAGCTCCAAACTGGAAAGTTTCGGGGAGATCGGTTAAGCGGGGGGCAAAAAAAGGGGGGCTCCCAAAACGTGTTTTCCCCATATGAAAATTAGACACAGCTACAGCCAAAACCTCTGAACAGATTTACACCAAATTTGGCAGAAAACTAGACCTTGGTACAGAACCCGTGCCTTTTCAAATTTGGTATATATCCATTAAGAATTTTTTGAGATATTAAGGTTTAAAAAATATAGTTATCTAGGTACACAAAAGATCTGTGGATCCAACAAATCTCAAGATCTGATTGACTGCCACCACATCAACAAAGATGTGGCTGCAACCATCTTAGGACTCTGTACTCTGTCTCGGGTCCTCGAAATACGCTAAAAGAGTATATAAGGGGGCATGGTGGGGATGTCCTACTCTCCTAGGCCTGGTGGGGAGTTTGGGCCTCAATTTTTTTTTCTATTTTGTCGCAAATTCAAGTGGATCAGTGAATCTGTTGCGACATTATTTTAAAAGCGTGGGTTGGAAAGGGGTGGGCCAGGGCCCCGGGGTGGGCTTATGTACATTTCTGGAAGGAGGGGCATGTGGCCCCACTCCCCGAGCCTCTAGGAAGCCCCAGGGACCTCATCCTCTAGGGCAGACACATATAATTAAAGATGAGGGGGTGCACGGCCCCCCTCCCCGAGCCTCTCGGCAGCCTTGGGGACCCCATCTCCTTGGGCCAACCTATATAATTAAGGGGGAGGGGTGCTATTTTAAAAAGGGGAAGGTGGACATGGCCCCCCTCCCCGGCCCGCTCCACGGTTGCCTCACGGGGAACCAATCCCCAGAATATAGTTTTCCTGTCTGCAAGGATGCAGGCAGGGAAAACTTGTATGCTCCCACCCAGCAGAAGCTGCAAAAATGCCACTACAGGGTGGGAGGACACATTTTTTTCCCTGCCCGTTCTCTTGCAGGGAAGCATGAGTTTACTCCCTCCCAGAAGGAGCAGAGAAAAAACTTGCTCCCACTGGGTGGACTCCAATGTTGTGTTTGTTTTGTGTGTGCCCCGGGTGGACACATTAGGCCCCGGGGATTGGAGTCCCTGGGACCCGTGACGGCTTCGGGAGGGGAACCACATGCTCCCTTGCCTTAATATAGAATACAGCCCCAGGGGATGGGTCCCCAGGGCCTGAAAAGGCTTGGGGAGGTGGCAGGGACATGTCCCCCTGCCCAATAATTTAAAAAAAAGTAAAATAAAGAATTGCCGACTTCTGCTGGCACCCTGGATGGTGCAGTCAGGGGAGTTGGCAGGGCCTGGGGGCCCTGCACCCTCGCCCGTGGCCTCCAACAAAAAATAGGCATCTGGGTGTCCGGGGTGGGCACCAGGAGACTCAAAATACGATAAAATACAAATGTTAAATACCAGTTCGGGCATCGTATCCAAATCTGAGGGTGCGAGCTGCACAACCCAACCACATCCCTCTTTCTGAGCCATTGATAAAATGAATACTACAGGTGATACCAATACGCACAGTTAAGGCATATTGTCATACGTCATATAAGCGCTATTTGGGTGGTTTTCCTTTAACTTCTTGCCTTAACCTTCTGTTGCATTACCCTCTCAAATGCTCATAAGACACACGTGTGGGGTAGTTACATGGCCCCACGGCATTATTAGACTTATGTCTAATGTTCCCTCTAATTTTTTCCTCTGTGTGCGGCAATGAAGGGTTTCTGTACACTGTTGCCAAAGCTGTGTGCGCTGAAGACTAGTGAAAATACACTATGCATGTGTGTGTGGTGCGTGAGCTTCTAAAATGAGTTGTGTTCACTCCAATGAAGGTTTATTTGAAAATTAATTCAAAATGTTTCATTTTGATTCAGTTTATCAACATGTGAAAGCAGTGGCGGCTGGTGTATTTTAAATGTGGTAGGGCGCAAATTTTATACCGGAGTATAATGTGTGAGCACAGCAAGCGAGGACTGAAAAAGAAAGGTGCATGGGATTCTCCCTCCGCAAGAACCTATTTTATAAAAATTGTTCAAATAGTGGATATTATAGCATACAGTAAGTCATTGAAAACTTTGCACTTGTGTAAGGCAAAGAACAACAGCACAGTGTGCAGTCTTTTAACCAAGAAATAACCACACACATAAGCATGCACAGACAAATTGAGACCCATTTCCTGGCTTTGTACAAAGCAAAACCAGAAAAGCTGGCTAAATCGTGACTTCCCTGCTTGAATTATGTGATCTTAAGCAAATTCTTTATTTCACCAAAACTCTTTATTTTTCATTACCATGTATAAAAGCACTTTCGAATATGTGAATTCAGACTGCCACTTGTACAAAACTATCACTTTTGTTAAGTACTTCTTAGTGCAGTGCTATAATGTGCCTTATTAATGCTAAAGCTTCCACATGGTAAAGAAATAATTGAATTTTGAAGAGACTGTACCATATTTTACACAATGTTTGTTGCTGGAATTGCATAGCAAATATTTCCATGAATTGGCTCGTGCACGGACTCTAAGATCCAAGTCAGACCCTTGGCTCGGCCCTGCCTGGTAATTTGTTGGCTCGCCCACCTCTTCAAATTTATCGCCAGCACTGAAGCCCAAACAGACAGTCTTTCGTGAGTATCCCTACTTCTACCATTGCAGCCTGTGGTTTGCTTGTGGACTGAACACTAGTATGGGAGGGATGAAAGTGATGTGAGATGGAGCGTTTTTGGATACGCTGAACAGCCCACCCCAAGAAGCAGCCAAACTATGATTTCTTACTCATTCTCTTTGGACCTCCTTCTGAATAAATTAAACTAAGGAGACCCAGGTAAGCATGATGAAAGCACACAATACAGAACAAACACAAAAACATTTCCTTTCCTTCTCTCACCTTCCACCCCTCACACCCTACTCTCTCTGCCCCAGCCCCTCTTTCGCTGTACTTTGATTCCATGAGTTTACTGTCTCTGTAGCTTACTGTCACAGCTTCGTTGACCTCCAGGGGGCCTGTAATCTGTCAGGGTCGCAACAGACAGATCAAATGCGTGCATGCTCGCTGGACAATCAGACTGTGGCTGTTTGGGAAAGTTTACCTGTTGTGTGATGCTGAGGGCTCCTACATACACGCCTGTGCAATTGTACTGCTATCTGTCCACGCCCATCTCTCAAAAACCAGAAGAGCGGCTGAACAGGAGCACACACATTTTCACTGCTCTCCATCACCTCATAACAGCAAAGATTGTTTTAAATTGTTTGTCCCACCATGGGCTCAAGGCGAGCATTTGATTCGCAGGGCAGAAAGGTGAAAAGCACTGTTTTAAACACAAAGTGGTTCTCTGCAGGGGATGATTACAAAGTATTCAGTGAGAATGCCTGTTAACGATGCACTTTGGTACACCCTGCCCTCTTGTTTGGGAGGGGGAAGAGGTTGGTCGAACCCACACTTAAATGGGATAACGTGACAGACTCTGGCAGAGTGATTTATGCATTCCTAACTGAATTAGAATTGTGTGCGCTCCTGGAACTGAAATGCGCGGTGGAGTAAGAAGAGCTGCGCGGCCACTCAGGCGCGCACCTTAGAGGGAACATAGCGTTATGTCCCTCCTTAGGTCGGCTACTACAGAGAACAAGAGTGACTTCACTACTTTTTATTTGGCCACAATGGTGGCACTGCAGAAACAACAAGCCTCTCTCTGCCCTCCAGTCATGAACTAGTCGCTCTTCTGTCACCTACTGTAGGTAGGTTTAAAAAAATGCATAGATGGGCTGACTTTCAAGCCTTTTAACCCCTGGACAGTAGAGGTCTATAGGTCTGGGTACCAGGAATGTGTATGTTCACTTTTTGTTCATTTTTTCATACAATGATCTGATTAGTGTGTGACGACAAAATACATCGTCCCTCTCTCCGACCCGGAGGCCGGTATCCCTTAAAGTCTAGGGTAATAGAGCTATTGGGCTCCCACAAGATATTGCTAATAAACAACTTCAGTGTAGCATAATCTGGATCATTTATTGTCATTATTATATTATTGCACACAGTGCATGCACGTCATCTTCGCATGTGTTTTTTCACATATCACGTGTGCTTTGAGTGCTGTGGTGTGCTGTGTAGTATCACTTGCATTCCACAGTGCCTTTTAATTATTGGTTAGGGAAGGCAGTGTTTTTTATATAAACATATTTATAAAATGTATTTTCTAATTTTTCCAATAGGTTATTTTCATTGAGTGCCTCAGGTAGGACTCACCGGAGCACATTAGTGTGTTCTTGTAAAATTCTACTTTCTTTTCACCTCAATAAGAAATTAGGCACAGAGGCCTTCAGGAGGTAGTTATGAATCACTGGCCCTGAAGAATGCCCCAGACCCGTATGGGTGGGCACAAACATGTTGACCTAGCTTCTGTGGCGGTGTGAGCCATTGCCCTCAAACATCCATCACACCTGTTTTTAATCTTAGCTACTGTTCCCAAGAATAAAGAAATTGGCCCGGGGACTTTAAGGTATTTTTAATCCACTGATCTGAATCCCTCTTTTATCCAGTAGTTTTTATTTAAGAACTCCCTCCTGCACCGAGTCCAACAGGAGGTCACGATCTGCCCTGGTGGTATTGCTATGCCAAGGTGTGGAGAGGTTGCCGATGATGACGCATGACACAATTATGTGTGTGAGGCTTCCTCTTCCATAAGGATGACCTTCCCTTCCTTTAGCACTCACACAAGAATTCTGTGACTATACCATTGGCACCTCCAGATGTCTGTTTCAGGGTAGGAATACTGTATTGTGTATTCTATCTTTAGCTGCTGTACTTTTTGTGGTGATTGGCTGCGCATAAGACACCAGCACACCCACCTCCTTCGCTGAAAGAAATGTTGTGCATGTTGGCAATGACGCCCACACGACGACGTCTGGGTTTCAGCTACCTCCTCTTGTGGCCCAATACCTGCCTCCCTGTGCCATAACTGAGGGGTGCGACAGGGGGTGACAAAAAAGTAGGCAAGAGAGACAGACAGGGGCAAAAGCTCCGCAAAGGCATAGAAACCATACTGAAAGTGAAAATAATGTTTGAAAATGGAAAAGATGGACAGGAAATGACAGGATGGAGCTGGATGAAATGGGCAGCACCAGGGCACATTGCTAGGCATGAGTAGGCTGGAGACAGACTGCCACTTCCCCATCAAAATGGCTGCTCACTTGCATTGCACATCATGCTGTTTCGCATTTGTTTTTAACATGAAATGTGTCACTTTTTTGCACAAGAGGAGGGGAGACGCATTTTGTGCATTAATGTGTAATTTCACATATTTTGGGGTAATTCCACTAGTTACGCAATTTCCGCACACCCGTAAAAAAAGAACATGTTCCTGTATGTTCTACTTAACCAGATGGCCTAAGGCTATGCCTTTGGCTGAAAACGATAGAAAAACATTTGGCCTCATTCTACTAGAGGAGACATGGACTCCAGAGCCTTCTGGGCTGAAACAAGGTTAAAGAACCTGATCTGCTGATTGGTCCACTGTATCAGCATTCAGGACATTTTATTGCAAACTGTTCGTTCCTGCCTAGTTGATAGTAGTGAATGGAACTTAAAAAAACATAATATGAGCCTCTGGTCTTGTAATAAAATGAAGATTTTCATAGCTAGAATGCTGAAGGAAAGACCTAACTTTATTAAAGACACAGAAGCGGATATTATGCTTCTACTCTCTATATCATGTCTGACATAATGTTTCTCTCTGATTAAACTTTCTATGCTACAAATGTCTTTATACTTTCTTTCAGTTTCAATTGCTCCAATTCTTGCTTCTTCCTAAGGCTTCATTTCAACGGGACACACATGGAATTCAAGCCTCCAGCGTCCTGGATATTTCTGGCAAGCAGCCTGGGATTTGAGAGAAATTATTCTATTGTTACTTTTGGGTTTCTTCTGATGATGTTCTTCTATTTCCTTCATGGAGTTTAACTTGTCTTCACATTATGTAAAGAGGCTGCTACTTCCTGGAGGCTGCTATATATAGACTAAGCTCATGACTGATTGTTGGTTTCACTTCCCTTCAGCCTGTAAATTGTGACCCATAGTTTGCTGGGAAATGTAGTTTTTTAGTGATTGGTGGCTGCTACAATAAAAGCAGCAAGTAAAGAAATATAATATTCACCTCAATGTCTTGACAAAAATTTGGATTTTCCTTCACTATTCTACCTCAGAAAATCTACATTGTCTCCCATTCAGCCTCAAAGACAAGCCCTACATGGGCTTTATGAGCCTTCTAGGTGTTTTCCCTTCTTCAGGTTTTACACTACGCTGACAACAAATCAACACAGAAACATTGTACTGTATTACAACATTTATTTAGCGTTTACTACCCCTTTGCGGGGCACTGAAGCGCTTCCCTACATTGGCAGCAAGCTATGCCAAGTACTGGGGTACAACTTGGAAAGTTGTTGTATTTTTTTTAATGAGGGAGCACATTAAAGTACATAATACCAAAACATAACATTATATAGTATGTCAAAGTCACCTTGAAACATGTGTGCATGAATGTAGGTGGCTTTCAGACAGAAAGGAGTAAAGGACGAGTCGCTACTAGTAACAAGAACATATAAAAGGACTGTGGAAAACCGGTAATTGAGTGCATATTACATTGCAACTTTCCCCACTCTCCCAACACCATCTGTCAAGCTTGTAGACAGGGAGTAGGTCAGAACATCCGTTGTCTCTGCTACCCCACCTCGGCTCTTTGTTAAAAGAAGTACTTACAGTACTGTGCACCTGTTGTGAAGGGATCACTGAACATCGTTCACCAATCTCGTACCTTGGCTGCATTGGACACTTCACATCAGTGGGGCCGATTCCGATCTCGGTCGGTAGGGCTCCGAATCGGATTCGGCTTTACCGGATCCGAGTCGGAGGCTTTGTTTCCGACCGATTCGTACAGTCGTCCGAGCGAGCAAGTACGATGCGAGTGAACGCGAAATCGCCGACCGACTCGTTTCCGTGTCCGACCCGCTCCGTCCGACTCGTTCGCACTCGATTCGTGGCGCGCAATGGAGACGTTTTACGACCGAGCCAGTATGATGGACGCGTCGGACAGCCGGATCGAGTCGGAGCGTCCGGCTCGAAAAAGCTCCCAGAGCCGGACTTGGGGGGTCCGTGCCGGGCCCCCCTGCACCCGTAGCCGTATGAGTCGAGCACAGGGGGGACCCAAGGGTCCCCCCTAAACATGCATGTACTGTGCGAGTTGCACCGACGAGTACACACTGTAGGGGGCGCACTTGTTCGCGACGTACCCATTGAGTCACTGGGAGCCCATGTACGCGTTGTTCGACCGGCTCTCATTGACTTCAATGGGAGTCAGACCGAATCGAGTCCGGCAGCATGCGGCCGCATCGTACTCGCTCGGTCGGACTGCAGGAGTCCGGCTCGGTCGGAAATCTCTCCAGATCCGGCTCGGTCGGAGAGTTTTCTGACCCAGATCGGAATCGGCCCCAGTGTGTGCAGAAATCGCACGAGGCCCAGCAGATAACAGGGCCGAGCAGAGCTACCATCATTGCTGCAGAGTGGCCCCTTGCCGTTTATGCAAATTCTTGGCGATTTGGTAACAGCGCATTGCACTCTGGAATTTGTAGTTTCACTTTTAACATTGTACGTAGGGCACAAAATCCCAGGATGTAAATTGCTGCTGGCTTAAAAGCCAGGAAAGGTGTCACAGATGTGGGACTTCTCAGCTGCTAGGCTTTTGATATCCACTTACGAACTGGCAAGTAGTTACTAGTGTTAAAACAAGACAACTGCTACAGTTTATTTAAAACAAACCCGAAGCCAACAGACATCCTCAAACTATTAATTTTACAAGTTGTGACAAGACTAAAGTGTCATTTATACGAGGGTGAAGCGCATAATTTTTACACAACCCCTTACTACACTACTCACTCCTCTGTACCCCGAGTGAAGTCATATTAAACACGGTGCGAAAACACTTAGCATAAATAACTGCGAGTGAATAGAAACAACGGCACTTTACCAACGGCACATTCAAGGCCCACCTAAAAGTATTTTTAATGTTAACATTGTTGTGTAGTACCAAAGGTTATGGGCCGGAGCCCGGGCCGGGTAAGGCAAAGCCGGACCCAATGAGGGCCTGGGACAAACCCCGCCCGGAGGCGGGAAACCCCCTCCCCCCCCCGGGGCGCAAGCCCGGGAAAAAAGGGGCGACCGCGATTGGTCGCCCAAGGTTAGGTTTGGTCTCTCCCAATCAGGGGACGAGGCCACAAGCCGCGGAGGAGGTTAAGAAGGGGGCGAGAGGCCCCTTGAGCATTCAACCCCCTCCGGAGTAAGGAGAAAGGAATTGCCGTAGGGAAGATTGAATCGCCGCCGGGAATCCTCACCTGGACGAAGTACTGGACCAGGGACAGGCGGCGTGACCCAGGCTGCAGCGGAATGCAGAAGCGTCGAGGCGGCCCAGGGATCGACTGCAGCGGCGATGAGATCCAGGCCACAATCGGTGGAACCTGGGGTGAGGAAGCCGAGGGATCAACAACCAGCTGTGGCCGGAGGCGGCGCCAAGAGGACCTGAGCAACGGAGGGGAAGGCTCCTTTGGCCAACAAAAGAATACAGAGCACCCATGTCCGGCACCTGCAGCCGGAACGGCGGTGCCTCAGTAGACGGATTATGAGAAGCAGCCCAGCCATCGCGCAGGATAAGCTGACCGGGAGCTCCAGGTAGGATGACCAGCCGGTCAGGTATCGCACCACGGAGGGGTCGGCGCGGGCAGTGATGCTCCCGAAGCCATCACCGCCCGCACGGACACACGGACAA
Organism: Calotriton arnoldi; assembly: GCA_963921515.1. NCBI lineage: Eukaryota > Metazoa > Chordata > Amphibia > Caudata > Salamandridae > Calotriton > Calotriton arnoldi. Next base: position 907,680 of record CAWUFW010006279.1, on the reverse strand, counting down.
CGGGAGATAGGACTTGAGAGCAAAGCAAATGGGCAGCCTGTGAAGATTTATGGCCCGATGAGGGAGATAAGCTATGCGTGGTGTCACGGCGGATGTTGTGAGGGCTGGAAGGGAGGGGCCCCAGAAGAGAGACTCCGGATGCAAGGTGCTGTATATTTCAAGTGAATGTGCTTGTCCTGTGCTGGCTGGTGCTCAGGGAAGCAAAAGAGAGGAAGGGGTTAAGGGTGGGTGCATGGTGGGAGGGTGACTGAGGGAAAGATAACCCACCCCTAAACAAAGGTGATGCATTTGGAGCGACGATGTGAAATGCAGACACCTCGGTATTACAAGTTTAGTAAAGTGAAAGCCTGCTATTTATTGTTGCCTTTGTACGTTTCAAAGGGGAGAGCAGGCAGATGCAGTGGCGCGAGAATACTTGTGATAAACTAAAAAAAACAATCCACATTGTGATGTAATCCGAGCAGCGCTTGGTTTGTTAACATAAATAAATACAATAAAGCGCGCAGTGTGCTGCGATGTCACATGTGACGTTCAGATCAACAGGCAGGCCTGGGAGACCGATATTAACTTCCTAGGATGTTTATTGGAGTCTCCGGCTGTTGGAGTAATGCCACAGTCAAGGGAGTGTTTGCACCTCAGCCCCTCCCTGTAGCTTTGCCAGTTGTTGGCCCTGGCGCCGGTCTCTGTTTAGCTGTTAACATGCTCAGGTGACAGACTTCCACATGGCGGATGAAGTGTGCGCCACAGAACGCGCCCGAAAAGTAAAAGCAGCACACACGATTCGGAGCCCACAGACTCATTCCTAAAAAAAATGAAGATTACTCGCACCGGAGGTCTGTGCATGGTCATCTGCTAGCCCGCGAGTGGTGCGCGCGCGCTATAAGGAAAACAAGCAAAAGCGAAAGCGCGGCGCCTTGTCCGGAGCTATCGCTAACCCTCATAAAATGTAAACAAAGAATGTACATGTTGTTCACACTGGGGGAATCTGCTAGTTCGTCATCGCGGTTTCTCTTAGACAAAGACATGTTCAGCAGCGTAGGCATCCATTCAAAAAAATAAAATACCAGACAGCGGAATAAGCGACCCTGAGGTTTATTGTTGTCATTGTTCACCAGAGCCGTATTTACTTATTTTAAAAGTGTGCGTGTCCGATGGCGGATGAAGTGCGCGCCACAGAACGCGCCCGGAAAGTAAAAGCAGCACACACAATTCGGAGCCCACAGACTCATTCCTAAAAAAAAAAAACACGGCCGCAAAAGTGAAAGTGGCCCGCGCGGCAAGTCGCGCGGCAAATTAATTAAATAAACGGCAAATTAATTAAATAAACAAGCGCGGTCCCTAAAGTGAAAGAGGACCGCGCTGCAAATAACAAAAAAAGAGTGCTTACTGACTTATGGCGACCGTGGGTGTAACGCCGCAAGTAAACGATCGAGTCTGGATGGGCGGTCCCAAAAGGAGACAGGGCGGTAACAAAGAAGCCTCATTTTCAATCACAAGCCAGCGTTTACCATAAACGATGACGCCAGCCAATAAAAAAGATGGGCGGGGCTTCAACTACACTTCTGAAATCTCCTCTAATACAATATGCCTCGCAGAGCGAGCAGCGCATGCGCGCTACAACGCTAGGCGAGACCTAAAAATGGGCACGTTGAGCAGGGAAGAAAGTTAGTCTGGCGGAGGGTAGACTGCCATGGGACCTAACGGCTGGGGCGGTTAACATAGAATCTGGGGACCCGGCCTAACAAGAATAAGTATGTCCAGATATAACGTGACAAGGGGAGTCAGTGAGTCAGTTCCTCGCATTCCAGAACCGTGTATCACAAACTGCAGAAATAGCCCCCGCCCGGGACGCCGGTCTTCTGCAGGGAGCCGTGGTTTAAAGCGGGACACGTACAGCAATGCTGCTCTAATTACGTACTGAAGCGGGACTAAATTGCTTCCCTCTCTTTAAGGGATGAAAGTCTCTCGCAATTTCTAATTAAACTGCGGATTCAAATGGGGTTTACCTCTAGTTTCTTGTTATTCGTGACCTTTCGAGTGCCGGGAGTTTGAGTGCGTAGCCAGAGTTCAGTTTATCTCATCAGTAGCAGGCCTGACTGAAGCCATATCAGTTCAGTCAAGCCTAGCAGATCAATGCAAAACGAAAGGCACACGGGGGTTCAATCAGTGAGTGCAAACACAGTGTGGTAATACTTTTCCATTACTCTGTATTAGTGTATTTCCCTACATAGAACTTAGGGCCATATGTATCAAGCCCATTTCCCGTTCGCAAACGGGCCGATTCTCAGAATTGGCCCGTTTGCGAACGGGAACAAGCCTTTTGGGATGTATCATCCCAAAAGGCATTCATAAAATAGAGAATCGCAAAAATTGCGATTCTCTATTTTGCGAATGCATTAAGGAATAGCAAATTGCGATTCCTTAAATGAAATGTATGAAGCACCTAAGTTGTGCGATTATGGCTTAAGGAATCGCAAATTACCACCAACTACAGGTTGGTGGTAACTTGCGATTTCTTTGAGAAATGCATTTTTTTGCATTTTTCAAAGTGGCATGTGGCGCACATACATGCCCTTAGGGCATGTATGTGCGCCACATGTGCACCCATGCTCATTTCAGGGGTGCAACAGGGTGTCCTTTGGACACCCTTGCAACCTTGAAATTGCATTCTCAATTTGCGATTCTCTAATTGCTAATCGCAAATTGAGAATGTCCTCCCATTCATTCCTATGGGCCTCTAGGCCCATAGGAATGAATGGAGAGGATTTCCTTAACTGCGATTCGCAATTTGCGAATCGCAATTAAGAATATGTAGGATTCGCAAATTTTCTTGCGAATCCTACATACATCTCGTTTGCGTTTCTCAAATAGCGATTCTCAAAAATTCGCTATTTGAGAATCGCAAACACAAACTTTGATACATATGGCCCTTATTGCCTTAGCAATCTAGAATGTATGAAGAGTCTACCTTGGTTGCCTAGGATTGGGAGTCAGTTGCTGCTGGCTGCCCTGTGGCTAGGACGTTGTTATATCCTCTACTTGAAATAAAGAAGATCTGTTCAACCTGTCATACTACTCCCTCTTACTTCTTCACACTGGCGACGAGCGTGGATGACCAGTTTCTTTCAACAAACTATCATCTTCAACATTCAACAATCAACTTCAACAACAAGAACCCTGTGACAGTAAGATCTTCATTTCTACTTAACCAAGGAGCTGCTCCACCTGTGCCTCCTCAACAACGTCCTAACACAACTGCGCCGAAATACAAAGGTACTGTGTTTCTATTTTATTAATTTCTTCAAAAGGCGCTACTTCGCTCTTCAATTCTTCTCCTGGACTCATCACGTTTCACTCATTCACACTGCAGCTTTCGTGCATCTTGTGATTTGTCCCTGCTTTTTGCTTCAATCTTTCACGCTTCATTCTTTTGTAGTTCGTGATTTGACTGTGCCAATTGCAAAGTATTATTTTAAAGATACAAGAAAAGCCCTCGCGCTAGCGTTTTTCGAGCATTATTTAAACCTTGCTCGAGTCATACCTGCGCGCGTTGAATTCACGGAGTCTGTGTTCTATTCTTCGTCACACAACACAACTCTCTTCAGCGTTCCCGGCATCACGCTACCAAGCAATTAAGTTGTTTATGTCTGACGTCGTTCCGCATTAACGCCACGCTTGGCTGACGCCCACACGCTCTTCAACGTAACGCTCCCTGAAGTCACTATTGTTGCTAAGCGACTTCTTCACTTCATCGCGCTGACGCGCACAGCTGTTACACTTGGCTGACGCCCACACGCTTTTCAACGCTACACTCGCTGAAGCCATTACAGTTGCTAAGCAACGACTCGACTTCATCGCGCTGACGCGGACAGCTGTTCTCAATACTGTTTGATTCATACGCAGTTCTTTACATACTGTGAAATGTTGCGCTGATGCGCACAGCATTTATAATATATTTTTTTCAAGAAATAAAACGACACGCCAAATTTCTACTTATCTTAACTTTCAGCCAATTCACAGCAACAACAAACCAACGCTGACACACTCAGCACTTCCATAAGAAATTTCGTGTATCAGCCATCGCTTTGCTTTTTAACAAAGGAAGAAACCATACTGTTTCTTTCAAGAGCTCTTCTTGGTCCTGAACTTCAATATTCTGTAATTGAAAAAGAGGCGTTGTGCATTTTCTGGGCAATAAAGAAGCTTAAGAAATTTCTCCTCTTTTGTTGTTCATTCAGACCACAAGCCCCTAAAGGATATATTCTGCAAAAAGTCATTGGATGCTATATCCTCTCGGATATGTAAGTGGGTCATAGCACTTCAGGACTTTGACTTTGTTGTAAAATACATTCCGGGTGTTGATAACAAGGTTGCAGATTGCCTTTCTCGTCTGGTTCCAAAAAGAAATGTTGCGATTCCTCTTGTTCCCGAAGATACCTGGGAAATTGATGATTTTAAAGTATGTGAGGTGGTTGAAGGAGTAGTTTCTGAATCAGAATGGAGAGACTCCTTTAAAAGTGACCAAGATTTAATTAATGTATGTAGATTTGTCTCAGAAGGGTGGACCGGTATCAGACCTTTGAGTGAAGGTGTCAGAAAGTTTTGGAATGTAAGAAATGAACTTTCGTTGAAAGATGACTTACTTTGGAGGGGAACGCGTCTTGTTCCTCAGACTTCTCTTAGGAAAAAGATTGTCCATTTGGCTCATCTGGGACATCAGGGCATCTCTAAAACCAAGGAAGGGGTTCGCCTTCATTTCTGGTGGCCTGGAATTGATGTGCAGGTTGAACGTATGGTGAGAGACTGCATCGAGTGTAATGCATGTGATAAAATTGATAAAACCAGAGTTCAACCAATGATTATACGAGAGGCTCCTGAACGTTGTTGGCAACATGTGGCTTTAGATCTCTTGGGTCCAGTCTCTTCCAAGAGTGGTCAATCCTATGTTCTTGTGTTAGTTGACATGTATTCTCGATGGCCTGAGATCAAAATCACTCAGAGTATAGAAACTAAGGATGTAATAAGGTATTTAGAGAACATTTTTTGTAGGGAGGGTCTTCCTGAATCTCTCCTAACAGATAATGGTGTACAGCTAGTATCAAGAGAAATGGAAGAGTTCTTGGCCAAGAAAGGAATAGTACACAAACGTTGCTCTCTTTATCATCCAGAATGTAACGGAATGGTAGAGAGATTCAACCGAGTTCTAAAGGAAACAATTCAATTGGCTAAGGAACAAAATCGTGACTGGAAAACTGCCATTCTTGAGCGTGTAATGGTATACCATTTAACTCCACATTCTATCACTGAGAAAGTTCTTTTTGAGTTGTTCAGAGGTCGTATTCCTAATACTTACATGTTTCAGACCTGGATGAGAGGGAAAGGTACTGATAATGACAACAATAAGGGCACTGAATGGCGTGCCCGTCAAGATCTTAAGTGTGCTAAAAGAAAAGTCAACTTTGATAAAAGACATGCTGCCTCTCGCACTTTGGTTAGTGTGGGTGACCGAGTGAGGGTACGTATGCCTCAGAAGTGTGGTAATGCAAAATTCTCCTCTCCTCGCACTGTAACCAAATTGTTTCTTAATGCTGTTCGACTAGATGATGCTGTATTTGGAATTTAAATAGAATTTCTCCTATACGTACTTGTGTTGCTTTTGACAAAAATGAAAAAGTTGTTTCTTCTAAAGAAGTTACTCCTCTGCGTAGGAGTACTCGCACTCGCAAAAGTCCACATAAACTTCTCAACTATGTTTTGAAGTAAATTATATTTTTATTAGTTTTAATGTTATATATTGTATTGGGGGAAGGTGTGTGGTAATGCTTCTCCATTACTCTGTATTAGTGTATTTCCCTACATAGAACTTATTGCCTTAGCAATCTAGAATGTATGAAGAGTCTACCTTGGTTGCCTAGGACTGGGAGTCAGTTGCTGCTGGCTGCCCTGTGGCTAGGACGTTGTTATATCCTCTACTTGAAATAAAGAAGATCTGTTCAACCTGTCATACTACTCCCTCTTACTTCTTCACACACAGCCCGCAAAAGATTTTCTCGTGTGCCACACAAGTGCACATTGGAAGAGCAGCACCGGAAACACGAATCTAGGATAAATAATGCATGTCTCACCTGCTTAGTTTTGAGGAAAGCACTGCGTTTCTGGGCGAATCGCATCTTAATCTGGTATAAATAATGCATGTCCTACTGCTTAGTTTTGAGGAAAACAATGTGCCTTCATTTACCAAGCATCTAGGGCAAGTCAGCAAGTTTCCGGGTATGGATACTAGGGGACATGTCCCACGTCAATATCGGTATTGTTTGTCACGGCGCTCGTTGGCAAACACCACCTAATGTTCCATGCCGAATCTGGAATGCGAACCTCAAATGAAGAGGGTGTTTCCTTTTAATAGCATCTTCTCCTCTTTCCGCTTGACCTTTGTAATTGTACATTTATGCACGGGGATCTGTTATTTAATAATAAACAAAGCTCGTGCTTGTGAGTGGACGGGGCGTTATATGGGGTTATTTCCTGGGTGTTGTGCCTCAAGGCACAGAGAGACCGAGCCGCCCGAGTGCTTATTTCAGGCTTATTTCTGAGCGTGGACGTCCACCGGCATTCTTCAATCAACTAGTTGTGGGCGGGACCAGGGCCGGTCCTAGAACTTCTGGGGCCCCGGGCGAAAGGGAAGATGTGAGGCCCCTCTAATTTGCATGTAACATCCAGTCGCGGCCGGCATGACTCGCGGGTGGGGGGTCTCGCGGGGGTTCGGGGGGGGTGTAGTTTAAAAATAAAATAAACTTACCTTCACTGGTCTCGCGTCGTCTCTGCTCCTGGCCTGCTCTCCTGCTTTCCTGCCTCTGGCAGGAACAGGAAGCAGGCAGCCTCCCTCCCCTAAGCCAATCACAACGCTGCAATGGCAGCATTGTGATTGGTCAGGACGCCGACCAGCCAGGCGCCTATGGGGAGGCCATTTTCTCCATGTAGGGTGCATTGCAGCCTACATGGAGAAAGGCCAGAGTGCGCATGACTGGTTTGGTCAGCGCCCTTAGCAGTGGGCAAGGCACTCCTCCCCTGCCCTAAAGCAGACCCGCCCGCCCCCAACCAAACACTTCTGCTTTCTCGCAGTGCGAGAAGCAGAAACATAAAATGGTAGTTTTAGCATTTTGTGTTTCTGCTTCTCGCACTGTGAGAAAGCAGTGGGGCGACGCTCCTACGCCCTAGTGGAGGAGCCGCCCTTGGTAACATCACAAGAAGTGACATCGCAGGACTATTGATCTTATTTGGCATCCCTGAAGAGACCTAACGTGGATATCAGTAACATGGACAAAAAGATAAATATACAAATGAAATAAGTCCATATATTTTAAAACTGTATTAAATGGATTACATTTGTCACATTGGATGGAAAAGCTAGGTGCAGGTCTCACAAAGATGTATATTATTTACTCCTCGTTAACTGATTGTTTCCAGATGAGTGCATGATACAATTTCCAGTTCTGCCTCATAAAGGGGGAGATCCTGTTGAGGCGGGATCATTCAAAATATAAAATGACACAAGAGAAAACCTCTCACACCATGGATATAATTGCAAATTTCAAAAGGGTCCTTATCTTACTGTGCCATTATTGTGCTACCTTAGGATGACATTAATACTTCGTAATTTGTTTTAACGTAAATCCTCTCACCAGTATCCCACACGCACATGCTAAGAGACGTAGGACAATCTTTTTTGTGTGTGGGCTCTTTACTCGCCAGAATTATGTTAAGTGCAAAAACACAACACATATAGTACAAAATTACAAGACACCATTGCAAACAAATAAAGATTCTACATACATAAAAAAAGACTTAAAACAATCGAGACCACTGCTAAATCATACATTGACTTGAAGGTATGCTTCAGATTCAAGGGGTTTTCAAATCAACGTTTTTGATTTGGTGTTAGAACTGAAGGAAGTAGAAGTGGCCGCCTTTAGCGCTGGTGGAGCCCTGTGCGACAATGTTGGTGCCCCCAATGACTTGCTCTGCCACGGATTCCCTCACTACCACCCTTTAACAGTGCCCCTCAAGTCTCCATAACCACATTCTGGCTCAGATGCATTTAATTTGATTTACAGCGCCACTGATACCAGTGTAGGGTGTCAGAGAACTTTATATCACACATTACACAGAGACAATCAATCATACGTGTGTAAATCTCAATAGGTAATGTTACATAAGACAAAGGACTAGGAGTCACATGACAATCATACTAGTAGGCAGTATAGTTTAATAGTGATTGATCTGGAGAAACGCAAACTCTGAATTTGGAACGTAATACCATGGTTGGGGGTTCTCTTTAATAACCAGAATGGATTTCTGTCCAAATGAATCCTTTTTGCAACATTAGGATAATCAAAGACTGGGGAAAAACCATAACGCTGTAATTTATACCTTCAATCAATCAATCAATCATGTCATTTGTAAAGCGCACTACTCACCCGTGAGGGTCTCAAGGCGCTGGGGTGGGGAATGCTGCTACTGCTCGAAAAGCCAGGTCTTGAGGAGTTTTCTGAAGGTCAGCAGGTCTTGGGTCTGCCGTAGGTGGATGGGGAGGGTGTTCCAGGTCTTGGCGGCGAGGTGGGAGAACGATCTGCCACCGGAGGTCGCTCTTCGGAAGCGGGGGACAGTGGCGAGGGCGAGGTCGGCGGAGCGGAGCTGGCGGGTGGGGGTGTAGAAGCTGAGTCGTCTGTTGAGGTACGTTGGTCCGGTGTTGTGGAGTGCCTTGTGTGCGAGGAGTTTGAAGGTTATCCTCTTGTTGACCGGGAGCCAGTGCAGGTCTCTCAGGTGGGGTGTGATGTGGCTGCGGCGAGGGATGTCGAGGATCAGGCGTGCAGAGGCGTTCTGGATGCGTTGGAGCCGTCTCAGGAGTTTGGCCGAGGCTCCTGCGTAGAGGGCGTTTCCGTAGTCCAACCTGCTGCTGACGAGGGCCTGGGTGACCGTTCTTCTCGTTTCAGTGGGGATCCACTTGTAGATCCTGCGGAGCATGTTGAAGCAGGCGGAGGAGACGGCGTTGACCTGTTTAGTCATGGAGAGGGTGGAGTCGAGGATGACCCCTAGGTTGCGTGCGTGGTCGGTGGGTGTTGGGCGGTTCCCAGTGCGGTCGGCCACCAGGAGTCGTCCCAGGCCGAAGGGGTGGATCCGAGGATGAGGACCTCCGTCTTGTCCGAGTTCAGCTTCAGTCGGCTGTTCCTCATCCATTCAGCGACGGCCTTCATTCCTTCATGGAGGTTGGTTTTGGCGGTGTGGGGGTCCTTGGTGAGGGAGAGGATCAGCTGGGTGTCATCGGCGTAGGAGATGATGTTGAGGTCGTGCCGACGGGCGACGTGGGCGAGCGGTGCCATGTAGATGTTAAACAGAGTTGGGCTAAGGGAAGAGCCCTGGGGTACGCCTCAGATGATCTCGGTGGCTTCGGAGCGGAAGGGGGGAAGGCGGACGCTCTGTGTTCTGCCGGAGAGGAAGGAGGTGGTCCAGTCCAGGGCCTTCTCTTGGATCCCGGCATTGTGGAGGCGTGTTCGTAGTGTGTGGTGGCAGACCGTGTCGAAGGCGGCTGACAGGTCCAGGAGGATGAGGGCCGCCGTTTCTCCGTTGTCCAGCAGGGACTTGATGTCATCGGTGGCAGCGATGAGGGCAGTCTCGGTGCTGTGGTTGCTGCGGAACCCGGACTGGGAAGGGTCCAGGATGTTGTTCTCCTCGAGGTAGCGGGTCAGTTGTTTGTTGACGGTCTTCTCGATGACCTTTGCCGGGAACGGGAGCAGGGAGATGGGCTGGAAGTTCTTGAGGTCCTTGGGGTCCGCCTTGGGTTTCTTGAGTAAGGCGTTGATCTCGGCGTGCTTCCAGCTCTCCGGGAAGGTTGCTGTCTCGAAGGAGGTGTTGATGACTTTTCGGAGATGGGGTGCGATGGCTGTGCTGGCTTTGTTGAAGATGTGGTGTGGGCATGGGTCTGACGGAGATCCGGAGTGGATGGTGTTCATGATCTTGATGGTGTCGTCGTCGTTGATGTTGGTCCAGGAGAGCAGGCGGTTGGTGCGGATGGTGGTCGTGGGGCGGAGGTCTCAGTGGTTGTCGGGGCGGTCGTGGCGTTGAAGCTGTCGTGGATGTCTGCGATCTTGCGGTGGAAGAAGGTGGCCAGCGAGTCGCACAGGTCTTGCGAGGGTGGGACATCGTTGGTGTTGGAGCTGGGGTTGGAGAGTTCCTTCACGATGTTGAAGAGCTCTTTGCTGTTGTGCGCGTTGTTGTCTAGGCGGTCTTTGAAGGAGGCCCTTTTGGCGGATCTGATGAGGTGATGGTGTCTGCGGGTGGCATTCTTGTGGGCTGCGTGGCTGTCCGGTGTTTGTTCACGGAGCCAGATCTTCTCCAGCTTTCGGCAGGTTTGCTTGGAGGCCCGGAGGTCTTCAGTGAACCAGCTGGCTTTCTTGTTGGTGTGACTGTTGGAGGGTTTCTTGATCGGGGCGAGGGTGTTGGCGCAGTCGTTGATCCACTGTCTGAGGTTGCGGGCGGCGGTGTCGGGGTCAGTGGGGTCGGCGGGTGGGCTCTGGGCGAGGGTGGTGGTTAGTTGGTCTTCGGTGACTTTGCTCCAGCAGCGGCGGGGCATCTGTTGGGTGCGGTGGTGCGTGGTGGGTTGCTTGAAGGTGAAGTGGATGCAGCGATGGTCTGTCCAGTGGAGTTCGGTGGTGTGGTTGAAGGAGACGTGGGGGCTTGCGGAGAAGATGGGATCAAGCGTGTGACCGGCAGAGTGGGTGGGTGTTGTGACAAGTTGTCTGAGTCCGAGGTTGGCTAGGTTGTCGATCAGGGTGGTGGAGTTGGTGTCGTTGTTGTTCTCGAGGTGGAAGTTCAGGTCCCCGAGGAGGATGTAGTCCGTGGAGGTGAGGGCGTGTGTGCTGACGAAGTCGGCGATGGAGTCGCTGAACTGTGGTCGGGGTCCGGGGGGTCTGTAGACGAGGGTTCCTCTGAGGGTGGTGTTGGGATCGGTGTGGATCTGGAAGTGCAGGTGTTCGGCGGTGCTGAGGGTGTCGTCGGTGTTGGTCGAGACTCGGAGAGTGTTCTTGTGGACGATGGCGATTCCTCCTCCTGCTCCGTTGGTGCGGTCCCTGCGGGTGATCTTGTAGCCTTCCGGGACGGCTATGGCTATGTCAGGTGCCGAGGCGGGGTTCAGCCAGGTCTCCGTCAGGAAGGCGACGTCTGGGGAGGTCGAGTCGAGTAGGTCCCAGAGTTCAACGGCGTGTTTGCGGGCGGAGCGGGTGTTGAGAAGGATGCATCTGAGGTGGTTGGGTTCTTTCCTGGTCGGCGGCATGGTGGGGCGGATGCTTGTGAAGCTGCAGTTCCGGCAGGTGAAAGCTCCGTGGGTGCGCTTCGGGGCGGCCAGGAAGCAGGTGTGTGATCGTCCGGTGTTGAGTGCGTGGAGGGATCTGGCATCGTAGCGGTGCCGGGCGTCGTGGCGTTCGCAAGGTCCAGGGGTCCTGGCGCTGGGCGCGGTCCAGGCACGGATGCCTTCGGCGCGACAGCGGCGCGCCCGCTGCGCGGCCTCCATATGAGGGGATGTGGGAGGGAGGAGCAGCTGGGAGGCGGGAGCGTGGCGGCGAATGGGAATGAAGGGGGGCGGGGCCGCAGGGACGCAGCGGCGGGAAAAACGGGCGGGGGCCGCGGGAGAACTGGGCACAGGAAGGAAAAACAAGTTTAGGCAAGAAAACAAGTACAGGAACAGGGGAATAAAAACAAGTCTGGGCAAGAAAGCAAGTTAGGCACAGGAGGATAAAAACAAGTCTGGGCAAGAAAGCAAGTTAGGCACAGGAGGATAAAAACAAGTCTGGGCAAGAAAGCAAGTTAGATGCAGTTTGCATGCAGCTCTTAGATGACAGTTAATAGCTCATTGTTCTATATTAGGATTTTGCCTTATAAAATGCAAGTAACAATAGGATCTCTCTGACAAAAGCAGTAACCCACTGGCCTATTTACATTATGTGGACTTAGTGATCTGCATGGTACATGTTCTTTGCAGCAGGCACATTAACCCTCTGCGCTACCTTTCCACAAGTCAAAACTTCTACTTGACAAAACTCCATCTCTCTCTAGGAAGAACATTAATCACCGGCGTTATCATGACATTTTTATTGTTGCCGAAAATTGCTGGAGGCCAGGAAGGAGGCAGCAAGTGCTTTTAGAAACATAATATACTCGCAAACATGACGCCCACCCGAAGTCGGCGCTCAGAGTGATCTCATCGGTCGCACCGCCCTAGAGCCTTCCTGCTCAAGGGTCCTGTGACCTCAATGACAGAGTCACTGTTGCTCTAGGGTGTGCTGCTTCGTAGGCCTGCCCAAAAGACTCGAGGTGAGCTTCAATAGGGGTTGTAGTGGACAGGCCTTCAAGGTTAACCCACACTTGCCACCGCTATGGTCCACCTGCTGGTGCGCAGACACCATTCTTCTAAGGTCTTTCGGGGCCTTCTAAGGTCTAGCATGGAAATGTGCTCTCTCAGGAGAGTGGTCTAGTGGACTGGTCATGAAGGCTGAACCTGGTTCCCCAGTTCCAAATTCGGCAGCTCTGACCATAGTGCCACATCCTCTCCCCCACTGAACACCATACTGCCCCACTGAGAGAAACTCGCACTGCCTTCAACTACAACCCAATTGCGCCCCGCTATAAACACCTGGAGGTGACAACTCAAATTAGGCACTAGACAAGAGCAATATGCTGCCTAAAAAAAAAGTGACAACATCCTGGAAAAAGCAAACACTCATAAGGAATGTAAAATTAAGTAAAAGCATGTGAAATGTAAGCAGGAACAACATGGTTACCTTAACGCTTTTGCACTTATTATTCAGAAATCAATGAGTGCTTTTGCATGAAAAGTTAAGGCCATGACTACAGGGCCGGAAGGGACCAGTTTCAATGTCCATTGCTTATATCCTTACAAAACGTAAGCAATATGGTTTAAAAAGACCACATTTGTGAATACAGAGCCGCGGTATGCATTTTGTTTTCCAATCCGCCCATCAAGCAGGTATTGCAGTACATCCAGGAATGGTGCACTTCCCCACCCGGGGAAAACAATGCTGTTCAGAGAAAGACAAGAAAACAAAAGTAGCGCTTCACTGGCAAACTCTGTAAAGTGGCACTAATGTGTTTTGGGTGTGAATAAAATCAATCTGGCCCCTTTTCGACCCACTCTGTCTTGCTTTAGTTATTTTTTAAATTTTGAACCTTTTATTTCTCTCCAGCCCAAGGCTGCACTTTGGAAGTGAAAAATGTCAGAAAAAGACGACCTTTCCAGCAAAAGTGTTTTTATTTTTTGGATTCATTTCACAGGGGAACAAATAAAGGAAAGGAAAGGGAAGAGGGAGTACTGGCTACAAGGCCCAGGGAAGGGGCCCCCACACCTGGACCTTGCAGCTTGCTATAGTGCTTAGAGGCCCAGGGAAGGGGCCCCCTCCCCTGGGCCTTCGAAGCACTAACGAGGCATTTCATAAAACGCTGCCCTAGCACCGGCAGTTCTACATACATTTTAAATACACATTCCCATAAAAAAAATGGATGATGCAAAAGTTAACAAAAGCCAGTTGATCTGGGTACTCCCTCCTCCCCTCACCCACCTGGCCTTACCTGTGTCCGGCTGGTCCTGGAAACAAAGGGGCCTTTTGTCACTTAGCAACAAAATGCAGAAAGGGAATGGCCGGTACTTAACAGAGGTGCTGCCCAGCCCCTGACACTGTGAGCCATATTTGCTGGCCCGGCTGCTGTGCCTTCCCCACTCTGTTTGTCCCTTCCCCCACCCCTGCACCCCCAGGAATGCCAACACGCCCTGACCAGCAAGGTCGACTCGAGACGTCTCGCATGTGTATTGTGATTATGTGGGGAGGGGGCCCTGGAGGAGCAGGTGGGCAAACTGTGAAAGTGTGGCATTTTACAGTGAAGCGGGCCCCCTGTCTTTCAGCTGAGCACGAGGCCCTGGGCAGCTGCCCACACTGCCCATGCCTAGCGCCGGCCCTGGGCGGGACCATACCCTGATCTATTAGTCCGACTCCGTACACCTGACAATTCGACGCTGGAGGGGCGGGCGTGTAATCTATTTATAAGCATTCACACTCATTGGTGGCTACTTGATTGATGGACCAACGCCCCATTGGGATAAAAAAGGGGTTTTAAAGTAAACACCAGTCCTACTGAATTACTCTGATAAAACAGTTCAATGTTTTTCTGGCTGAATGCGTGCCCGGGTCACCTCTGAATATATCACTAAAGAAAAACTTTAAAACCAAGTACGCTACACAGTATTGTGTTTTTTATTGAGGCGGTAACAATACAGGCTGATCAGGGCCTAATGCTACCAGGCCCACTCCCAGTACAGTCATGGCAGCCTTTCTCGAGTCCTTCTGTACGATAGGGAGGGGGAAAGAGGCACCGGGAGCACGCGGCTTTGGCAATATCCACACGCCTCAAGGGGGCGGCCAGGCCGACTAGAGCTGTGCAAACCTAACCCAATATTTGTTCTTTGGACTTCACAGGGGCTATTGCCAGATGTGAGCTCGCATAGTTAATGTATAAGCAGCCTTTGGTGCAGCGTAGGATAATCCAAGCATGTGTATTTATTAAAAATGTCACAGTATTTTTTCAGACCACAAGTAGTAGAGACCACTTAAAACAGAAGCGCTTGGAATGCCACCATGTTGCCATTCAGACAGCAATCTGGTTGCAGTCAGTCAGTGCTTTTCAATCAATGTCTCACAAAGGTTGAAACATATACCTAAGACACTAACACGCAGTCACATCACTGTCCGAGCATTTATATATCTCCGTTTTTCCACCACATGATATACTCAGAACGTGGATTAAGATGAATCGTAATCAGTCTCCATATGTATTGGCACATATGATTAATACTGACGAGAAATCGGTTTATGCAAGGCGAGCAGTATCACTGCACGCCTGCGCAGTACTAATGCCTGCCTCCCAGCCATACAGCATCCCGGGCTACTGATAGTAGCGATGTAATGGTCTAGGATTGTCAGCAGGGATGAGAGCAATGCATTAAGCAGGATCACCATCAGTGAAGTAAACAAAGCACAACATCCTCAACGGAGACGTTTTAATGCAGGGGCAAAGTGGGCTCTGGCCCAGGGCCCCAGCCTTTGGGGCGAACAGTTTGTTTAATACCGTTTTCCTTCGTTTATGTTAATGTACCTGATGTACGAGAGTCCAGCATAGGCATTTTGCAGAGTAATGTTGTGTTAATGTTTCATGCAACATCCATAACAAGATCAAAACAGGGCCTCAAATATGAGAAATGGGAGGGTGTCACAGAGATTATTGGCAGTAATAGTAGCGAGCTGCTGCTGGGTTACAATATTGAAAACACACATAACGATCCCTGAATATGGGACGTGGACACATGTAGAATAGGGAGGGGTGCTCCGGCACTGTTAGGGACGTAGTCAAAGAGGTCAAGAAAGAGCTGAAATTATTTCATAAATCCAAAGCTATTCTTGCTCAGGGGCCCCTAAAATACATTTGCCCAGGGCCCCCCCCCCAAAAGCACGAACCTACCGTCATGGTACTAAAGCGCAAAACTGCATAGTGCGGGCCGCCTCATGGCGCTTTATCCGCCAACGTTGCTTCTACAACAGTGTACCGCAAACATGAAAGAGAATGTATGGGGCCCTGCTAGCAGCCTGCATAAAACTAGAATTTAATGGTACAGTGAATTATAACAGCGGTGATTAGCGTGGGACAAACAATAACGCCCTCACCTTGCGCGAAAGTATCACTCATATTCATTGAACGCCACTCATAATTACACTAAAATTAAGAAATGTCACCCATAAGCAAGCAGAAACTTAGGCAGCTAGAGGCCAGACCCGCCACATCATCGTCATTGTTTGATTTTGCTTGCGAGAAAGTGTCACTCATAATCATGGAATGTCACCCATAATTACACTGCAATTAAGAAAATGTAACACATGAGCAATCAGAAGCCTTGGCAGCTATGTGCCAGACCCACCACAGCATGGATCCCTCAATTATTAGCAGTAGACGGCACAGGATACAGTTGCGGGGGTATATGTAGCCCAGAGGACTGGGATAAATAAATTACTTGTCGCATTGTTAAATGCCTCATGCAATGCGTCGACGAATACAAATGCAAAGAAGGCGGTTGCTGAGTGGTTATACAAGCAAACAAAGATATAGCCAGAATGCAGACAGTACTGGGATCAGGATGGTAGGAACCTTTACAGGTTGACATGAAATCACAAGATCATAGGTTGTATATCCAGTCTTCGCGGGGGAAATCCGCGCGGATCATTAAGATTGAAACTCAGGTGGGTTTTCAATACAATACAACCACAGACGTATGGATCTCGTCCACTGCGGTACATGTTTTCCAGAAATAGGCAAAGGATGGTGTGCCATAGGGTCAGACCTGCAGAACCTGCTGAGTCTGCTGGCAGAAACACAACACCCCCCAACGCTAAGGAAAGTGGACGAAAACAGTCAGGTTGCAAGCAGATCCTGTGCCGCTCTCCAGCAATGCGGATACTCCACCAAACTCTAAATGACCCCGCAAGTAGCTACGGTAGGGGAAGGGACTCAGCAACAGTCGCACAGGGCCAGCATAATCATCTTACAGCATTGCGCACATAGACAAGCGCAGCCTGACAGTCCTCGGAAAGGAGGACACTTCACACAAGACATACTTGGTACCAGCAGGCAGCAGAGGGTACATATGCATACTGGCTATACAGATGCATACCGACTGGAAAAGGTTCAGTCAGGAATCTTGGCACAGGAGCCACAGTTGACCATGCGGGTAGGGGTGGACCAATTTGTGACTTCTTGGAAGTACAGAAGCTCTAGGAGGGTCTTCGTGTAGGTGCTTAGTCAGCCCCGGGCTTCAGACGAAGGTGACAGACAATCTCAGTGTCGCCGTCCTGCTAAGGAAAGCACACAGCCTTCCCCTAGTTGTGTACATAAAAGCTGAGCACGTCCAGCGATTGAGCTGAAGACGATCTGAGGTTGTTTTCAGTTGATGAAGGGAGAGCTATCTTAAAAGAGCCCAACAGAATGCACTTAGGAACATAAACCCAAAATGTGCGCCATCAGGAGCCATGAAGGAGGGGGGGCGTCTGATCTCAGCTTAGATTGGGGTGCGATATAAAGGCTCACTAGCTGAATCAGTAGTGAGCATTCGCGTGTTCAAATCCCACCAATACTCCGCGAATAGGAGCAAGCGCTGTAATCTCCCACAACTGTCAGCAAGCACACTAATGCGGCCTATGTTTGTCAGCACTACAAAATAAGATGGGCACTAGACGTGGTAGGCTCCACGGAACTAGAGGCTAAGACTGCTCAACATTGTGGGGATGCTGGAGCAAAGGGGATTCGCATAAACGGTGGGCGAGCATAGCGGGGCGAGGGGGGAGCTCCCTCCGATCGGTAAACCGTAGGTAGCGTGGCGGTAAAAAACCTGGAAAGATAGAAAAAGGAGAGAATTTGCTAGAAGTAGATGGCAGGCTCACGCAATGTCCTTGGGATGCCTCACGGCAGGGGCACTGAGGGAGCCAGTAGTGGACATTTTAGCCACAGGCAGAGTAGATGGGAAGCTCCCGCAGGGCCCTTGGGATGCCTCACGGCAGGGGTACCAAAGGAGCGAGAGGTTAAAACCCAGCCGCAGGCTGGATAGATGAAGTGCTCACATGGGGTCCTTGGGATGCCACACGGCAGGGACCCGGAGGAGCAGGGGGGGCCAAGATGGGTCTGAAGGCAAGAGGGATGGCACTTGTGGCCCGGGAGAGTCCAGACGGACACCCACCAAGTCGGTAGCAAGTTGAAGCCTAACCCTTACATCAGTGGCCTTGGTAATTGGGCCCCTCCCCAGGAAGTGATCTGTCTGAGAGCAGATAACAAACGAAAAACGGACTGAAAGAACTACAATGGCAAATCAGCTAATGAGTCAATTGTTATTTAGGTATGACAATGAAAAGGAAAATGTTTAAATGTTTATGTGTTAATAAACTGCGACCTTTTTTGGCACCAAACAAGTTGTCATTGGTGTGTGGTAAGGGTCAATGGGCGCAGTTTGGGAAAAAGCTAAGGGGGGGGAGGTGACTCGCCTCTTGGGAGGGGTTGGAGCCTGGGCCGGGGAAGGCAAAGCCGGACCCAATGAGGGCCCGGGACAAACGCCGCCCAGAGGCAGGAAACCCGCCCCCTGGGGCGCAAGCCCGGGAAAAAAGGGGCGACCGCGATTGGTCGCCCAAGGTTAGGTTTGGTCTCCCCCAATCAGGGGAAGAGGCCACAAGCTGCGGAGGGGGTTGAGAAGGGGGCGAGAGGCCCCCTTGAGCATTCAACCCCCTCCGGAGTAAGGAGAAAGGAATCCCACCCACCCACGCCAGAGAAAGGCAGAAAGGCGGGCGTCGCAGCCGCAGGGGTTTGAGGTGAGGCGGTGAAAAACCTAGAAGGATAGAAAAAGGAGAGAATTTACTAGAAGTAGATGGAAGGCTCACGCAATGTCCTTGGGATGCCTCATGGCAGGGGCACTGAGGGAGCCAGTAGTGGACATTTTAGCCACAGGCAGAGTAGATGGGAAGCTCCCGCAGGGCCCTTGGGATGCCTCACGGCAGGGGTACCAAAGGAGCGAGAGGTTAAAACCCAGCCGCAGGCTGGATAGATGAAGTGCTCACATGGGGTCCTTGGGATGCCACACGGCAGGGACCCGGAGGAGCAGGGGGGGCCAAGATGGGTCTGAAGGCAAGAGGGACGGCACTTATGGCCTGGGAGAGTCCGGACGGCCACCCACCAAGTCGGTAGCAAGTTGAAGCCTAACCCTTACAACAGTGGCCTTGGTAATTGGGACCCTCCCCAGGAAGTGATCTGTCTGAGAGCAGATAACAAACGAAAAACGGACTGAAAGAACTACAATGGCAAATCAGCTAATGAGTCAATTGTTATTTAGGTATGACCATGAAAAGGAAAATGTTTAAATGTTTATGTGTTAATAAACTTCGACCTTTTTTGGCACCAAGCAAGTTGTCATTGGTGTGTGGTAAGGGTCAATGGGTGCAGTTTGGGAAAAAGCTAAGGGGGAGAGGTGACTCGCCTCTTGGGAGGGGTTTGCCCCCTGCTGCAGAGAGGTTAAATGCAGTGTGAGCACCAGGCATACAATATCAACTTGTAGAAATGGCAAAACTGCGATATTGGGCAGTATATAAAACAGGTTATTATTATTACTGTCGTTGTTGGGGTTACTATCTTCATTGGGATGTGTATGTATGTGTGTGTTTGTCCATGTGTGGGCACTTGTTGGTCATGTTTGCGCTATATAAAACTTTATAAATAAATAAAATCAATACATATTTTATCAATTAGAGAGCTCTAGCAAGTAGTTCATCTGGGCATGAAAAACGATGCCAGCATTGCTGAAAAAAAAGATGTCTACGTCCCATTCTTTCCCTTATGGCTTCTTCCGTCGTACTCCTGGCTCCTGCCTGCATGTTCCATGTCACCGAGTGACTGAAAAGAGATTTGCTGGATGTTGTGAAGAATGCAATATCCTTTGTCGGAGGCTCAGAGGGACAGGTGGGTGTTGTTATGTTTGATGAAGTGGGTAAGTGGGGGTATCTAGCTAGTAGGTGGTGCAGACAGTGGGAGTGACGTTTGTTATGTTACGCTGTGGAGTAAAACACATCACCTCACCTCACAGCCAGCTAACTCATTCTTTTGGAAACAAAAAGGTTTTCACAGCTTGCCTAAAAGCATGGTGCTCATCCAAGTATTTTAGTTTCTCGGGTTATACTTGTACTAAAAATACCACTTCACAGCTCCAGGTTTTTTTTTTTAATTTCAGGATAGAGAGTTGCCAAAAAGAGGCAGAGCCTAAGGCCCTTGTTCGGGCATAAATTCCAAACTGCTTCATAATAAAGGAAGGGCCAACTGTATGCAAGGCCGTATGTGCCATACACAGGGATTTGCATATTATTTATTCACCAACTGGCAGTCAGAGCAGAGCTGGGAGAGAGGGAAATGTAGGCTCTTCCACCAGGCTGCAGCATTCTGAGAATGCGCCATATTTTGGGTGCAATATTGAGGTGTAAGCACTGTTCGGACAGTCAGTGCAACATAGGGCTAAATGAATGACTTCTTGCACTTGTGCTGTGGACCTGATCACTTAAACATCCCATCTAATGCTTAGAGATGGAAAAATACATTTTCGACTACACTAGATCCATTGGAGCCATGGTCAGTTGGAACGTCATGCAGAGTCCTACATCTGTGACCTTGATACCAAGGGTCATTGAATGATCCATTTCTGATGGCTGCAGGATAGGAAGCCAGCTGGTCACAGAAGTATGGACTACCAACATTTGTCTTAAAAGGATTCAGATTTAGCAAATGTTACCTTTTTCATGCCTCGACAGCCAGAAGATTCACTCTCTCCCATTGATGTAGGAATGAGTTTGAAAAGTAGTTTAGTGCCATTTGGCATAATCAAACAAGTATTAGCCAAGTCACTAGAACTGGCGTTGGCTTCCAGCCTTTTGGCATTGTTAATTCATGTTTTGTATTGATGTTTTTTCCTTAAATTTATTTTGTGGGACAGCTGCTGGACCTTCACCTATATAAAATTAAAACATTGCCTAAAAGCAAAAATATTTTTTTTATCTCAGAAGGTACACCACGCCATAGTAGTCCCTTCCGCTGGAGGGAACTACTTTTGGCCCGATTCCGATCTTGCTTGGAAAGCCCTCCGTACGACTCAGATCCGGGCGGTTTTCTGAGGAAGACGTGCTCCTGGAGTCCGACCGAGCGAGTATGATGTAGCTGTATGCTTACAGACTCGGTTCGCTCGGACTCCCATTGAACTCTATGGGAGCCTGTGTACAGACGCGTACACAGGCTCCCATAGCAGAAAAGGGGTGGGTGGGGAAAAGCATACACCATGTGGCGGGCACACCATGGTGCACCGCTACACTGTGCATGCTTGGATCGGGGGGACCCATGGGCACCCCCCGTGATAGATTCAGAGGGCCCCCGGTGAAGGGGGGGCCTGGTACGGCCCCCCGAAGTACGCTTCCGACAGCCGTTTTGTCTCGCAGTGACCGAGGCGAAGCCGCTGTCCGAATCGTGCATCGTACTCGCTCGGCCGGAAATCGGCTCCATTGCACGGCATGATTCATCTACAAACGAGACATACGGAGCGGTTCGGGTCCAGAAACGATTCGGTCGGCGCTTACGCGATCTTCTCATCGTACTTGGTCCGTTCGGACTTGTGTAAGATTCGGTCGTAAACAAGGGCTACGAATCGGATCCGGTAAAGCCAAATCCGATTCGGAGGCCTCCCGAGCGAGATCGGAATCGACCCCTTTGTGTGAGGATGTACTCCCAGTTCCTTGTGAAGGAGTGGAACACATCACTCACAGTGAAGTTAACCGATGACTGAAGTTAGTTGACCCATTGCCCCAAGCTGTATGCTCTAGTGCAGGCTTCTCCAACGAGTAGCTCATGAGCTACTGGTAGCTCTCAAGCTACCTGTAAGTAGCTCTTCTAAGTGCAGCAGCACAGCCTACTAAATTTAGAAGTTTTTCCTTGGTTGAATTAATAAATGTATACCGAAATTGAGAGTGTATATTTGAGACGAAAATGTGCTTATTTTCAGAACTCATCACTGATATTTGGAGAAAAAAATGGCTGAATTTCCAAAATATATTTAAAGCTGATATTTGAGTGATAAATAATGTGACATTTGGGAGACTTTTTCCAAATGTTATAATCTTGATGCTAGAGATATTGTTGCTGTGGCTGTTGGATATTACCCATGAAGCAGCATTCCGTATTAACAAAGTCTTTTTTACAATACTGCTGGCAAACAAGCATGGTCGCTGGTTGTAATCTTGCATATTGCGGCCACTGTTGTAATCTTTTCTGATGTGGTCAGTATTACAACATTAATAATATTAGTAGATCTCAATGATTTTCATTGAATTTAAGTAGCTCTCATTACAGAAAAGGATGGAGATCACTGCTCTAGTGGGTGGAAGGAAAAAGTGAATGAGAATCCACAAGACTAATGGATGAAGATGACTGAGTGAAAGCCCCTATAAATAAATATATGATTTATGCCATTTTATGTAAAATAAAAAGGTTGTGGCTAATGCCAGGCCTAAAAATTCAAAGTCTTTACTTAAAAATTAACTCCAAAAAGTGACTCAGTCTTGTGAGTGAAATGATGTACGTTTAAAAAAAAAAGGAGAGTAACTGAAGGGAAATTCATATGGGGGAAAGATATTACCTGAGTTTTGAAACAAAACACATTTTGTTTATGTGAAGGAACAACATGTATTGAGGGAAGAGTAGCAATAATCACAGCCCTGGCAATGATCTCCTCTAACTGTCAGGATACATTCTATGTTTAAGAATTCTACACTCCGCAAATGACATAGGTACATAGATTACCATAAAGGTGTACTGCAAATAAACCTTGAAATACCGCAAAACTGCTCTATAGGGCTGCGGTGTACGGTAATACGGGAGGCAGTTCGTTGGTGGTGAGGGTAAATGTTCATTTCATATGGTTGTTAAATTTATGGTTGAGTATGAGCACATGGGCACAATGGGAATGAGTGGATCTAAAGTGTTGTCCATAAGCAAGCTTATGGTCGATTTTTTAGGGGATTTGAAATGTGTGCTGTCCAGAAACGCATCTGTGCTTTTACTGCTTTGTCTGCTCTGTGAAGGCAAGAGTCTTTTTTGCCAATGTTGTTCTTTGTTTGCATTGAGTGGGTTCTGTGGTGAGCAGCGCTTGCTTTGACAGTAGCTGAGGTAGGTCTTGTAGGATTGTGTGTGTGTGTGTGTACGCATGCATGTGTGTTTGTGTGTGTTTTAAGTAAAGCGTTAGGTATAGTTGTAATGTCTTAGTATTTTTTCAACTTGAGAGTCAACTTGTTCGGGGGGTGGCGTTCAATGAACGACTTGTTCAGGGGGTAGTTGACATTCACGACTCCTGCGGCCCCCAAAAACAGTGCCTCCAAGGGCAGAAGGCACCTCACCCCTCACCCCCACCATGCCACTGACAGTCGCTCTGTGGCCTTTTTCTTCACCCTCTGCACCCAGTACCTACTTTATTTTTCCATGCTTTTAGCTACGTGGTACTTGTGTTAATTTGTTTCTACAGTATTTTCTAATACTCGTTTTCAAGCAGCTATTTGTTCTATTTATGTACCATATGCCCTTTTTCTACTTATATACATTTACCGATGTATTTATTTTTACAATTGCATATAACGTCAACCATACCCCAAAGCACATCACAGCACTGTACACGAGACGTTTGAACAATATTTGAACCAGAAGTCAACGTGCACGGTATAGGTACAGTTGACGATATAAATAGTAGAGAAAAATGTAATCAATCATAGAAAAGTTCATTCAAAAATCAAATACAAATAGTATCATGGCCGAATTGTCTTTGCATTTGGAGAGCTGAGCGACTCCGCCTTGGATACATGAGGATCCAAGGATGAGGCTGGCATGTGACAGGGACAAAGTGAATCCGATTTCATCTACAAGTTGTTTAACTTCCATCTGAGATGGGCATGGCCTTTATAGAGCATTCCTGTGTCTCCGAAGTGTTCCTAGGTGTGTTAAAGACTTGGGCTGTGACTGGCTTTTCTATAGGCAAAACTAAGGGCCTGATTTAGAGTTTGGTGGTTGTGTACTCTATCACAAACGTGAAGGATACCCTTCCGCCTTGTTACAAGTGCCATAGGATATAATGCCCTTGTAATAATTTTCACATGGAAAACTGTGTCAAGACTGATTTGCATATGGCTGGGTTTAAACTGGAATGGCACGGGGAGCAAAAAAACAATGGAATTAGGCCCAGATCTCTATACTGGGGAGAATGTTTGACATTGATCAACATTCTGTCAATCAACTGTTCTTTTTGCATTTGTAATAAGGCAGGCGCATATCCGTCATTTCTTTTACAAAATAGCCTGTCTGGCGAACTCTAAATCAGGCCCTAAGTCTGGGGCAGAGGGATTGATGAAGATGGTGAAAGATTGTCCGCCCAATTTAGGATCGCCACCTTTTCAGTGGCGTTTCCTCTATGACAATTTGCCATTAAAATCAAGATGGGCTGTCATATACTTAAGGCTCCCAGTTTTCCGTTTTTACTGATTTTTACAGATAAATACAGATAGAACATAGTGTGTTTCCTGTCTGTATTTATTTTTAAAAGCTTAAGAATACAGATTATTGGGCTTCTTTTGAGCAATTCTCTATGTTCATGAACTCCCAGCCAATAGCTGTGCAGGATTGACTGAATAGGGAGATTTCCTTAAATAGGATGAGATTTCCTTAAATAACTTCATATCCCAACATTTGTTTGCGTTATAATGCTTATATTTTCATTTGGGTGTTTTCTTTTATTATATTTGGCTTTTTAAGGTACTAAAACCAGAAAGGCGACGAAGTATGTGTGCACATTAATCAGTTTAATAAACATGGAAATATACGTTACAACTTAGTTTGTTCAGAAAACTCAACATAAATATGGATAAATACTGATAAGATGGACAAACAATAAATGTGGATAAAAATAGACGGACTTGTTAAAAAAAAAAAATACCATAAAACTGGGAGTCCTACATATAATAATACAGTAGTTTTTCCAGTACATCAGAAGGACTTGGAGAAGACTTCTAGCACACTGGGGCTATTTTAATCTGGATAGTGGAAATGTACCCCGATACAGGACATGCATTTTCAGTATCCACAATTGTGGCAGCAAGTCCAGCATGCCACTCATGTATATTGCAATTGCTGTGACATTTCCCAGGGGGAAAACCACCTGCTTCCATGCAGGAAACCCTAGAAACGGAAGACCACCCTCTGACAGGGTGGTGGAGGTGTTTTCACCACTACACAAGACCCTGGGTGGTCGGACCACCCAGCTTTAAAACAGGCCCTTGCATTTGTACGTCGCCCTAATGCCAGAGCTGGCATGATACCCGCTGAACAAAACTTGTAAAATATAAATCCGAGTGTTACGAAGAGACGCAAGTGTGCTAGGCCTTCCACACGTTATGTAATTCAGTAATTTGTTTACGTATTTGTAAAGGTACGCTTGTTTAGCTAAAACCTATTTTTTACTGGTTTGAGTTGTTTGGCACTCAAGCAAATAAGTGCAATGGAGAACGAATTTGAAGGTTTTTCGTCACTGCTTTGACATAAATATTTTGCTGACTTTTACATTTGTTGTTTTCAAATCATGTATCTTGCAGCTAACGCAGAGAACACAATGTTTGTGTGCTCCCCTAACCCAGTTAAAGGCTGGGCATTCATATCCAGAAACTGTGGCCCTGTCTTGGGGTCAGAGTTAGGACATCGAGATGTATGGTCTAGGAGAGCAATTCTCACCTGGGGTCCGCAGACCCCTGGATGTCCGCAACACCTACTCAGGGGGTCGCACCTATTTAGAAAATTAAATGATATTAGCAGATTAACAAATTATACATACATAAAAAAACAAAAAGGGTCATTGAAAATGTTAAAATGCTCTGTGAATGTAAAGGAATTTGAAATTTGAGGCCAAAATTTAAGTTGTAAGCCTGAGGGGTAGATTTTCACACATTTTGCGCTGGGTTAGTGACGCTAACCAGCACAAAATGTTTTGGGGCAATTCACTTTCCAGCACAAAACTTGCTTTGTGCTGGAAAGTACCCTAAAAGTAGCGCAAAGCCCTGCTTTCTGTTACTTAGCTCCAAGGGGCGTTACATGGGTGGTACATTGGCATTCCCATGCAAACACACATGCCTTTTGATGCAAAACTCTATCTTTTATACAAATTATAGACAGGGTTTAGCACCAAAAGTTAACGCCACTTCAAAGGAGGCGCTAACAGGACAAATGTTTTTATTTCTCCTTTCTTTTCTGACTTTGCATGTGTGCTGCACTGTGCAGCACACAAACAAAGTGGGACAAGCTTTTAAACTTGTCTAGCAATGGTATTGTGTACAGGAAGGGTACAAAACCAATGCTAGACTCACGCACACATTCTAGCGCTATGGCGCTAAGGTGTGTGCATGGCGCTTGGTAGCTGAAAGCAGCACCGACCCTAGGGGAGAGGGGAGGAGGAGCCATATCTCTGTAGATGTGGTGTTCTCCTGCTCCCTCCTTGTCATGCAATGCAGCGCAGCCTCTTTGGGTGCTGCGCTGCATTGCGTGTAATTTTGAAAATCAAGCCCTTAGTGTGATCCATGGGAGCAGCGCAAGTATAGCAAACAGAACTTAGTATTGACGATTGGTAGCCTCAATTAATTAGGAGCAACAAAAAAAAATGATATGATATGCTAGGGTCTAGCATACTGCTTCGTCTTTTAAAAATAACCTAATTTTTGAAAAGCGGTAACGTTCCCATTAAAATTAAAATTTGAATTTTTTATATGTTTTGTGAAATTAATAGATTATTACGTAATTCGTGTATTTGTTTGATGTATACTTGTTTCTGTATTTTTGTGTATTGTTCTGAGTTTCAAATCGTAGAAATTGCTTTGGTTTGGTCCCCGGCTTTCAGAAGAGATTCAGTGGGGATCTACAGAAGTCAACAAGTTAACCTCTTCGGTGCTCAGGATGGCCCCCGGCCGTCCGATGTCACGGTGGGCGTGTGCTAAGGACGGCCGGGGGCCGTCCGAATCCCGTCCACTTATTAATTCTCCCACACAGCGCCGAAGGGGATAAGAACCGTTGGCCTAGGAGGTAGCGGGAGCTGCCCATGGGAAGAGGTGTTGTGGCCGAACCATACTGTGGGAAGTGTTTAAGCCTGGGCAGAGTTCACAGAGTTCCGCTAGGCGGAACTCCACGAAGTGCAAAAAAAAACTCTGCTGTGCTACGCGGAGCTCCGCATGCAGTGGAGTGCGTTAGATAAATGCCGTTCGTGGTGATTTTCAGTGCCGGGTGTTTGTCCGCACTGTGCAATCATCGCAAATGGCACCATGCACAGCACAAGCAGGCGCTGCTTCCTTTTTTACTCGAGTGGCAGCTTTCTCAACGCGAACGGACGGTTTCTAAACGCGAGCGGTCGCGACCATACGCGACCACTCGCAATGAGAAATCTGACCGCCTGAGTTGAGAAATCTCGACGGGAGGTTGATTTTCCACGCTCACGCTCGCCAACTTGACGTTGACAATCGTGAATGAGGAAAAATCTTGCCGGGAGGTGGATTTTCCTCGCTCGCCAACTTGACGTAGGCGAACACGAACGAGGAAAAAACTCTGCACCACTACGCTGAGCTGAGTTTTTCGGAACTCCGCGTAACGGGGAGTGCAGAAAACTCTGCAAACTCCACGAGCGGAGCGGAGTTCACTGCCCAGACTTAGAAGTGTTAGGGTAAGAGGTGGAGCCACATATTTGGCAAGAAGAAACAAGGGACATGCTCTTGAATAGAATTACTACATACATAGCTTGGAAACAGTGAGAAACTAATACTTCGGTCTGTTGCCAAGCTGTGCTGTCTGCAGCTCATGCATTAACTCAGAGAAATTCAGAGTTAAACGAATGCACTGTAGATACTATAAACACAAAAAAGGCACTCAGCTCTGCATTAAGGAAGCACAGCTGTTCATGAAAAAGTGTGTTCACCTTGGACTCAGCTGTGCACCTGTTTCTGTTTGATTGCACTTCCTGAAGTGTCTATATTTTAACTGAGAATTTCTTTGAGTTAGTTGAGCTGCAGACAGCACGGCAAGGAGAAAGATGCAACCTCTGCTCGCTGTTTCTGAGCTGTGCTGTGTGCAGCATTTGCATCTCAGATACATTTCGTGTTACATGTTTGCGCTTTAGAAAATGCAATCACACGCAAACAGCTACCTGTGCGCTGCGCTGGTACATCCGTTCATGCTGCTCCATGCTGTCCCATGCGTCTGAGGTGAGAACTGCTGGTCAATAATACAATTGCCTGTCTTCGCGCAAACTTTCTAAGTTTCAAATAAAGTGTGCAGGGTGAGCAAATGTGAATTATTGTTGCTTGTGAAGGAAGAAAGTACCTCGCCCTTTCACTCAACTGCTGCGCAGCCTGTGTGTGGTAATTTAGGTAAGCCGGGTATGTTTAGAAAACGCAGCCAAGACAGTCATCCAAGATTTTCCGAGCAGTTCTAAGGCTTAGCAGAGATTATGCTGTGACGATGTACGTCATATCATGCCTTCCACATTAAACATAGTAAGTGAGGATTGGCACCCCTCTCCGAGTTCAGTTCTGGGCTCGGTGTTCTTAAAAAGGCCTGGTTTTACCCTTTAGAATAAAAGCCAGCAAATACTCTGCAAGGTCTGTTGTTTGAATGAAACATTTTTTTTTGTTACCAGCTGTTATTTACGCCGGGCTCCTCAGATGGGCCACACGTGTCTGATGTTGCATTTATTTTGTAACTGTTTTCTGGAACAACAGCAAGCATTGGGGTTAGTGGATCAACAGCCAACTCATGACCAAAACTAAATATTCTTTGAGCTGCAAACTGTTCCCCCTTTTGGAAGCCATTCTCCGTGCCATCATTCTTAGTATGAAAGGATTGGGTCTCACAAGGTCAGAAATTGTGAGCGGTGAGGTTATGGATTCCCTAAACACCTTCGTGCTCCAATTATTTTAATTGCCTACACTTAACCATAAAGGCTTAGGGGCATATTTACGTTCCCTGGCGCATCCCTGCATATCAGCAGGGATGCACCAGGGAAAATGCGTCACGCAAGTTTACCCTTGCGCCACGTCCGATGCGCCGCATTTACAATGTGGCGCATTGTGGCGCAAGGATAAGCAGATGCGTGGCGCATCTGCCGGCGGAAGGTTGGCGCAGTGCTGAAGTCGTGTTGCAAGCGCGACGCAACTCCAGCACTGTTCCAACCTTCCCTATCCCTAACATGGTGCATCAATCCTTACGCCTGCTTGAAGCAGGCGTAAGGATTTGGCGCACTAGCGCCGGAAAAGTGACTGCGTGAAATCTTGTAGATTTCACTACGTCACTTTTCCGAGGCGCACTCTGCGCCGGAACGCCCCCTGCGCCGGTACGCCCACATGAAACCTGACGCAGGTTTCATGTGGCGCAGGGGTTTACTACGTGACGCATCTCCCTAGATGCGTCACGTTGTAAATATAGCGCAACGCGGCGCATGGGCTTGCGCCGCCGCTGCGTCACTTGCGTGACGCAACGGCGGCGCAAAAGTGGCGCAAGGGGCTTGTAAATATGCCCCTTAGTTTGTAAAAAAATAAAATAAATGAAAGAATAATGAGTGCCACGGCCCAAACATTTTCTTAGGAGTGTGCTGCACTTTGCCAAAGCGAAGGTTGCCTTCTTCCACCACCGACACTATAGAGGTCCACTAGCTACTGAAAGCTCAAGCCAGGATTGAGGCAGCTGTCTAGCTCTGGCTCAGCTCGAGATCATTTCGGACCTTCGAGCCCAAAACGAGCCGAGATTTCTTGTGACTTCTGCTATCACCCATGCCCTAACTCCACTCACAAAGAATTAAAGACGTAACAGTGACCTTCGATGTTAAAAATGAGAGGGAAAGAGATAAGTATGTTGTGGCTGAAATGTACACTGTGAATCCAGAAAACCTGGGATCAATCCCGGTTCCCCCACTTGACCAAGTTGTATGATCCTAGGCAAATATTTTATTTCACCAAACCACCATTTTCCTTCATTATCACATATGATGGGTACCTTCTAATATGTGAGTTCAGGATGTGCACTGCAACGAAAAAAAACTCTTGTGTTTGATTTTATTTTGTTGAAATATATCTTTATTGAGTTTTTGGTTTTGCCTGAAGACCAGACTTCAAGATACATGAAACCACAGCTCTAACAAATCCCCAAAGCATTCCCACCCTCCCCTCTCCATTCAACCCCTTAACACACACTGTGTCAGTAACAGACAACATGCTTCAGTTCCGCTCCATCGACTACTGCAGGGTGAGCGGGACAGCAGTCCCCGGGGTGGCCTCACCTGCGCGGCACAGGCTCCCCAATCTTCCTCTTCCTCTAGTCTAGCCTAAGCCGCTAGCCGATACCATCTGCCTTCCTCTCAGGTTCCACAAGTGTATTCAGCATGTCCTTCCACGACTGTAAGTCGTCCTCCACCTTTTCATATGTGCGCACTTCCGTCATGCGTCTTTCTTCCGCCAGCGCCCATTCCCTCATGTCATTTCACCAGGCAGCATATGTGGGAGCCCTAGGGGACAGCCAGTGTATTGCCAACCTACGCTTACCCGACACTAAACGCAGAAAGGCAAAGCAATACCTAATTTTACCTTGTTTCGGGCCCGGTATGAGCCCCAACAGACAGCGATGAACTGTGGTGTCTAGGGAGACAGTGGTTGTCCTAAACAGGTTCATCACCCCCTCCTTCCAGAATTCCAGGACAGGATCACATGCCCATGTCATATGCAAAAAGATGGCTCTAGGGACGCCGCACCTGACACACGCCGGCGATCTCTGTGGGTAGATTGTGTGCATCCGTTCCGGCGTAATGTATTTGTGATGTATAAAATGAAAATGAATCAGCTTAAAGCGAGCATTGCTCACTACAATCTGCCCCAGGCACACATTTCCTCCCAGTCCATCAGTCAGTGGCTCTGCCAGATCCTCTTGGCAAGCAAATTGTAAAATATGGCCCGCTCCTATACCAAATGTCTCTCTAGCCCCTGCAAAGGTGATGAATCTGTCCCCTGGATACAGGTCCCCCAGCATAATACATCTCCCCTCCTCCCACCTCCGCAAGGACATATGCTGAGCAATCCGTTGAAAGGGTTGCAGCCAATTCAGGGGCAAGTCTCCAGAAAATGGAGCCCGCCTCAAGACTCGTTTAAAAATTGTCCCCCATGCTCCCGCCACTCTTCTCATGATGTACGGAGTCTCTTTAGGTTGTGCTGCCTCCTTCATCAGACACACAGGCAGTGATCTATGATCTATCAGGCCCCTCAACAGCCTCGTCTCCCAGTTTTCAGCATCCCCACACCACATTGCTGCATACTAAAGCTGGGCAGTTTAATGATAAAGCTCCATCGCCAGCAAACCCAGGCCTCCCGCTTCTCTGTCCCTTTTCAGTATGCGAGCTGCGCTCTGCTCCTTTTACCTTTCCACACTAGTGAGATCAATAAGCTGTCCAGTACTCAAAAAGTAGCCTTGGAGACCAAATCCAGAGAGTTCTGTAAGGTATAGAGACATCGTGGGAGAAACACCATGGTCGCCGCCACCACCACCCTTCCTGTCACTGAAAGCGGCACGATATTTTAGAAAAAGACCGAGCTGTGCAGCCCCTGGACAACTCTTTCTGTATTGTACACGTGACGCTGGTTTTCTGTATGCGCCACTCTAAACCCTAGATAGCAAAAGCTATCCGTCTCCCACATGAGCTCTAGGTCTGGCAGTTCTTTCTGCCCACGCTGTGCCAGCGAGGCCAGGGGGATCACCAGGGATTTTCTCGACTAATCTGGAGACCAGACACCCTCCCGAATCACTGCATCTACGCTAATAATTGAGGAACCATCGTCTCAGGGTGCGTCACGTACACCAGGGTGTCATCTGCATACATTGACAGCATGTGGTTAGTTGTTCCCTAGCTGAATACCCCAGGGCCCCAGAACATCCCTCTGGCGGTCCTTCACAGGACTTGTGAGGCCTAGGGGAGGTAGCTGATTAAACACACGACCAATGCAGGTGTGGGCCGGAAGTCACGAGCGACCTCCGCCCATTTATTTAAGCTCTCTGGCCACGTCGGGCCAGAGAGTGATACAAAGTATAGAAGCCCCTCCGGGCCAGCATCCGGGTCCTGCATGCACGGTGCCTAGACCGCTACATCCCTTCCCAAGTTAGTGTTCAAACAAATAAACAGTCCAACATACAAAGTCTTTTAATCTTTGACTGGGTCTGGGGTTGGGTATCAGATTGTACCTTTGTTGTCAGGACCCTTGAGTCTCAGTATGGTTGTGAGGTGGCGAGGTGTTTCCGGTAATGTTCATGTCTGGTTCTGCGGTCGGAGGGTTGAGAGAAGTTCGCCACGGTTGGTTCTTCATCAGGGGGTGATGGGGTGCCCTCAACCGGTGTGTCTCCACCCTCCACATGTCTGGGAAAACCTCTGTCTGTGTCTGAGCATTGGATTTTCTTGAACCATGATATATTTCTGGTGATTCTTTCTTCTCCTCGCTGCGCTGTGAGGGCAGTGTCATTAATCTTTATAACGGTCCACGGTCCAGGTTCATACGCTGTTCTGAATTTCCCCCCCCTGCGACGGTTCCGGACTAGTACAGTACTCCCTGGGGTAATGATGCGGGTCTTAGCTCTCCTCCGCCAGCTTGCCCACTCGTTATTTGCTGCTCATCGTGCTTGGGTGTTGGCGGGGTCATATGGCTGTGGGACCCAGCCATCGGCTACGGGAATTGTGTCCCGGCGATGTCTGGCTATCATCAGGGTCCAGGGTGATCTCTGCGTCGTGCAGTGCGGGGTGCTGCGGTACTCACGCAGAAACCGTTGAAGTGCAGTTTCAGGGTCGGATTGTTCTGCCACTGCGATCCGGAGGATCTTGTTGAGTGTCCGCATGAAGCGTTCGGCTTCGCCATTGGCCTGTGGCCACTGTGGAGTGATTCGATGATGATGAACTCCGAGTAGAGCAAGTAGGTTTTTGAACTCTCCCCCTTGAAATGGGGGCCCGTTGTCTGTCTTGACTTCATGGGGTAATCCAAAAAGCACAAAAGTCTTCTCGAGGACTGGTTGTAGGTGTGCGAATGACGTAGACGCAATCACTTCGACTATGGGGTACTTTGAATAACTGTCTATCAGCACGGCAGTTACTCTTCCATCAGGAAAACTCCCAAAATCAAGACTCACTCGCGACCATGGAGACGTCACTGGATTTTCCGTTATCACCGGTGCGGGTGATTCTTGGTTGCTTGTGAGCTGGCAGGGTCTGCAATTTCTTACGAGTGTATCCATGGCTGCTTCTAGCCCAGGGAACCATACCTTTTCCCACATTCGTGATTTCATCCCTTGGTGTCCTTCATGGGTCAGGGTTGTAGCTCTTTCCTGGAGGCTTACAGGAATGACGATCCGGGATCCCCTCAGTATTACACCATCTGCTGCGGCGCTTAGTTCATCCCGCACCTTCCAGAATTTTCCCAACCGTTCCCTGTCAGGCCCATTCCATCCGTTGGCGCCGTGTAGGAAGTCTTCCCACGCGCCTCTCTGTAGAGAGTTCATCACCCTCATTAGCACGGGGTCTTTGCCAGTCTCCTTCTTAATCTCGTCAATGATGAGAGCTCGAGGGCATGCCCACTGGGACACCATGTCGACATATTCTTCTGTTTTTAGCTCATGATCACGATCTTCCTCTGCTCGATCTGGTGGGTGTCGTGATAGGAAATCTGGGGGATCCTTCGCCCCGGGCCGATAGATCAGTTCCATCTGATAATGCTGCAACTGTATCGCCCAGCATTCGATTCTCAGCGGGGGATGTGGTGCTGTGCCTCTGAACAATGGAACTAGTGGCTGGTGGCCAGTAACAACCCTGAAAGGGAAACCGCTGACGTACAGGTGGAAATGGTTGCAGGCCCACTTAATCGCTAGCGCCTCCCTTTCAATCTGGGAGTAGCCGGCTTCCGTTGGTGTGAGGGCTTTGCTCGCGAATGCGAGAGGTGCCCATTTACCTGGTTCTGTTTCTTGAGTCAGGAGCGCCCCAAGTCCAACGGGACTGCCATCTACCAGGAGCTCGGTCATTCGAGTAGCGTGGAAGTAGGCCATGGTGGTCTTTCCTAAAAGTGCTGCTTTGATCTTTTGAAAAGCTTCTTCTTTGCCCCATCTCCAGGTAGCATCTTTCTTTGTCAGGGCTTGCAAAGGTTCTGCTAGTCTGGCTAGGTTTGGTATGAACCGCCTGCAGTATGTGGCCATCCCTAGAAAACTTCAGGTCTCCGAAGCTGTGGTTGGCGCAGGGGCTCACTGTATGGCCTGAGATTTCCGTGGGTCGACCCAGACGCCTTCTTGGCTGAATACATAGCCAAAGAATTTGATTGACTTTTGAAAGAACGAGCATTTTTCTCGGTGGAGGGTCACCCATGCTTGGCAAGGCGTTGGAGGGTAGCCCGTAGCGGTGATGTTCCTCTATGATCGCCGAGTGTATTAAAATGTCGTCACTGACATTCAATACTCCTTGAAGTCCTGAGAGTATCTCTCTGACGGCATTCTGGAATATCTCAGCCGCAGATGAAATCCCAAAGTTAAATCTTTTGCAGCGGCGCAGGCCTATATGGGTCGAGAAGGTCGTGATGTACCGGCTCTCTTCGGCTAGCCTCAACTGATGATATTCCGCGTTGAGGTCCAGCTTGGAGAACCAGCGGGACCCGTTCAGGTCGGCTATGATGTAGTCAACAGTTGGTGTCAAATGCCTTTCACGCTTGATTGCCTGGTTGGGCAGGCGCATGTCTATGCATAATCTGATCTTTCGGGGCTGCTTTGGTTTTTCCGCTATCACCATCGGTGATACCCAGAGTGTCGGACCAGTAACCTTTTCGATCACTCTTTGTTGTTCTAGATCGTGGAGTTTTTGCTCGACTAGTGACCGCAGGTGGAAGGGTATGCGTCTGTGCCGCAGGGCAACTGGTTTCACTGCCTTGTCTATGTGTAGCTTGACCGGCGGCCTTTTCATGCTTCCCAGTCCTTTGAAAAGCTGCGGGAAGAGTTCCAAGATGTCTTCTGTCAGCAGAGCTTTAACTGTGTGGGCGAATGTGACGAGGGCGAAGTCTTCGTCCGTGTGACTCCCCACCAGGATGTCGGCCTCTCTGTCCACCACATGGAAAGTCGTGGTAAGTTCGCGGCTTTCTGACTTCACCTGCACTGTCATCTTGCCCTTGAGGGGTGGGGGTGTTTGGCTGCCATATGTGAAAATTTTAACCTGTGACGGGGTCAATATGGGCCTTGGTTTCAGTCGCTTGTACTGTTGGCTCCCCACCACATTCACAGATGCCCCTGTGTTGATCAACGCAGTGACTTGGGATCCTGCAATATTGATGGCACATGTGGGCTGTGGGTGCCGCTTCCACTTGAGATCACTGGCGAATGAGATGAGGTAGCATTCGCCTTCATCATCTATGGATGAATCCTCTAGGTACTGTCTCTGCCGTGTTGGTGTTTTGGGTGTCTTTAGGCTTTCAGGTTCTTCAAGAGATAGATGCCTCACTGCCTTTGATGGTGGTCTTCTTCCACGAGTTCCTCTATTCCTTGGACCCCCCCTCTGCATGTGACGGCGAAGTGGTTGGGAGTGC
This sequence comes from Calotriton arnoldi, assembly GCA_963921515.1. Classification (NCBI taxonomy): domain Eukaryota; kingdom Metazoa; phylum Chordata; class Amphibia; order Caudata; family Salamandridae; genus Calotriton; species Calotriton arnoldi. Next base: position 872,353 of record CAWUFW010006279.1, on the reverse strand, counting down.
CACACTTCGAGCACGTACGTCCCTGCGCGGGACATTCTTCCTGAGGGTGTTCTTCTCTCCCGCGGTACCCGCAGCGTGACCCTTGTGCGCTCTTGCTTGGCCAACACCCTTGGGTTCCTCTGTTCTGTGTGTGCACTGCGTCTGCTTGTTCCGTCTTAATGGCTGCTGGTCTCTCTGACTGTTGGGTGATGGCGACGTCCATCGCCATCGGTCTGGCGTCCGATAGGTCGTGCGACCGTGCCATGATGAGAATGTCTTCGAGAGTGATTCCTGGCTGTCGCAGGATGAGGGTCCCGAGGTTTTTGTTTCGGCATCCCTTGATGATTTGTGCTCTGACCTCCTTGTTTTGGTCATCAGCCGTGCACGGGGTTCAGCTGAGGATCAAAGTGCATGTTCAGGGCCCTGACCGCAGCGTCGTAATCGTTGGGCACTCCTGTGTTTGGTAGATGAGCAAACAATTTTTATATCTCTTCTCCCGCAAAGTGCAGCAATAGGGATCGTTTGACTGTGCCGTCCGTTTCTCGCGTTGCTGTGAAGTAATAATCTAGGCGGCTGATCCAGATGGTCCACCTGGGGGACGCAGTGGCTGGGTCTATCAGCTCACTGAATGGGTGTAGCACATTGATTTGGGCGTGCTGCATGGTAGGTTGGACGAGCTGGTTCCCTGCCTGTTGCGCTGGCAGTGGATGCTGTGGCGCTGCTTGTGCCGCCTGGTCAGTCATGGTCTCTGGCGTGTGGTGGTGTGCAGTGGTTGTGTGCACACTCTGCGCTTAGCAATGGTATTTCCTTCTGTGGTGTGTCTTTTATTTTCTGGTTATCCCTCTTTTTTTTCCTTTTGGCTGTTCCCCTCCTCCTTTTCCTGGCTGTCGTCTCCTTCACTTTCCTGCGCCGGCAGGAAGCTGCCTATACTCCCAGCATTGCTCTTGTGGGGTGGGTGGTCCTGCAGGCAAGCGTGTCGAGGTGTGGTGCCTTTCCGGCATAAAACACGTGAGCGCTCGGCCGGGAGGTGTTGTAGACATGTGAGCGCTTGGCCGGGAGGTGCCGTAGAGACCTTGTTGCTGGAGACCGGCAGGGGGCAATCTGTGCATGCGCGCGTTGAGCCGGCGCGCTGCTGGACGGGCCGATTGAAAGTCTTCACTGGCGGAGACTCTGACTTGCTGGTCTGTTGCCGTGAGAGCGCGGGGTCAGGTGAGGAGGCGGGCAGGGTGACGATACCTCTGTCGTTGCAGCGACAGCGCACTCCGCTGGGTCACTGCTTGTTGTGGCAGCATCAGAGGCTTGCTGGCAGTGTGTTGCTGGTATGCGCACTTGTGATGGACCTCTGCTCAGCGGGGACGGTGCCGCCTGCTCCGATCTGCCTCTGTTCCGGGGTGTCGGTGAGGAGAGGAGCGAGACGTGGGTGGATGGAGCTGGGCTGCGATTAAGGCCCACCCTCGTTGCCAGTGTGGCGGGCCTTCACAGGACTCGTGAGGCCTAGGGGAGGGAGCTGATTAAACACACGACCACACAGTATGCAGTTATGGGCCGGAACTCACGAGCGACCTTCACCCGTTTATTTAAGCTCTCTGGCGACACCTGGCCAGAGAGTTATACAAAGTATAGAAGCCTTTCCGGGCCAGCATCCGCGTCCTGTATGCACAGTGCCTAGACCGCTACAATCCCGAGGACCAGTCCATATACAATGGCTTTCACTCTTCTCAAGGGAAGCAGGGTGTGACCGACATTGAATGAATGCATGAGCGGGTGACTGAACAACGCCCGGCTCCCGCCGAAGAGTCAGATTGGGTTTACAAAATTTGTTTGAAGCCGCCGCTGCATAGAGGGGCTTGAAAGCCGCTGTGTATGAACTGGTCTTCGTGAATTATATTTAGTTACTGGAGAAGTAAAGAGGGTTTTTCCGGTCATACAATAAACTGATTCATGAACCTAAGTGTTAATCAGTTCTGAAGAGAACCCAAGAATAAAGCCAAAGGTTCGATACACGTCGACAACAGTGCAACCTACAAGCCAATTAATGAGGCATTGCAATCAGGGAAACAATAACGAATTAGATTGATACAAAAAGAACCCCCTGGTTACAAAAGCAGTGCATTGTTAGGTTGCTTGGCCCATTAATTTAGGAGTAGACAAGTAAACAAAATTGATGTCAACTTTTGAGTCCTCCTGTTTGGGCAACTAGATTCCAGAACTGTGAGTTTCCATGTGTATTGTCACAACTGAAATGTATGTTCATTTTTGTTCATTTTTCTGTGTAACAGTTTTTGTTCATGTATGTTGGGTGGGTTTTATGTATTTTTTTTATGTATAACAAGCTTCTGTGTATGATGAATTTTAAAGTGACATGACTAAAATGATAAATATTATTTGATGACCACTATTATTAAATAGAGTGTTTATAAAAAATTGAGTGTGTATAAATAGTCAGTCAGTTTTGGCATTTTTGTAGTTGTTGAATTTTCGGTGGCCCAGCCTTGCTGATTTAATAGGGCCCAACACCTGTTGATGGTGTACTTTTAGAAAGTTGGCATTTTCTTACTTTAACCATTCGGTGTCTCTGCCTGTCCCTAGAATGCACATCTGGGTGGGGTGACAGCTGGGCTTTGTAAATTAACTCTAGACCGTCACACACAAAGGGAGCTGAGGTGTGTCCTGCATATCCCGATGGCTCATCACCAGGCTAATGAGCCTTCCTGAGCTAGAGTAGTGGGAGGAGCTGACACTTACACCTTAATCGGGCTGTGCCGGTCCCCACACAAAGATTCGCATACCCCACTGTAGCATGTCTGGAGCTTGAGCCAGGAAGGGCAAAGTCTTGTGCACTACAAAGAAATTTCTTTGAAATTTCCCTACTTCAAAGGCTAAAATGTGTATAAGTACTGGGCCTCTGACACCATATACTCAGAACACTTCTGTACTGAGGACATTCTGACAGGAAGAAGACCTGTGGTGCTGCCAGAAGGGTCTGCCACTTTGCTGCTTGCTTTGCTGTTCTGGCCTGCTACTTCTTGCCTGGGAGGACTGGACTTTACTCTCTACATGCTGTTTCTAAAGGCTTGTTTGGGCTTGCCTCCTGTTGCTGAAGTCTCAGGGACAACAAAGACTTCACCTGCATCTTGATATTAGCACCTGGGCTGTGAGTCCGGCTCTGCCAAGTGGTGCCAAATTCAGTCCTGGGCTCTTAGAAGTGAGCTTTTGTGCTTCAACCAAGAAACTGACGCATTGACCCCAAAGCATCATTTCTGAACCGGCGCATCACTGCAAAATCGACGCATCGCCGTTGCCTGCACCGAAGCTGTGGACAACGCTCGCAGAGTGTGTGGCTTTTCAACGCAGTCCCGACTTTGCTGGAGGGCCTCCAAAGACCCGCCACTGTGTGAGTTTCGAACACCGCCTCACCGAAGTCTGTGACGCACCATTCTGACTCCGACGCAGTCCCGGCCCTGCGTGGCTTCCAACTGATGCAGTGCCTCCAGCCCAGCAGTTCGCCATCAACAATGTGGAATTGACACATCGTGCTCTTGACACCGATGCCGCGTTGCATTCAAGAACAGAGGCCTCGCGGCAGCAACCGACACATCACCTCCTCTGTGAACGGAATTGTCCCCCAGCGTCAAAGCTTCAACAACCCTGCACTGCCATTTAGGAACCAATGCATCACCTGCATCCGCGACGCCTCACCTCCTCTGTGCCTCACATAATCTTCATTTTCTGATGCATTCAAGGTACTGTCAGGTGTGTGTGGCTCCTGTATCCGGCATGCGCTCTGTCGTGGTCGGAATGAACTTTTGGTTTTGTCCCGGTCAAGTGCAATCAGATAGCCCCAGTTGGAGCTATTGATTTCTAAGCACTGCATTTTGATTTAATCTTGCAAAATTCACATCTTGACTTGTATATGTTGGATTTTTGTCGTCTTGTTTTACTTGGATAAATATTGGCTATTTTTCTAAACTGGTGTGGAGTAGTTTTGTGGTGCTTTCACTGTTTTACTGTGTGTGTGCACAAATACTTTACACACTGACTCTTTAGTTTAGCCTGACTGCTCTGTGTCAAGCTACCAGAGGGTGAGCACATGTAAACCTTTAGAGTGTGCTACACTTAGCCTGACTAGAGTGGTGGTCCCTACTTGAACAGGGTGCATACCTCTTCCAACTAGAGACCCTGGGGCTTATTTACAAGCCCCTGTGCACCGCTGGAATGTCACTTTTATTGACGTTCCGGCAGCGCACAGTGCAATGCCATATCCAAAAGGCCACGTAAAGTCACCCTGCGTGGCTTTTCATGGCTTTGTAGATATGGTGTGAGGCAACGCAGCGCAAGTCGCTGCGTTTGCTCACACTGCGATGGGGAGACGTGACATGGGCGTTACGATGGATGTTCCCACATAAAACCCATGGCATTTCACACATTCCCAGATTTACAACGTTCTGTAAACTTGTGTTGTACTGCAGCTTATATATTATGTTGTACTGCAGCTTATCTATCCTGTGATGATGTTGTGCTCTAGAATGTATGGTCTCCTAGCAACTGTATTGAGTTAGTACATTCCTGTTGGAGCTGTTGGCAGAGCTAGTCCTCCTGGCTCTGCTATCCATGTAGCCAATAAATAACCAGCCTTCTATCTCTTGTGTCGGCCTGGTTACTACAAAATTGTGGCGACGAGGATGGGATCAGTCCACGACCAGGATTGCTTCAAGCCATAGTTGATACACCCGATCCAGAAGACAAAGCTGGTGTCAAGTCATTACTGGGGCTATGTGAGTACTACTCACAGTCCATTCCAAACTTTGCATCCATTGTACGTCCCATAAGCAATCTTCTTAAAAAGGGAGTCAAGTTTGAATGGTGCAATGATTGTGTAGTGGCTCTCAAGTTTGTGACGTCTGCTTTAAGTGATGGGCCTGTTCTTAAACCCTTCGACCCGAGTTTACCTTGTTGCGTCACTGTCAACGCAAGTCAAGTAGGTATTGGTGCCACCTTAACTCAAATGGACAACAATTGTGAGAGCACTGAATGCTTTGCGTCAAGGGTACTGAGAACTCCTGAGCTCCAGTACTTGGTCATTGAAAAGGAGCTGCTGGCATGTGCATGGGCCATTGAGAAATTCCGACCTTATATCTGGGGTAAGCGCTTCCTACTTTTGGCTGATCACAAGCCCTTAGTAAACATCCTGGGGGGTAGTGTGAGTAAATGCTGTTCTCCCAGAATCATGCGCATGGTGACAAAACTTCTTCAGTATCAGTTTGGGGTGAGACACATTTCCGGTGGTAAGAATGGAAGGGCAGATTTTTTGTCCCGTTTTCCCATCAAGTCGAGTGAACTTGACGATGTCAATTTGGATGAATTTTCGAGTGAAGATTGTGATGATTGTCTGGTTGCTGTGCTCGACTTACCTGACCTGAGTCTGGGCTCTGAGACTGATTGGGTGCAAGCTCTGGAATCTGATTGCGTGATACGTGAAGATTGTGCCTTCGTCAGGAATGGGTGGCCCAGAGAGAAGGTGCTTCCTGCTCCTCTTCAACCCTTCTGGAAGGTTGAAGGTGAGCTTTCCATTGAAGATGGGTTGCTGCTCAGGGCGGACAAATTTGTACCTCCTGATCTTTTTCGCAAAACCATCATTGAAAGAGCTCACAATGGTCATCTTGGTTCCACACTCACTAAGCGGCGCATCCGACACATTTATTGGTGGCCAGGGATGGATGCTGAGATTGATTCTGTGGTTACCAATTGCTGTGTCTGCGGTGCTGCTGACAAGAGTTTAAAAGTGTCTGTTCCACCATTGATGCCTATTCAGTGCCCCAAAGGTCCTTGGTTAAAACTGGGCATTGATGTCATGGGGCCCTATGAGGTTCTTCCAGGTGGATCTCGTTTCATCCTGGTTCTTATGGACTATACATCAAAGTGGCCAGAAATTAAGCTGGTGAAAGAAGCCAACACTAAGACTGTTGTTGAGTTTCTTAAGAACGTGTGGCTGAGAGAGGGTTTTCCGGAGACCTTGGTTTCAGATAATGGAAAGCAGTTTATTAGTACTGAATTTGAGTCATTCCTCCGTGAATCTGGTGTAAAATACCACAAGAGTTCCCTTTACCACCCACAAAGTAATGGTTTGGTTGAAAGAATGAATCGGGTGGTGGGGGAGTGTATTAAGTGGGCCAGAGCCGGTGGTCATGACATTTGCAAAGCACTTAATGCTATGATTTGGTTCTATAGAACTACACCCCATTCTGCCACTAAAATTTCACCTTTTGAACTGTTGAGGGGCGGAAACCGAACACTAGTTTCAGGCCTGCTTGGATGAGCAAGTGGGTCAGATCTGAATCCGATGTTGCTCATTTAATGTCTTTGGCGAGTGAGAATATGTCTGCTTCACAATCTAAACAGAAGCTGTGGTTTGACTCCCGCAGAGGTGTGAAAGTGGCTCCGCTGGAAGTGGGGGACATAATTAAGATTAAGACTGCTGTCCATGCTAAGAAAGGTGACAGTAGATTCAGTCAACCTGTCAAAGTTCAAAAGATTCTTGGAAATGCAGTAATGGTTGAAGGAGGTCATTGGTGGAACCTCAACAGGGTGGTGAAGGTTCGGGTAAGAGATGCCATCTTACCTTCAAGGGAAGGGTTCCTCCTTGTATTGACCAAGAATGTCCCAGGAAAAGTTCTAGAAATATTGTTAGACCTGCCAGGTACAGGTCGTAATTCTGCTTTTTGTTTTACTGTTATTTCATGTTTTTTTTTCTTTTTTTTTTTTTAGTTTTTCGGAGAAGATATGTTGTACTGCAGCTTATATATTATGTTGTACTGCAGCTTATCTATCCTGTGATGATGTTGTGCTCTAGAATGTATGGTCTCCTAGCAACTGTATTGAGTTAGTACATTCCTGTTGGAGCTGTTGGCAGAGCTGGTCCTCCTGGCTCTGCTATCCATGTAGCCAATAAATAGCCAGCCTTCTATCTCTTGTGTCGGCCTGGTTACTACAACTTGGTAATGCATCAAAAGCCTCCGCTTCCCCAGGGGAGGCGTAGATAAGGGTGCAACAAGGAGAAATAACATTATTTCTCCTCATTTTGTCCTCTTTCCATGTGTGCTGCATTCAGCAGCACACATAGAAGGAAATCGACTCCATCGGATATTTTTGTGCAGGAAGGTGCCCCTTTCTGCACAAAAACAATCATTCTCACAACGCAGACACCCTTGCACTATGGTGCAAGAGTGCCTATATTGGCGCATAACAGCCAATTGTGCACCAGCACTGGGGAAGAGGACAGGAATGCGCTGTATCTCATAGATACGGCGCATTCCTGCCCTTTTCTTTTGACGTAGGGGAGTGCAGCAAGAAGGTTTGCTACGCTGCCCTACACCAAAAGTTTGTAAATGAGGCCCCCATTTCTAACACTCGCTGTTTCACAACCCTAGATCGCCAGCTGCTGTGAAAGTTTTATATTTCTGAGGCATACATGGCCCTGTATAGGAATTATATTTTTGCATGGTTGTTAAAATAGATTTGCTGGTTATAAATGTGTGATTTCATTACCAACTTGCCACTAATAAAGTTTGTACGTGTATTTTATTCTATGATCTGTTTATGCAACTGTTTCGGTCATCAACCTGGTCTGAAATTTAACATTGCCATGGGTTTGCTCACCTAAGATAACTCAATTGTACCTCAAAATACATGCCACAGTAAAATCACTGGGGGTTGGGGAATCCAACCGATGTATACAACAGCTACACACACTGCAAGACTTTACACTAAGCAGAAACCACACCTCTAACACACATCAACATCAAATCAAAGTAATTTTTAGTCAAATTGACCACATCTTCTAGAGGAAGCAACCTGAAAATGATGGCTTGTCAAGTACATTGAAAAGTGTTTTGTCTTAGTAAAAGAAAAAATGTTAGTCCATTTAAAATGAACGTAAACACAGATATATTCATCTGCATTTGACTTATTTTTAAAACATGTCTACTTGCTACACATTTCACTAAAACAATATTACATATTATCGATACAAAACTCCACAATCTGCTGATTCCAAGTTTTTTCCCAGAAGAGGGAATACCAGCACAGACCCAGAGATACCAGGTCTCTTTCCGTGCATTTTTCCAACTGCTGTGAGTAGGAGGAAAGTGTCAGTGAAAAAGGCAGGTGGTAGGTACTGGACTGAGAGTCCCAGTAAACTTGGGCCTGTCCTGCTCCCCATGCTGCTGCAGGGTCTGGCGGGGGCTGGGATGTGGTGCTGCCTGCACCTGTAGGGTCTGACTGGTCCAGTATCTCTGGGCCCAGAATTATCAGGTCTGGAGTTTACAGACCCCATAATTCCAGGCCCAGGTAGTGGAAATTCACCCAGAGTTATTGCTCTGAATGATATTCAGTCACTAGTAATGAGGTCCTGGGCGTTCACAAACTCCAACAGATTTGACACTTCAACCATATACAACTGAGTCCTGCAACATGCTTAGAAGGTAGATGATATGATATTGAATTTACTTAAAAAAATATACATCACCATAAGAGGTTCTATGCAGTCGTGGTGTAATCATTCTGCTATCTGTGGTAAATTCCTACCATGTTAATCATTTTGAATAATCTGGAGAGCATAAACATGTTAGAATGTACCTGTGATTCATAAAGTAGCACATATCAACCCTTGTAGGGTCCTAACAAAAAACTACCTATGGCAAGGTAGCAACAGGATCACTGACAGAATATCAATTACCAAAATATCCCAATACACTAATATCGAGACATAAATATCGATGTCCAAAATATCGACATCCTATCTTTATAATTGTAAGTATAAAAATATCAAAAAAATAATATCGATGTACAAAATATCGTTTGTTTTATATATATAACAAATAATGTTAAATAAATTAAATAATATTAACTTTAAAAAAATATTTAGATGTTATATACATTTTAACAAATATAAGAAATAAATTTAATTTGAAATAAATTAAACATACATATATAACATGTAATATATATATGTATATTTACTTTAAAACAATTAATAAACTAATAATTTTAATTTGGGGAACTTCTCAGGGCTCGCAGAACATGTAGCACTGAAGGAGCTTTCCACAAAGAACAGGTAATAATGGAACAACGTTTCAGACAAAGGGGATATAAAGTGAAAACTATATCCTATGCAGCACAGAAAGTACATAAAATCACGCATAATGAGGCCCTGTTCTCTGGCAAAAAAGTTCAGAAGAGAGAGGGGAATATCCCTAGAATGATTACTACATACAATGTCAAATCTAAGATGCTACGTTATTCTATGAAACGCCATTGGGGATTACTAGAAACGGATCCCATCATTGGTAAGAGCATTGGTAAAACACCACTGATAACTTACAGGAAGTCCAAATCTTTAAGAGATCATCTGGTACACAGTTTTCAAAGTAAGCCAAGCAGTGGAACTTGGCTGGGTACCATGAAAGGCTTCCACAAGTGTAACTCCTGTAAGGCCTGTAAATACAGTAAAAGTAGGGACAGCTTCAAAACTGATAAAGGCAGGATTAAACAAATTTCTAAATTTATAACATGCACCAGCGAGTTTGTAATCTACATATTGGAGTGTCCGTGTGGGCTTAGATATATCGGCAGTCCGAAACTGCAACTAAAGACCAGAATCTTACAGCATATGAGGGCAGTTACACACGGGGATCTGAATTACCCAGTGGCTCGGCATTACTTAGAGAAACATGATAGTAATTCTAATTTGATTACATTCTATGGAATTGACAGGATTTTATCACACCCCAGAGGTGGGAATAGGGAGAAAATGTTGCGTGTGACAGAATCAAGATACATAATTGAGCTCAACACGAAAATTCCTAATGGGCTCAATAGTGGGGAGGAGTTAGCAACACACATTGGACATAGAATGTATTGAATTTAAAATGCCTTCATTGAGTATCCCAGTTTGAGAGGTTCTATAATGTTTTTAATCACTTTCACATATTTTAAACAAATTTGAAACAAGATTGACCTCTGCTATGGTAGTTATGTTTAGTATAAACAGCCAGACATCGAGGTTTGAATTTATGTGTTCGTCCTCTGGAATCCACGGTGTAGGGATCTACAGGTGGATAGCTGTGATGTAAAACTAACTTACCATTAGGAATAAGGGTCGATGGCTCACTTCCTAGTTTGTAGGCCAGTGTCCTGTTTCTTTATTTAGTTATTATAAATTTCTCTCACATCACTCATTTTATTATTTAGTGCACCACGTTGTACTGTGTTCTATTACTTCCGTATTATTATTACTGCCTATTGATCGTTGTGTAGATTACCTATGGTTACTCTTTTTAAATTCATAAATATTTGTTTATAGGCACATAACCTATGACTGCAGAAAGCACTTTTGGGAATACCAAATTGATTTTATACATAGTACCTCGTTTTTGAATTCAGCAATGGCTGATTGAATATGCAATACACATCAATGCCTGGTTATGGGTACACAACTTCTGATCTTAGAAAGTGTACCAAAGGATAATAGGATGACACTGGTGCATTGGCACTTTATCCGAACCTAGCACGGGCTACTTTAACCTAGAAACCTATATACATATCAATGGATTAGGTGAAATTGATTTTGGGTACATTACCTTGAATTATAGATTGTGTTCTATTGCAATGCTATTTGCCATATTTTCTCCAATCAATTGAAATAAGGCAAGTTGGGATTACGTGCAAATATAAAAACGTATATGGATGTATGTAATGTTGGTATGATATCTGAATCAATCCCACACAGTAATGTATATGTTATTTTTGCATAGTATGAAGATTGACAATGTGATCTACAAATTTTGAAAGTATGCGTCTAAAATATTTATACATCACGTGACCAAAAAATGACCATAGGTTTAAAATCGGTTACAATTATGAAGTTTTCGTTGGTATGAAATTCTAACGATTATATGCCATGTTTTGATTTTGCAAGTGGGTAAAATGAATTTTGAATTTGCTCGCGTTACAGGCGATCTTGGCAGTATGTTTTCACTGTTTATTAAACTGTGACCTGTATTTTTATGGGAAGTGGAGCACAGGTTAACAACTTGAAAAAGGCTACGCCGAAACGCGTCGTTGTGGACACAATAAACGAATTGTGTTGTCCTTTGGTGTGCCGCTGTTCTTCTTTGAAATTATTCGAAAACGAACGATTTGGTCTATATTTAGCGGCTTGTCGTTGCCGCTGCTGGCACCGGTGTCAAAAGGAAGGCACTGGCTATCTTCGGCATACTTCTCTGGATATATATATATGTACATACACCTATAACATAAAATCTAATAAAAAAACATTATATTATAAATAAAAACATAAAAATATTTAATAATTTTTTAACTTACATTTTGCACTACATTGAGTACAACAGTGGGGAAGGTGTTGGATAGCGTAAAGGTAAAAATTACAATTCCCACTCCAGTGAGTGCAACAGTAGCGAAAGTGTTGGATAGCGGAGGGGTAAAAATTACTATTCCCACTCCAATTACTGCAACAATAGGGAAAGTGTTGGATAGCGAAGGGGTAAAAATTACTATTCCCACTCCAGTGAGTGCAACAGTAGGGAAAGTGTTGGATAGCGGAGGGGTAAAAATTACTATTCCCACTCCAGTGAGTGCAACAGTAGGGAAAGTGTTGGATAGCGGAGAGATAAAAATTACTATTCCAACTCCAGTGAGTGCAACAGTAGGGAAAGTATTGGATAGCAGAAGGATAAAAATTAATATTCCCACTGAAGTCAATTCAAAATTAAAAACAAACAAAATATCAACTACAATACAAAAGATGTTAAAAAAGAAAAAGAAAACATATATAACAATATTAAAAATTACAAAAGATAGAAACATATTATAATTTTTTTTAAAGATTATTTTATAAAAAATTTAAAATAATTTACAAACAAATCACTATATTTAATAGAAATTAATTATAATAAAAAACAGTTATTGTTACATAAATTTAATATTTTTTTGTGTTCTACCCTATAACACCACACAATTCGCAACACACATCTACATTTTTAAAAAAGGGTACCTCCTTAATTAACATAATTAATTATCAAATAAACAAATATTATTATTAGTAAAAAAACAAATTAAAACAGATAAAAATTAATTTACTCACCAAACGTTACCCCTATAAAACCAAAATCCACACACAAAATAAAACATAAACAATTACCATAAATATTTATCAATTAATGAATTAATATTAATAAGCAACTAATTATTAATTAATTAAACCTAAAATACTTTCCACCCTCTACCCCAATAAACATCACACCACACACCTAAAACTCATTACACAATTTCCATAACTAATTTTACATTATTAAATTAATATCAATATACAACATATTAATCAATTTAAAAGAATTTACTTCCCACCCTTTACCACTATAAACCTCACAACTCACATCTCTAATTAATTACACAAATGCCATATTTAATTTTTAATTAATTAATTGGCATTAATTAACAAATAATTATTAATTAACCATAAATAAATTACTTCCCACCCTATAAACCCCACCACCCGTTCTTAAAAATGACACAATTAACATAATTACCAAATAATTAATTAATTATTAATAATTAACAATCAATTGATAAAACATTATTCAATTAATTCCCACAATTAACAATAAAAATTATAATTTAAATAAATATTAATATATAAAAAATATTAATACATTTATTGAAATTAAATTATTTCCCACCCTATTCCCTATAAACCCACAACCCGCTCCTAAAAAAATGACACAATTAACAATTACCAATTAACATAATTACCAATTAATTATTAATAATTAACAACCAATTAATAAATAATTAATAATAAAATAATTCCCACAATTAACAGTATAAAATATAAATTTAATAAATTGAAAAAATGTATTATTTGAAGATAATTAAATAGCTTCCCACCCTATTCCCCTATAAACCCACAACCCGCTCCTAAAATAAAAGACACAATTAACATAATTACCAAATAATTAATTGATAAAAATTAACAACCAATTAATAATTAATTAATAATAAATTAATTGCCACAATCAATACTATAAAATTAAATTGAAATAAATACTAATAAATTAAAAATATTAATTAATTTATTATAATTAAATTGCTTCCCACCTTATTCCCCTATAAACCCACAACCCGCTACTGATCTAATAACTACTAAAAATTTCAAACAAATAAAAAAAAACAAAAGAAAAACTTATACAAAAAAATAGATCACATATTTTTAAAATACATACTAAAATACATAACACTAATTTAAAAATCGATATTTTAAACAACTATATTTTTGCAAACGATATTACTAACTTCAATATTTACAAAAACAATATTTCTTACCTTAAGTCGATATTCTTGACCACGATATTCTTGCTATCGATATTTATGTATCACAATATTTCCAACTCGATATTTGTATATGTCGACATTTAAAACTCGATATTCTGACTGTACTCCGTAGCAACACACAATAGACTGTGTACATCTATCTGACATCTACTGACACACCTTCAAAGTGTCAACAATGATTATCAGTCCAGCATGTGCAATGCAGAGTGTGCACCATGACATCGCCAATCTGCAACAAAGATAATACCATGCATGAAGACCACATATGAAGTTATTAAAATAAAATGTCCATAAGTTCATACATGTTTTCAGACATCTTGGAATCCCAAGTGACACAAAAATCTAAATATTTGCTCTTTGTTAGGACCAGCTACTGCAGATGAACAGCTTGTACCTCCAGGAAAATCCTTCAACATCTTTGAGCCGTCCCTGCCCTCTGTGGATGAACAAATGCTTGTTCAGCTCATGGATGAGTGTGAGGCCATGTAAGCTACTCTGGTTTGGGATCAGACAGTAAGAGGGTCTCTGACCAACACACATCAACCAAGTCGTTCAGGGGCTGAAGAACATCTTGCCTCTACTGTGGAAGTATCCACTTGAACAGGATTATATATTGTGGGAGAGCTCTAGAAAGATATGGAGACTTAACTTTTCATTAGGTTCTCAATAGAGTCCAAACAAGAACCTCAACAAGCCCATAAAAGACGTGCTTTGGATACTATGTGCTCCATAGTGCAGACATATCCTTAGCAGACATTGAAGACCACCTGAATGTCTTTGTCAAGCACAAACTCTTGCAGTGAGACAAGTAGCACCCTTAATGACATAAGGAAGTTCCTACACTCATTCAAATAAGAAGGGCATGAGAAGAAGATGGACTCATTGGCAGATTGAATTAAAAGCCTCTAGGATGACATGAGCCAAGTTATCTAGTCACAATAATCCTTTGGCTGAGACTTTGCTACCACCTTCAATTGCCCTGCAAATGTCATGGAAGGCACGTGGCCCACCCTCGCCCCTTAACATCTGTCCAAAAGACAGTCAACCACACCATTGCCTACCACTGCCAACACCATGGAGGAGCCAGGGAGATCTGAAGAAGAGGAAGAGCCACATCAATCCATCTTCATTGAGGCACTTCAATGCTAATTTCTCCTGAGTCCTATATTACTATACGTGACAACCTTTTTATACCCAACTACACTCTTGCATGTTGGAGCAACAACAATGAAGGTGGCAAATTTGCATGTCAGCAAGGCATCCTTTTCATCTGCTGAAGGGTTAAATGTGACCAAGCTATCATTTTTCTGTCTGATCAGCTCTATGCAAAAAAAGAAATCTCCTACTCAGGGGCCGATTCCGATTCGGGCCGGAAATCTCTCCGACCGAGCCGGACCCGGAGAGATTTCTGACCGAATCGGACCCTAGCAGCCCGACCGAACGAGTACGATGCGCACGTATGCTATCGGACTCGAGTCGGTCGGACTCCCATTGAAGTCAATGGGAGCCGGTCGTACAACGCATACGCAGGCTCGCATTGACTCAATGGGTGCGAGGCGAACAAGGGCGCCCCCTACAGCGGGTACGCCTCGAAGCAACTCGCGGCGTACATGCACAGGTAGGGGGGACCCATGGGTCCCCCCTGTGTGCGACTCGTGTGGCTACGCGTACAGGGGGTCCGACACGGACCCCCAAAGTACGGCTCCGACTGCTTCTTGGAGCCGGACGGCGCGAGTCGGTCGGACTCGCCCGCGGCGCGCATCGTACTTGCCCGGTCGGGGAACGTCTCCATTGCGCGGTGCGAGGCGCATCCGTGTGAGTCGGTCGGAGCGGTTGGGACCCGCGAACGAGTCGGTCGGCGAATTCGCACGCGCTCGCATCGTACTCGCTCGGCCGGACGCACGTACGAATCGGTCGGGAAAAAGGGCTCCGAATCGGATCCGGTTCAGCCGAATCCGATTCGGTGCCCTACCGGCCGAGATCGGAATCGGCCCCTCAGTGTACTTCATCTTCCATGTACCCTCCTCTGGTGATCTAATCTTGGATTAATAATTTTTGTTGTTTATGTTTTTATCCATATTTTTTCTAATCATTTGTCAATAATTAACAAATTGAAACTTCTAATTTCCACATGCATATGAATCCTTCGTGCCTCTTAATTTTTTAAACAATAGTGGCCCTTGTTAAAAGTATATTTATTATTGCTCCATTTGAATAGCTTGACTTACTATACAGCAAGCACATAGCCAAAAGAAATCAATAAATCTAATGACTCTCATTTTGTCAAATATAAGACAGGTACAAGCACACAAAAAACTAATTTAAACGTGGACTGCAGATCTGTTGTCAAAAGGCACATTATCACATGCATGTTTTTGCTGCTCCTGCAACCTTTAGCTCCCTATCAAGCAGTACACCTATCGAGCAGCACACCTATCCACCTCAATCACATGCAAACAATTCCATTTACTGTCAGTGAGTACCAGGCTTAATTCCCCTGCATCTTACAGCATTATACTCATTTGTTGTGAGTCAGACTAACTATCCTTATTTAACAGAATTGTCATCTCTCTCTCTGTCACAGAGTACAGTAATGCATCACTGCAAAAATGCGTTACTACTCCATCTTTGTATCCAGGAAAAGACAAATGAACACATTTCAATGTTAAGAATAATTTCTCAACATTGCGTGTGGATCTTGTGCCTCACTACAGTTCTTCATCATTCATGTATACACATTATGCAACTTACTATGTATCACATGTTACATCTGTTTTGGATGCATGGGACATTAATGCAGCAAATGTGCAATGACAGCGTGAGCAAGCAATGCATGTATACACAGTTTTTCCTGATCTTGAAGAGGCACAGAAAGGCATCTTAAACATGCTCACTTGTGTATAACACATGCGTAATGATGACACACTGTCAGTTCAAGTTCACAATAAACAAGATATGTATCATCAGACTATCACCCTGTTTACAGACACAATAGCATTTAGAAAGCTAAGCTTGACACATCATTATGCTCCATGTGTCTGTGTTTCAACACATGCATCATTATTTCTCTAAACTCATGATGTTGCTGGTATAGTTGTCAGTTTCAGTATGGTGTGTTTGTGTATGCATATGTATTACAGAGTTGCGTTAGCCACACTGTAGTTATAGTTAGGGTTACCTTTGCTAGAAAGTCATTGGATTTTTGCCCATTGATAACTTTGCACCTGTTAGACAAATCTCCACGAAACTTTGCAGATCTATCCTCTTCCCACATTGGCAGCTGATGCAAAGTTTCACAGTGATTGGTGAAGGGGGTGCAAAGAAAAAAGGGGGACCCAAAACAGGTTTGGGAACCAATGCTTTTTTCAATGATTAAGTACTCGCAAGTAGCACAAAAATAGCTGCACAGATTGTAATGAAATTTGGCATGAACATACATTAGAATGTGTAGATGATCCTTGTTGTTTGAATTGCTTGAGTAGTAGGTAAGTTATAAGTCAAAATACCACGGTACATGGCGATGACAAAACAGAATGTGATTTAATAATCCAAACCTTTTCAAAATGAAACAGCAGCCGTTTTGATTACAGTACACTTTGAATGTTTTGTAAAAACATATGAAATACTCAACAAAAATTATGCTGTAGAGTACAGTACCAAATAAGGCACTCTAATACACTGTGTTGTGGTAGGACAAATTAGTTTTATAAGTTTATTCCTTTAAAAAAAACCTTTACGTAGTATGGCGCTAGTGTCTAGGAAGTACCGCCGTACCAGTAAAATGGAAAAATAATTATTTCACAATATTAAATTATATTTTACATAATATAGGGTGGGTCTTACAAGAGTCTTTGGTTTTTTGGAAAATAAAATAAAGTTAGATATGTTGGATAAGCCAACATTTCTGGTTTGAAAGGAAGATATGATTTCTATAGGTGGTGAAATGGATTTCTGGACGATAAAGTGCTGTTTCAGAAAATTTAATATTTAAATGAAAAATAGAGGACATTCTGCAAACTCACAGAAATGCATACACTGTCTTGTTCATATGTCTGCAAGTGTTTTCAAGCTTTGCAGTATTTACAGAGGACCTCTTCCACTTTTGTCTCTGGCAAATGTTGGAAAATACAAAATGTGTGGTGAGAAACAGAGACATTAACTTGGAAAATATGTACTTCATTTCTATTCCTAGTCTCACTCCTGTTAGGTGTGCAATATCATTTCCACCACAGCGGGTGATCATAAAGTGCAGACGTGGACATTCACTAAGAGAGGAAACTAGAGGGAGTAACTGATGCCATCTCAAACCTCTTTTCCTAATCCAGGTAATCTCTACCTAAATTACCTTCAAAATAGGCTTTCTTTGCATGCTCTCTGGCCCAAAAAACAAAGCTATAACCAACAACCCAAACACGAACCATCTTGCTCCTGCACTCACATACAAGAGGAAAAAATAGTGACCAACAGAAACAGATCTGCACAGGTTTACATCATTGGCCAGTAAGAAACAACTTTACAATAACAAGTTTTCAAACATAGCCAATGATTGGGTGAGATAATGTTTGGGCTGCATGTGCAGTTCAATATTACCAATATGTGGATTGATTTGGCTACATAAACTAGACTGCTACTATGAAGTTGTATATGTACTACAGAGACTTCCAAAACACACATTTATGATCTGATGATAATAAAAACCAATAGAGCGACATAACAAACAGAATAAAAAAATAAAGCAGGATATGATTGGTTTATAACACAAACACGCCTATAGAAACAGTCTAGCGCTACTACATAGAAACTTTCCATCACATGACGGTGAAAATCAATAGAAAATTAGATAAGACTATACTATGAACAACTTCTCCATCATCTCATTGGTTGATATTTGTAATTGGGCTATAAACACAGCACAATACTAGCAAATTACAGCAAACACCATTGCCATTGTGGAGACTGCTGGAAAGCAATACAACTGTCTTAGTTCCATTCACATATTACACTGATTTTGGATTACAAACATCATCAATTACCTCAACATCTTTCTACATAAACCAGCTACATACCTTACTTACTTTTATATTGTTTTCACACTAAAGTGGTGAAATAACTGCCAATTTCTTACCTCATGTTTACAAGTAAGGAAACTAATTTTTCCCATATTGTTCCTGTCAGATCTACTCACATTGACCAAAATGCCTATAAAACAATATCTAAGGAAACAAATGGACCTTGTACATCACGGAGAGAAAATTGAAAAACATGCAACATAAAGAAGAAGGGCGCCTAGTCAAAGAGAATACTAATGGTAAGAATAGTGCTCAAACATGTTCTAGTTCGAAAAATAATTCTGTAAATAATGAAAAGTTATGTGCCAAACAATTGCCAATCAAACATGTAGCCACAGGTATGCATTGTAAAGAATAATCTGATGCACCTTCGGAAAAAAACATTCAATTTTACAAAAGAAAAAATTAGGACTATAACAGCAAAGCACTACAAAACTCATGTCCTCAACAATCCCCTTCAAGCAGTTCCGTTTATAAGAAAAAACAAGGACAAATTCAGATACAAACTATATATTCAACATTTGTGGATAGAGCATTTGTTGTCAACAGAAAAATTCTCATTTTAATTATGAACCGCCTAGACAATTTAATTGCAACGTATAAGATACATAAATTACGTATAGCTAAACTGAGTAGGCACAATTTCTGCAACATCTTCCAAGGCAGATGAAGGCATACATCAAGCACTGAACCATGCTTTCTGGGGAGAGTTACCATCAACATAATAATTGTGTCCTCTCATTCACAAGTGAAGGACACTGTTATGACATTCTCCGTGGGAATGTAGTAGGAATAGAAAAAAAGAACAATAATTATTTATTGATGATTTGGCTAAGGAAAACCAGAAAAATCTGTATATGAATGAACTTGTACTTCTATTTGCAATGTTTGAGAAACATCCATTGAGAAGCTAAGGAAATTTCTGATGACATTTAGAAAATCAAGAATATTTAAAAAAATTAAAATGCCACAGAATATAGACATCTTCCCATTTCGAGCCATTACTAAGCTACAAGGACATTCTTTGGCTTGCCTCGAAAATCAGATGCATAGCGCCACATTTCCTCACATTAAGATACTTTCTATACATCATTCAACAATCAGGAATCATGTGCGCACATTATACTTTGTGAAAACACCATCACTGCACAGTTAGAACAACTAAATTCTGAGCTATTGCAGTGTAATGCAGCACAAGGCAACAGTATAACGGACTGCATACAAACTAAATAATTATATTCCCTTTCTGAAAAGTTTGTCCAGGGTTTGTTTTTACACAGAATCAACCACTATCAGAATCAGAAAGAACTTTGGGGTCTATTACGATGGCGGTCGGATGTCCACCGCTGGGCCGGCGGTGGTGCCCGCCGGACCGGCGGTGGACATCCGCCCGCGATCGCAACCAAGAAAACCGCAAGTCACATTAGGATGGCGGTGGTGACCGCGGCGGTGGGAAGTTCCGACCGCCGCTTTTCCACCGGTTGCCATCCGCACTCCTGCCTGGCGGACGGAGCAGGACCGGGATAATGGTGGCGGTGCAGAGCAGGCTCCGCTGGCAGGATTATGATGCCAGCGGTAGCCAGCCTTTCCTCAGCGGTCAAACCACCATGGAAAGGCATGCGGAGATTGTCTTCCGGGGGCCCGTTGCGGGCCCCCAATGTGTTGGGGGGTGCACTGGGGGGGTACCCATGGTCCCCCCTACATTTCCCTGTACCAGGTGGCAGGCGCTGTGCAGTGCCTACCACGCAGTGCAGGGAAATGCAGGACATGCTCCTTTCGGCATCACAGCGGTGCTGCAGGCAGCAGCAACTGCAGCAATGTTAAGGCCTGCGATCCGACCGCCGCGGTCGGATTTCGACCGCGGGTCATCGTAATTCGACCGGCGGTGATGTCGCGGACCATGCGGGCTGTCTTTTCCCACTACCATGGCGGTCGGGGAGGTTTCCCGACCGCCATCGTAATAGGCCTCTTAATTCGTCTATAAAATAGCTAAAAAGCATACAAATTATGTGTAAAAAATGCAATAGCACAAACAGTACACAGCCCATCAATAAAATGTAAAACTTTGAAATATACAAGTTCTGTGCAAAAGAATAGCAGCACCCTAGTTTACAACCCATCAATAGAATATTAAAACACATAATAAATAACAACAATTTGCCTAAAATCAGAAAAAACAACAGCCCACATGCTGCATAGGTGAGCTGCTGTTTACAGACAGAAATATCAAAAATTGTATTAATCCATTAATATTGTCCACCTAGAATGTACTGCAGCTGGAAGAAACATAGTTACACAACAGCAAGTCTAATTGTCTATCAGGGTTTGTAAAAAAACAGTAGGCCTTCACACAAGATCGTATCTTTCTAAGTCTCATTAAAAAGGGCAGAGAATTTTTTTTGTGTACAATTTATAGCAGCCACAAAAAAAGAGAAAGTGAATCATAGTTTGTTTAGACAGAATATTACATGAGCATTGCCTAGAATCAAGCTCATCCTGATGTCTAAGCGGGAAACATAAGGAGTATTTCATTGTATCAGCCCGAAAGCTGAACAATAGAAAGCGTTCCCACCTCCGATTTGTATACCACAGATAATCCGTAGGGAACTCTCCTAGGTTAAAATGCAAGTAATTCATAAAACTTGATTTCTGGCTTTCCACGCATAACCTCTCTGTTTTAGCTTTCTCTAATATTAAAAACTTAACTTGCTTCCTACGAGCAGTTGCCTGTTGCGCTCTATCTAAAAACATATCAATTAAACAAATTCCTTCCATTTTAATTTTTTTATTTTTGCAATCAACAAAGAAGAAAAAGTTAACAGAGAAGATAAAACAGCACAGTGTAGCAACCACCCTCCCCCACCCTGAGCCTAAAGATACAGCGAGTGCAAAGACTAAACAACTAATAATTATAAACAACATTTGAACCTAGATTTTGCAATCTAGAAAATCAGTGTAAAGTGCACAAAGATAAAAAGTAAATTCTAAACAATTTAGATAGAAATATATCTCTAAAAAGTAAAGTGACCTGTACAATAATACATCGCGATCTATAGCAAAAAGTCTTGTACAAATATACAGTTTGTTAATACATACAATTGTGTAAACATATTTCCCTAAAGAGTAAAGTGACCTGTGCAACAGTACCTCACAATCCATTTCTAAAAAAGTTATGTGAAGATTTACAAATAATTAATGCGCAAAGTTGGGCTAAATGTCTAAAAAGATAGTAATTGATTAATATTTAGAAACCCCGCCTTTAACACTTATTCTCGTTAAGCCATAGAATACATAGGACATATCTCAATTGACCACTGCTCACACTTTGGCAAAATACAAGAATATGGAAAAAAAAAACACCCTTCATCATTTATGCTGCACATATCTCGGGTCCTAAGAAAATACCCTTCTAAGAGTTAGTTTGGTTGACGCAACGAGACAAAGGCTCCCAGATAACTACCCCTTTCTTTTTGGCCCGTATACCTTTTTTAGAATAAATTGCTTTTTCTAAGGTGAATATTCAATAAAGCCGGGCCAACCACTGTGAGAATAGAGGAGGATCAGGGTCTATCCAAGCTGTAGCTAAACATAGGGGTCGATTCCGATCTCGGCCGGTAGGGCACCTAACAGTATTCGTCCGGAAAAAATACCAGCCGAATGCGTGTTCCCTGACCGATTCGTACACTCGTCCGGACGAACAAGTACGATGTGTATAACAACTCATTTTCCGAGCGAGCCGTACTCACCCAATCCAGCTCCTGTTCCCCGCCCGAGCCGGATCCGTGAACGCCGAATCGAGCCGCACGGAAGCAAATACACAGCACCTTCCGGCCGGACTAGTACGATGCGCAATCCGTACGCGCCGAACCCGTCGCTACGTCCGGCACGTTTGAGCATCCGGGCGAGCTGTACATAAGCTCCGTTTCGCTCCACAAGACGATCAACGGCTACGAGACGAACAAGCCTGCTACGAGTACGACTCGAAGACACGAGAAACCCGAACGACATGATCCAAGCATGAATCCCACTGCGCAGGTCCTAACTATACTCTACATCTATTACCGGGACCGGCACGGACGCGTACGGCGCAGACGGTAAGTCAAACACCAACAATACAAACAAACTACACGTACCCGAAATATGTCACACACACATAGGGATGCACAAATAACGTACACTAGCAACAGCAGAACCATAGGGGTGGGATGGCCAACACCAATGCCATACACACCCATAGGGGGATGGATGCCTACCACCAACACCACCCTACCACCACCCCTACTCAGGGGGCCTGGATGCCTGCCACTACTACCATCCCCACCCTTAGGGGGATGGATGCCTACCACTACCACCATCACTACTCAGGGGGCATGGATGCCTACCACTACCACCACCCCTACTCAGAGGGGCCTGGATGCCTGCCACTACTACCATCCCCACCCTTAGGGGTATGGATGCCTACCACTACCACCATCACTACTCAGGGGGGGCTGGATGCCTACCACTACTACCATCCACACTCATGGGGGGATGGATGCCCACCACTACCACCACCCCTACTCAGGGGGGCCTGGATGCCTGTCACTACTACCATCCCCACTCATAGGGGGATGGATGCCTACCACTACTACCATCCCCACTCATGGGGGGATGGATGCCTACCACTACCACCACCCCTACTCAGGGGGGCCTGGATGCCTACCACTACCACCACCCCTACTCAGGGGGGCCTGGATGCCTGCCACTACTACCATCCCCACCCTTAGGGGTATGGATGCCTACCACTACCACCATCACTACTCAGGGGGGGCTGGATGCCTACCACTACTACCATCCACACTCATGGGGGGATGGATGCCCACCACTACCACCACCCCTACTCAGGGGGCCTGGATGCCTGACACTACTACCATCCCCACTCATAGGGGGATGGATGCCTACCACTACTACCATCCCCACTCATGGGGGGATGGATGCCTACCACTACCACCACCCCTACTCAGGGGGGCCTGGATGCCTACCACTACCACCACCCCTACACAGGATGGCCTGGATGCCTGCCACTACTACCATCCCCACTCATGGGGGGATGGATGCCTACCACTACCACCACCCCTACTCAGGGGGGCCTGGATGCCTGTCACTACTACCATCCCCACTCATAGGGGTATGGATGCCTACCACTACCACCATCACTACTCAGGGGGGGCTGGATGCCTACCACTACTACCATCCACACTCATGGGGGGGTGGATGTCCACCACTACCACCACCCCTACTCAGGGGGGCCTGGATACCTGTCACTACTACCATCCCCACTCATAGGGGGCTGGATGCCTACCACTACTACCATCCCCACTCATGGGGGGCTGGATGCCTACCACTACTACCATCCCCACTCATGGGGGGATGGATGCCTACCACTAACACCACTCCTACTCATAGGACGGGTAATGCATGACACAACTAGCATACTCCCACATAAGGAATGACAGAAGATTACATCCCCCCCAACACCATGACAAGTGTGTGTAGTCTGTGTCAAATGCCTACAACACTGAACATGACATTGAACATACAATGTGACCCCCTAGCACATGTATCACACATAAATGTGTGTGGCCTCCACAATGCAAGCCGACCATGGCCACTGTGGCAATGGGCTCGAACACCCCATCACCACAGTGACCAAAAGGGAAGTGTGCTGTCCATAGCTGATGCACATTTTGAACAGTGTGGCAATGTGGCCTAAAGCCCCATCACCACAGTGACCAAAAGGGAAGTGTGGTGTCCATAGCTGATGCACATTTTGAACAGTGTGGCAATGGGGCCTAAAGCCCCATCACCACAGTGACCAAAAGGGAAGTGTGGTGTCCATAGCTGATGCACATTTTGAACAGTGTGGCAATGGGGCCTAAAGCCCCATCACCACAGAGACCAAAAGGGAAGTGTGGTGTCCATAGCTGATGCACATTTTGAACAGTGTGGCAATGGGGCCTAAAGCCCCATCACCACAGTGACCAAAAGGGAAGTGTGGTGTCCATAGCTGATGCACATTTTGAACAGTGTGGCAATGGGGCCTAAAGCCCCATCACCACCATGACCAAAAGGGAAGTGTAGTCATGGTAAAAGCTGCCAAAGCCAAACTGCATGGATGAATCCTGGTCACACAACAACAAACACATCACTGGCATAGTAGTGCTTGTGTCCCATAGCAACATAGATTGGTCGAGGGCAACAGTGCAGTGTCAATGAAACATCGTTTTGGCCATGTGCATACAAACATCATCCATGGGGGCCCACATTGTCAACATTCACAAATAACACAATGACAGAAGTGACCATCATAATGCTGACCCACATATCTGCACCAATGGACACACAAATGTAGATATCCTGTGGAGACTGTAGATGTCAGGTGAACAAATACCATACCATGGCAGCAATGGGACATACAAACCATGATTATTGTGCTGACTGATGACCTAGGAGTCCCAGGGACAGCAGGGGAAAGCCACCAAACAACATACAGCCAATGGCACACTCAAGATATGCCAATGCAGTGGTGCAAAGGCACAAACACAAACAGGCAGACTCACACTGCATATAAAACACAACAGGTGATGGGGGTGTGTGCCCCAGGCAACCACACAACACATGAGGAGGCCTGAATTCCAACCACACAGATGTGTATACAGTGCCATACAAAAGTTACTCATGGATCGGATACCCCTATGTGGGCAATCAGGCATTGTTAGATGAGAGGGAGCACAAATTACACATGTCACACAAGCTTGTAGGAACTGCAACTAACACAGCAAGAGACAGACCCACCACAGCACTACCCCCAGGGACCCCACATTGTGCTGACACTAGCCTGCATGATAATCCCACTGTGATGACAAAGTTAGATGTCGTTCACACTGTGAACCACAGCCATGTGTCCTGAGCAACTAACTACCATCACACCTACACAAGCTCCAATCAATCAGCATGGCCTGCCAGCCAAGGCCAATATGGAGGTAGGGGTCTAGCCGTGCAACAACTCACTTTTGAACACACTCAACACCACACACCCTGATCTCCACCAATGTGCAGCAGTGAAGCTCACATGGACTGGTGACATTGGACATGCACCCATGACAATACCAGGGGTGGTGGTGGGAACTAAGGTGCAGAAACCCATCACACATGGCCAGTCAACAAGACTCGTCAATGTCTGACACACAGCACAGTATGCCGTACATGGGCATGATGTGAAATCCACCACAATCAATGGGATCCTGGCCATAGTCACAGACCAATGAAGAAGCCAAATTGACACACGAAGAACACACGTACACAACTTCCAACATTGCAGCTCTGACCCTGAGGAGTGGCAGCAGTCACACACACAACGTGTCACAATCACTGAAAGCTAACACAAACTGTAAATCACATGACTCGTGTAAACAACAAGTGCCAAGGGGAATCCTGAATGTGTCCCATCTGCGTTTGCCCACATCCCCAGCCCTGACAACAAAGACAACCTGGTATGACAACCTCATGAACATTAGTTTGCCATGCACCCACATCACGGAGAAACCAGGTCCAAGATGCGGGATGAACGCAGAACAACTCAGCAAGCATCACAAACAGGAACATCCCTAGGGACACAGCCTGTGTAGGAAAAGGGAAGGGAACACGCACAGACATGCTTACACAACACACAACACAGGCCCACGCAATGTCACCGGATTACACACTGCCATGAGGGCACTCCACTCCTGTGGAAGGTCCGCTGTGCCAAACCTTGTCTGTGCACGACCCAAACATGTCAGCAGAACACTCCGTCAGTGAGTCAACAACCACAACACACAGAAGGCTCTGCTCACATCAGCCTGGGTACGGGAGTGTCACGTCAGTCATCTGCACACACACAAAACACGTGACAAGCAAGATGCACTGTTTACACAGATGAGTCCTTCGACATTGATGTGCAAAACTGCATGTCCAGTGGAGCTGGGCACACAGTCAGGGAAATCGGAACATTGAACAGTGGTAAGCCCACCAGATGTGCATCAGTGTAAGACAAAGATGTTCATTTACAAATGCAAAATGGACATCCCTGTGTCAAATGCTGAACATTACACCCTCAGACTGTAGCAAAGGATGCCATAGATCCAGACTACAACAGGACACATATCCCATGGACCACATGGAGTCCATCACTGCAACACTTCATTTTCCTGATCTGAACACTATTACAACTGCAAATGCAGGATGCTACTCATCCACATCATGTACATCAAAAGAAAACCCACAAGTAAACAAAAAGAGGCTTTATTCAGCAAATGTCAGGGTAAACACGGAAGTCCAAAAGAAACTAAGGCGAATGGCCAGTCCAAAATCACAGACCCAACGGGGTGAGAAGTGACAACTGGTCACACATTGCTTGCCTGCACTGGTACGGTTAGGGGACATCCCCCTTGGAGGGGCATACAAGGGGCAGGCCAGGCACTGCAGGGACAGGATCAGGGGATGGCAGAGTGAGGCAGTGAAGGGGTGGTGGGTGCAGGAGTGTCACCAGCAACTGCAGTGGAGGTGTCTGACTCAGGGGGGGCCGGCACCACTGTGGTACACAAGTCAGTTGGTGTGGGTGCTGCAACCACTGCAGTGGGCTGGACTGATGTAGTGGACTGGGTACCCACTGCAGTGCCCGAGTCAGACGTGGTGGTTGTGGACTCCACTGCAGTGCATGACTCCAAGGGAGTGGAAGGGTGGGCAGATGAGGTGGGCAGGACAGAGGGGGGACCCGGTCTCCACAACAGTGCCACTAACAGGCAGAGCGTCTGGGTTGGGGGTGGAAGAGCAAGTGGCAGGGGGGAGGGCCTAAGCAGTCTGGGGATGCGGTATCGGTGTGTGGGGGAACCTGGGGCAGGGTGTGGCGGGGGAACCTGTGCAGTGGTGGCCTGGGGGATGGAGGAGAGAGACTGGGCGGTGGAGCTGCGTGGTGGTGGTGGTGGGGTCTTGCTCTTCCTGGTCCGGGGGGACTTCCGAATGGGGTCCTGTGTCTGCCTGCGCCTGGGGGAGGGTGTCCGGGGGCGAGGGGCACTCCCCTCTGTGTGGGTGGACTTCCTCTTCCCCCGGTATACTGGATCAGCAGGATTGGAGGGGAAGAGGCCGAGGTCACACAGGAAGATCTGCTGTGTAGGTGGGGTAGCAGGCGAGGCAAGGGAAGGGGTCTTGGAGGAAGAGGATTTGGAGGACTGCGGAGTGAATGTGGATGCCTGTGTGTGTGTGTGTTCCCCATCCCCTGTGTCTGTGGTATCAGTCCCCTGAGGATGCTTGTGTGCACGTCTTGCCTTTCTCTTGGGTGTGTCTGTGCTGCTCGTGTCTGTGTGTTTGGGTGACTGTGCAGGTGTGCATGTGCTTTGGACAGGTAGGGGGCAGGAAGTGTGGATGGGGCAGAGGTGGGAGGGGTGAGGGACTGTTGGAGGAGGGACACTGCTGCCGTCAGGGAGGAGTCCATGGACTTATTGCTCCTCTGTAGGGCAGACATACCCGTCGAGATGCCCTCCATGAATGACACCAGCTGTGTCAACAGAGTGGTGTGTGCATGGAGGACACTCAGCATTGCTGTCTGCCCTACATGGAGCTGCCGAAGGAGGTACACAGACTCCTCACTCAGGGCAGCAGGGGACACAGGGGCAGGGGGTGCGGTGCCTGGCACGAAGGAGTCACGCTCCCGAGCACGGGAGCCTCCACGGACCTCAGGAATGGGAGCCAATGGGAGGGCGGTGGTGGTGGTGGCGGGGCCAGACAGACTAGCTGGCCTTTGGTGGCTGCTGAGACCCGCCTCCACAAGGGAGTCATCCTCCGAGCTGCTGTGGTCCTCAGCTGAGGTGGATGGTGCTGAGGATTCCTCAGTGTGGCTCCCCTCGCCCTCCGTGCCACTGGGTCCCTCTGACCACTCGTCCGATGCTGACCCAGTCTGGCTCTGCTGCTCCTCCTGGTCCGTGGAGCTGTCCCCTCCTGTGGCCGTGGATGTATCTGCAAACAATTAGGGAAACAGACAAACATCAGTCACCTGCACTGACCGCACACACCACAGTAAGTACAGCACATTACAGAGCAAGCCCTGGCATCCTTAGTTGAACATTGCCTAAAGTCCTCACACAGATTCGGGGAAGCCAATTGTCAGTCTGATGGTCAACCATGGGACTCACACCCCTCCTGCCCTTGCACCCATCTGTCTGGTGCCTGTCTGATGGTAAGACCCCAGTGTGGACACATGCACCACCTACACAGTTGTTGGACATTGCAGGGAACACGGTGAAGTATGTGAACATGCACACATCACATCTCTTGCCACTGAGTCAGTGCAGGTGTCCAGATAAAGGGATGGCCAGAGTCTAAATAGAAATGCATGTGATGCATACCAGCACCAGACACCATGATGCACCCATGTCCGGATAGTCAATGCCACAATGGGGTGCATGTTGCACATGTCACTCCCCTGCAGGATCAGTCTCAGGAAGTTTAATGCCATGACACAGGAATGCGTGCAAAGTCATACATTACTGTCTCAAGTCACATGGCCATGGCAGCCAGCCAACAACAGTCTGCACAGTGTCACAATCCGAGGGCATGGGGAATGCAAGTTATGTGACTGACAAGTGCACATGTCCATCCCCCAAATACCACATCATCTGTACTACTATTTGTCCACGTCATACCAACTGGACATATGGGGGACATGAAACACAACTCTCTGAACATGAGCACCTCACAGTGTGCTGTGAATGACAATACAGCTGACTGAAAGTCACAGTCGCAAACACCTGTGTGCACAGTCAAGTGATCAGACACCTATAAGTCACAGAAGTATCGTCTATCATGGTCACATCTCAGATGGCATGCTGAGCCCTAACCGATAAACATACCAGTAGTCCTGACAACGAAGACACAGCACAATGAGACAGAGGCAGACACCTGAGGGTACATTTCACTGATCACAACATGCCAGATGATACACGGGAGTGGGAGTACAGAGTGTATTGTATGCCCTGGAGTAGGCATGACTGTCCAGCTCCACCTGTAAGAGGGATGAGTCCTGGACAGTAGGCAGGTGGCTAAGCATGTGTGACACACTGGATACACATACTCCTGAGGCCCAAACATTGTTCCCACCAGCAGCATGGGTGTGTGCCAAATTCCCCAGGGACATGTGGTGAGTCAGAGCAGCAAGCGGACCACATATCAAAGTTACACCCAGATTACATGTCAGAACTTAGGCATTGTGTAAGCAATTGACCCACCCATGAATCGCACACCATAGTCACGGGAACAAATGCTGTCCCCCACCTTGAGCAAAGCTAAATGCAATGACACAGTCCCCAAATGACACAATTTCCTGACTATAAGGGCCACACATATGCGTATCAGAGGAGAAGTGGGCATGTCACAAATGAGGGACATGGGTCCTGGACCACATGACTGTTGTACTGTGGAAGTTTAACCAGGCCAGAGGAGGGCACATAGCATGTCAGACAAAGTGCACAGTGCAGTCATGGACTCACCCCCTCCTTGCTGCTGTCTGGCCTTCAGCTGCCCATCCAGGTCAGGGAAGACCACCGCCAGGATCCGGAGCATGTGGGGGGTCAGGGTCCGGTGTCTGCCCCTCCTGCGAGGAGACTACAGCTTCAGCTGGACCCTTGCGATCCTCCGGGTCCAGCCACGAAGGTCCTGCCACCTCTTCTGGCAGTTGCGGATCCTGCGCCTGTAGACCCCCATGGATCTTACTTTCCGGGCGATGGTCAGCCAGATTTCCTGCTTCTGGTGGGCATCAACCTGTGAGGATGACAAAGTGAAAAGGCCATTACTACACATGCAACATATACGTGCATCACACAGTTGGATATACATGTCTCAATCACAGGGGCATATGATGTACACAGGCAGTGCAACAATGGCTATGAACAGTTTGCCAGCAGTCACTACATGGTATCATTGCATGGGAAGTAAACCTAGTTGGAATGCACTGTTACTGCACTGTACCAGTTCAGTGCATGTAACTACACACTTTGGGGTGTGACAACTACTCAGTGGGCATGCTAGCCAGTGGTGTGCACACTGAAAGTCCTGCTAGTCAGACAACATGCACAATTAGTGAGGCAGTGGACGGCACACTCACCTGCTCCCCTGGTTTCCCATACAGCTTGCTGTACTGTGGAAAGAGGCTGTCCAGCAGGGCCTGGTTCTCCTCAAGGCTGAAGGCTGGGGCTCTCTCCACAGTAGGTGCCATTGCAGGAGCCAGAGGATGCATAAACAGCAGCAGTGTTGGTGGCAGATGTCGTCCTGGAGCATGTAGTGCAGGCAAGTGAGCTCTCAGGGGAACAGCCAGCATTATATGTGTGCTGCAGAGGCAGATACTGTCCCATGTGTCCAAAGTGATAGGTCCAAGTCGTTTGCATCTTCTGAATCTGACCAATCCATGGAATAGCAGCACTAATACACGCCCACAGCATCCTTCAAATCTTCAACTTCATGACACCCATGATTTTGCAACATTGTTGTGGCTGGCCAACTGAATTCACTGCATCAGACTCGTTGGAGCTTCGAAAACGCGTCCGTTGCCATGCCAGGCCCCAGCCAATGTGTGCGCACCGTTCGGTCCATTGCTGTACAACGCGTATTTCAGGATACAACGCGTACCCGCACACATCATATGCAATGGGCCGGCCGGGCACACCAATCAGTCCATTGCTGTACAACGCGTATTTCGGGATACAACGCGACTCGCCACAACAGATGCAATGGGCCGGCCGGGCACACCGATCGGTCCATTGCTGTACAATGCGTATTTCGGGATACAACGCGTACCCGCACACATCATATGCAATGGGCCGGCCGGGCACACCGATCGGTCCATTGCTGTACAACGCGTACCCGCTCACAACAGATGCAATGGGCCGGCCGGGCACACCGATCGGTCCATTGCTGTACAATGCGTATTTCGGGATACAACACGTACCCGCTCACAACAGATGCAATGGGCCGGCCGGGCACACCGATCGGTCTATTGCTGTACAACGCGTATTTCGGGATACAACGCGTACCCGCACACATCATATGCAATGGGCCGGCCGGGCACACCGATCGGTCCATTGCTGTACAACGCGTATTTCGGAATACAACGCGTACCCGCTCACAACAGATGCAATGGGCCGGCCGGGCACACCGATCGGTCCATTGCTGTATAACGCGTACCCGCTCACAACAGATGCAATGGGCCGGCCGGGCACACCGATCGGTCCATTGCTGTACAACGCGTATTTCGGGATACAACGCGTACCCGCACACATCATATGCAATGGGCCGGCCGGGCACACCGATCGGTCCATTGCTGTACAACGCGTACCTGTACAGGTCAGTCGCATATGTCACCATGCTTGTCACTGGTGAACGTATGCCAGCCACATATACCTGCCAGAGACCCAGGGGCACACCTACAACACCACACACAGTCCACACTGTTTCCTGAGGCATGTAAGGCTGCATTTCCTTCTCTGTGTATGGGGGTTAACATGTGGTTTCTGTGGTGGCACTTGTGGGCAGCCACACCCAGGCTGTGCATGTGTTCATGGGGACAGGGTCCTTGGTGTGTTGTGCACATGACCACTGTGATGTGCAACAGTTCATTTTAGAGCATGTGGAATGGTCACATATCCAGGTTGTGTATGACATGTCACATACCCCCAGAGTCCCATGTGGGAAGGCATGTACGTCACAGGATGACCCATTACCACAATAGTGATGTCCCTCCACAGTCTGTGTGCATGTTGTGTTTCCGATGTCACTGATTCCATGTGAACGATGGGAGACAGTCTCCACATCAACGTTGTTTGTGCATGGACTTTGATGTTGTGCGTCACTGGCGTCCATGTCTGTCCTGCAGATGCGACAAGGGCCACTACCTGTGGGAGTCATGTTTGTTTTTCTGACGTGTACATGATACGCCATGTCATGCCAGTGGCCATGTGGCAAGACAGGGTCACTGGGAATCTACCTGTCAATGATCTGTGATGCCTGTGGCGCATCTGTCCAGACATGTCACTGTGGTGTGTGTGTGGAACGTGACAGCAGTAAATGGGTACTGTGACACAGCCTAATGGTTTCCCATAGCACAACCTGGTACCTGTTGTGCACACATGTTGTACTGAGAAGTTAGATGATGGCCATGTAGGTGCGAGTTATGTCCGACAGAACGGCACACACATCAAGTACTTGTGTCACGTAATGATGTATCATGTGAAATTGAGTATGGTGAATGGCACATATGTGGGGTGACTGACAATCTTTCTTCCTTCAACCTATGCACTGCAGGGCTCCAGCTGTCCATAGACCATTCCCTGACCTGGCAACAATGGTGGAACGTGACAGCATCCGACAGTACCGCTTCACCAGGCAGCTGATTGAGGATTTGGCAGTGCGCTTGGCACCACATTTGCAACCTGGCCGGACGTACCCTACGGCGCTGACCCCCAAGGTGAAGGTAATGGCAGCTCTACACTTCTTTGCCACCGGTACCTTTGAACACACTGTTGCGACTGCCGGTGGGATGTCACAGACTATGTTCAGCCGTGTGCTATGCGATGTTTTGGAGGCAATGTTGAGATGCCTGAACCAGTACATCTATTTCCCAACACGTCAACAACTCACTGACGTCAAGAGTGACTTCTATGCCCTGGGGAGGATGCCACATGTCATTGGCTCCATTGATGGGACACATGTGGCTTTGATACCACCACAGGCACATGAGCAGGCATACCGGAACCGTAAACATTACCATTCGATCAATGCTCTGGTGGTATGTTTAGCAGATATGAGCATCACACATGTGTGCGCCCGTTTCCCTGGTTCAGCGCACGATGCCTACGTGATGAGGAGTAGTCACATCCCGAGGATGATGGCACAGATGCAGAACCAGCGTGCCTGGCTTGTCGGTGTGTACTGACTTTGTACCATTGTGTGTGTTCTGATCTGTAGTATTCCACCCACTTTTCCAAATCAGCTAATGTGCACTTGTCTGTCCGTAGGTGACTCCGGATACCCCAACATGCCGTGGTTGCTGACACCCCTCAGGAACCCTGTGACACCAGCCCAGATGCGCTACAATGAGGCACATGGTCGGACCAGGAGAGTGATAGAGCGGACCTTTGGTCTCCTGAAGAGCCGCTTCTGCTGCCTGGACAAGACAGGAGGGGCCCTCCCATATGCCCCAGCAAAGGTGTGCAAGATTGTCATCGTCTGCTGCATGCTACACAACCTGGCAGTGCGGAAGGAGTTGCCTCTCATCCTGGATGACGATGACCAACGTCCGCCACCTGTGGAGGATCCTGGCCTGGACCACGATGCCAGTGATGATGATGATGATGGTGATGTCCGCACACAGCTCATCACCAACTTCTTCAGCTGAATGTGAGTATCCAGGGAGATGTAATGTGAATGACGTGAGTTTGCATGATATGTGTGGGTGGTGCTCTGGTGCTGTTTGAGTGTGGCCATGTGCTACTTGACTGGATGCGTGCAGCAATGTGTCCTTCCAGGTAGTCTGAACTCCCCAACAGTTTTGATATGCTAACTTGGTTTTGTGTAGTTGTCTTGTGACATGTATTGGGCATGAGTATTGCAGTACTGTCCTGTTCTACAGTGATTTTAACTGTGTGTCATGTCTGTCCTTCACAGGGTGCTTACTGAGTACTTTGGTCAACTTGGATCCCCCGACACCATGATTCAGCTTTCAGGGTGGCAGCAGTAGTTGGCCTACAAGTGATGTGCCACACACCCCTGGACTTCATATCTTCTGCACTTGTTGACTGTGTGGCCACTGCCACGTGGGTAAACCTTGCATTTGTAGTGGAAACAACATGTTGCAAGTGTGTAATAAACCTGTTCTTCACTTTGGGATGTGCGTTGTCTGTGGTCACACATCTGACTGACATTTGCTTACTGCACCTGTGGGCTAGTTGACACAGACTCTGAATAGGTGTGGTGTCTGTGCATTCCACTGTATTTCCTGGCAACATCACTGTGGGCGATGAGTCCGATGGCCCTGGTGTCTGTGTTGTGTAGCCCTAGTGGTGTGTCTCCCTCATATGTGTCACGTCACCATGACTCACACGACGGTGTTGTACTTGCTGTAGCAGTTAGCACACACAGTGTAATTTAGCAGAACATCATCACCATAACAGTATCCACATTTGAATAACAACAGTGGTAAGTATGGTGTACTAGTGATTTTATTTACAGAAATGTGTGTGTGTATAGTGCACAGGATGGTGGGTGCTGTACATTGGGATTGTGATCCAAAGTTCCCAGATGAGTTGGAAGTCTTGGTAGCAGAAATGTCCTAAGTGAAGTCCACAGTCATATGATACATTAGTCCAACTTGAACTCCCCATGTCATGTGGGAAAGTAGTGTTGCATTCGACAGGGTGAAACGTTTGCACACAAAGGAGAATTTCCGGAACAGGTGTTGGCTTCCTGAGGGATGTACGTGGCCATCAACCTCTCAGTTTACCTTCCTCGGACGACCCCTCTTCTTTGGGGGGGGACCCTCACATGCAGGCTGCGGCGGTGCAGGGGACTCTCCACCAGAGTCCTCCTCCCTCCCTGTGGCGGTGTCAGTTGTTGCAGCACCAGATGTTGTGGGCACACAGGGAGGTGTGGCCATGTTGGTGATAATCTGGCGGAGGCATGTCAATATGTCCCTATGCACCGCTGTGAGTTCTTGCAATGTGTCCCACTTGGACTCCATGCCCGACATGTGTGTCTCCACACGGGCCATGTGTGTCTCCACACGGGCCATGTGGGAGTCCAAGCGGGCATGATGGGCAGCCTGCTGCTGTTGTATGTCCTTGAGGATCCCCACTACCTGTCTGACCTCTCCGGTGCTATCCTGGTACGCATCAGCGATGCGTGCCAGTTGTGGGTCATCATGCAGTCCAGACCCCTCTGCAAGCAGCGACCTATGTCTACCACCCCTCCCACCACCCCTGGCGACACGTGCAGGACCTGCGGTGGCACGCACAGGTGACCCAAGGCCCACTTGGGGGTTGTTAGTGGTGTTGTCATCCGTTGTTCCATGGTGGGCCTGGGGCCCTGTGCTGTTGTCAGTGGTGGTCCTTGGTCTGTCCGTGTCGGCGGGGGTGGTCTGTATGTTGGCAGTTGTTGGAGGGGTGGGTGCAGATGTTGGTCCAGCTGGTGCTGCATGATGACTCACACCGGAGGTGCCAGGTAGGTCTTCGCCATCCGAGGAGGGCAGAGGCTGTTCCACACCAGTGAGCTCTGTGTCCCCCGGAGCCTGGGACAGGGACTCCTCCTCGCCTGCTGCTGTCTCCCCATCATCGTCACCTGTATTTGGAAGAGACACACATTGTATGTAATGTTTCTACAGACATCAATGGTTCACACACCTGACAGTTGTGACTGTACCTCTGGATGCGGGCCTGTACATTGCATTGTCCTAAGTTGTCACAGTAAGAGGTTGATATTTGTGTAGCACATTGTCATGCATACCTGGGGCATTTCAATATGAATGTTGAGGTGTGTGCATGGCCAGCATTGGTTGTATTTGGTGGACATCCGGCCATCCTTCTCCACCTGGCCCAGTTATCCCACCATGAAGCATGCCACCCTTGCAGTGGGTTCAGGTTGACTCTCAGGATGTCATTCAGTGGTGTTGTGCTGTTTGTTGGTGCACAGTTCCCAGCAGGGCCTTGTGCTCCCCACAGCAGTAGCCAGTGTCAGCCATCTTGTCAGTCCTTATCCACTCCCTGTGATGTGAGCATGGTTCAGGGTGGTGTTGATGGGCCAATTGTGAGGGTGAGCAGTATCTGTGACTCCAACTCCCATCATGCTATTGCCTACACCCCCTTCCCAGCATGCCCGTACTTCCTTCCTTTGGACTCTGCTTCCCTGTGGGGTAGTGTGCCTGTGCTGACAGGAAGGCTGACAGTGTTGTCCTTGCGTTTGTTTGGCTACAAGTCCCAGGTGTGTCCCTGTGCTTCACACAGCATTACCCAGGGTGGTGGTTCTTTGTGGGATCTTCATTTGGTATGTGAGGCATTGCATTCTCCCAGGTGGGTTATGTGGAGTTTGTGTTGAGGGGGTGTGTGAGGTGAGCTGCTTGTAACTATGGTCAGTGCTGTGAGTCCTCCTTCCCAGCCAGCCAGATATCCCACCATGCAACGTGCTTGCATTGCAGGGAGTGCAAGTTGGCTTTCAGGATGTCAGGCAGTGGTGTTGTGATGTTTGTTGGTGCACAGTTCCCAGCAGGGCCTTGTGCTCCCCACAGCAGTAGCCAGTGTCAGCCATCTTGTCAGTCCTTATCCACTCCCTGTGATGTGAGCATGGTTCAGAGTGGTGTTGATGGGCCAATTGTGAGGGTGAGCAGTATCTGTGACTACAACTCCCATCATGCTATTGGCTACACTAACTTCACCAGCATACACAGAATTCCTTCCTTTAAGTGAGCTTCCCTGTGAGGTGGTGTTCTAGTGGTGGCAAAATATCAGGCAGTGTTTGTTGGTTATATTTGTGCCACTGCCTTGCTCTATTTGTAGTTAGGTTTGTACATGTCATGACACAGTTACATATCACTATGAGATGGCATGTATTGTGTTTATCTAACTGACATACACATCTTGGGATGATTATCTTTTGGTTGCTGTTGATTTGCTAGGGGTGGATGGTTTGACTGTCCCCTTGACAGTGATGTGTGTGTATTGGCACACAATATTGTGTATATTAGTTGTGTACTCACCAGGCTCTGGGATGTCTGTTAGTCCATATACGCTCACTGGTGGTAGGATGGCCCGCACCTTCTCCTCCCAGGGCCTGAGGTATACTGGTTTTGCAGGAGGGCCACTGCCGGTGTGCTGGCTCAGGAGGTAATCCTTCTTGAGTAGGTCTCTGACCCTCCTGCGCACATCATACCACCTGTTCTGGATGTCTTCCTTTGTGCGCAAACATGGTGATTCTGCGTTCACCCTGTCGACGATCCTCGCCCACATCTTGGTTTTCTGCGCCACGGGGGTCTGTTGGACCAATGTGCCAAACAACTGTGGCTCTACCCTCAGGATCTCGTCTACCATGACTTCCAATTCACTATCTAGGAACTTTGGATTCTTCTTTAGGGGCATGGTGATGGGTGGTGGTGGTGGTGATTGATGTGTGTGTGTGCAAGTGAGGGTGTGTGTGTGTAGGTTTTGCTGTGTGTGTGTGAGGGTGCTATTTGTTGAGGTGCTAATGGTGTGTGGCTTTTGTGTTGGATGAGCTGTGTGTGTGTCTGTGTTTGCTGTGTGATGGTGTTCTGTGCTGGCAGGTCAGTGGGATTTGCAAAGGATCATGGTAGGGATTTGTGGGCTTTATGTAGGTGGAGTTGGGGGTGTGTCCTTGTTCCATTTTTTCCACCCCCTGTATTTATTGGCTTTGTCATTGCTTGTTTGGCCCTTTTTTTTGTATTTTTTCATTTGTGATTATTGTGCATGTAGGAGTCGTTCTTATGACCGAGTAGGACGTTGCAGTTGTCTCGTGCGCGCCTCTCCGAGTCGTTCCCGCTGTGTTTCAGCTCAGTTTCATATGCGGTATACGCGTCGGTCGCGGAGTATTGTGTTTGTTCGGCTGGGTTTGGTATGCGTGTTGGTCGTACGGCTTGGGCTCCGTACGAATCGGTCTGAATTTGCACCCATTGCATCGTACTGCGCGGGTCGGAGTTCGCGGGTACGTTTCGTTCGGATTATTTCCTGATGCGTGTCGGTCGGTTCGATTCGCGTGGTTTCCCGGCCAGATAGCTTGTTTCCGGCCGGGTCGGTCGTTCGCCTTGAGTTCCGTACGAGTCGGTCGTGATTCCCATGCATTTCATCGTACTTCACAGGTCGGGCAACGCCGGTACGTGTCGGTCGGACTATTATCCCGTACCGAGTCGGTCGGTATTTTTTCCGGCCCGAATCGGAATCGGCCCCATAGTCTAAGACCTGCCATAGCAACAAATATTAAGGCCCCACCACTCTTTCTATCCACCGAGTCTTGTATGCCTAACAATATAACTGTAGGATTAAAAGAATGTTGCGTGATAAAACCAGTCCAAGGAAGGCTTGTATCTTGGTTAAAAGCGGGCCTAGCTCTATGCAGGTAGCGAACATGTGTACCGAATCTGCACTAAATTCAGCACAGCGCGGGCAGTGGTTGCCTTTTCCAGTCCCCCACTTCACAATTCTATTTGGTGTAAAATATTTTAATTTTTTTTTTTTATAAAATTGCGCCTGTAAGCTGGCTGATAATAAGTCACTTTGGGCAAATTTGAGTGCAAGGCAAAGGGCATGATCAGTAGTATTCAGTTTTTGCTGCCATTTGTTTGAAATTTTTATCAGATCGTCGGGCATTAAGTGGTTTAGAAATTCATAAATTACCCCAATTCGCGGGGGGCTGGTGCACATAATTTCTCGATCAATTCACATTTAGTGAAACCCGCAGACCCCCCCCTTCTTGCATGATAAAAAATACTTAATTGCAATATATTTAAAAGCGTCCCTATTGCTCAGATTATATTGAGTTTGAAGATCCTCGAAAGACCGAACCCCTTCAGCCGAATAAAGAGCCCCTAGTTTATTAACGCCTGAGTTGACCCAATTTTGAAAATAAGACGACCCAAAAATATCTGGTAAGTTGGGGTTCTTATTGGTAGGGGTGTAATAATTCAATCTTCGGATTCCCAAGTGTTTCCATACAGCAGAAAAAACCTTGTATACTCCCATAAGGGTTTTGAATTTGACCTTCCTGTAGTAGCCAAGTTCAAGTTGGCGCCACAAGCACCCCCGAGCAACAGGGCCAAGTAGTAATTCAAAGGGTGATGGAAGACCTGTATTTGGCGTAAAAGGTGGATCTTGCAACAATATTGGGCAGGACTGTAAAACAGTGGCCCAATAGTATAATTTTAAGTTGGGTAAAGCCCAACCCCCTCTTTCGCGAGGAAGAGATACAAATTTAAACGCCCTCCTAGGTTGAGAGTATCCCATATAAACTGAGAAAATAGCCGATCAAATCTGAAAAGTATTGTATTAGTAAACTCTAAAGGAATAGCCCTGAAAAAATACAAAATTTTAGGAAAAAAAATCATTTTAAGGATATTGCAGCGGCCCACAGTGGATAAATGTAGATTGTTAAGACGGCTCAAAGCATTCTTTGTCTCTAGTAATAAAGGATCCATATTTTCACAGACTATCAAGGCAGTCTCACCCAGAATGTTTACCCCTAAATATTTTGCTTTAGCAACAACTCTTTTATCGGTCCAGGTGATCCTTCTATTTACTATAATTTGGGTTTTCCCTTTGTTTAGGGCGTATCCTGATACCATGCCAAAGAGATGAGCTTCCTGCTCTATTGCGAGAATAGCTCTCTCGGGGTCAGGGGTCACAAGGGCTAAGTCGTCTGCATAAGCCATAATTTTTGTCTCTTGGTCAAATCTACAAACGGCAGGAATGCTCTGATTCTCCTCCAACCTCTTGATAAGAGGATCTATATACATAGCAAAAAGCAGCGGGAGCAGGGGCAGCCCTGTCGAGTCCCGCTCGTGATTTTAATTTGCTCCGATAATGTCCCATTAATAGACACCCTAGCTATAGGGGAAGAATATAGCTCCATAATGGCCTGAATGGCTATAGGCCCGAAATTCATTCTCTGCATGATGCACCAGAGAAAGTTCCAGGAGACCCGATCGAATGCTTTTTCAGCATCAAGAAGTATTGAAGCCATCGGGTCTCCTGTCATCTGTGCCGCATCAAGCAAAGTAATAGTCCTCCGGATATGCTCCGTGGTCCCCTTATTGGGAATAAACCTGTGTTGCCACCTAGACACAAGGCCTTCAATTTTAGCCGATAGTCGAGGCGCGAATATTTTGGAATAAACTTTAGAATCTCCATTAATAAGAGTGATTGGGCGATACGAGCCCATTTCTAATGGAGATTTATCTTTTTTAGGAAAGACAATAATCTTGGCAATAGCCCACGAAGGAGGTGGCATTACGCCATTGAAAATTTGTGTCACCACTAAATAAAAATATCCTTAATTTGAGGAAAAAAAACTTTATAAAATTCAACTGGGATACAGTCGGGGCCAGCAGCCTTCCCATCTGGTAGATTAGCCAAAGCCATAGAGATTTCATCCCAAGAGGGAGGGTCTTCCAGTTGTTCCCGATCTTCCCTACCGAGATGTGATAGCGAAATAAGATTAAGATACCTTTCAATAGTTAGCTGCCTGTCTACTCGTG
Source organism: Calotriton arnoldi (assembly GCA_963921515.1). Taxonomy (NCBI): domain Eukaryota; kingdom Metazoa; phylum Chordata; class Amphibia; order Caudata; family Salamandridae; genus Calotriton; species Calotriton arnoldi. Next base: position 831,586 of record CAWUFW010006279.1, on the reverse strand, counting down.
TGCCGGTGCCTTGTTCAGAGTAAAGATCTTGATAAAATTCGGGAAAGGCTGTTCGCATTTCATCAGGATAGCTGGTGATAATTCCAGAAGGTACTCTAATAGAGTGTATCTCATTGATGGTAATCTGTTGCCTACTTCTCATAGCCAGCTGATGACCAATCTGCTCGCTGCACTCGTAATTATTTTTCCGAGCGGCGGCCCACTTGGCCGCAGCTCCCTCTACCAATATTGAGCTTATTTCTGCCTTAATAGCAGCTACAGCGAGTTGTACTGGCTCTATCTCTCCTTGGGTCTGGACTGCAACAATAAGATTTTCCTCAGCCTCTGCTAATTTTCGTTGTAGTTCTATAATCTGAACTTTCTCCTGTTTATTCCTTCTAAGTGAGTACTGCAAGGTTTCTCCTCGAACACATGCTTTCAGAGTGTCCCACACTATCATAGCAGAGGCTGAGCCAACGTTACTGTCTAAAAAGTCCTGGATCCAACTTTTCATGTGACTTTGGTATCCCTCATCGAATAACAGTGCTCTCTCAAAACTCCAGGATGAGGCTTCCTTGCATACAGACAAGCCCCGTGTATTAATAATTAGAGGGTTATGATCTGATAAAACCCGAGGAGAGATATCAATACCACTATTATGGATCAGGGAAGATGAAACCAAAAAATAATCTAAGCGTGCAAATGAGTGATGAGGGGCGGAATAAAATGTATACCCTGGCTGATTTGGTTTCAAGCAAGACCAAGCATCCACAAGCCAATGAGTATATAAAAGATTTTTTACTGCTTGCAGGACCTTGGGTTTCCGACTTACAAACCCCTGTTGATCGTTCACTCCCCAGTTACAGGGCAGGTTAATATTAAGATCCCCGCATACAATAACTGGGAGAGGCCAGTGTGCTAATTCCCCGGAAACCCAATTAATCACTCCGGGGTCATCCACTATGCTCCCGTATATGGAGCATAAAGTAAAAGAGTATGTAGGGTATAATCGACACTCTGCTAACGCCCATCTTCCCTGGGGGTCAAACTTAGCTCGAGTAGGTTGTAACAAGCACTTGTGCTTTGCTAAAATAGCGACCCCTCTTGTGCGTGCCCCTTGTGATGTTCCCCCAATAAGGCTATATCCCATAGTTTTTAGAAGATGTGTCTGGGAACCCTCTATGTGAGTTTGCTGGAGGCAAACTATATCAGCACCCATCAAACGCAATCCTTGAGCTGTCTTCTGTCTTTTTCGGGTATCATTCAGCCCGCAGATATTTAAAAAGACAATTTTAATATGTGTTGTATTCGACATAACAATTTGTTAAAAGTTGCTAAGATATTATTGAGTCAAATACATGCAAACAAGCATAAAACCAAATTTTTAGAAAATAATGAGCCCGGCTACTACTTAAGATCATGAGTGTGCAAAAGAAAAAAAAAAGCTACCCAATTTCGGATTATTGTGCAAGTTTTAGACATAAGTACTTGCACAGGTACACAAAGCAGTTGAAATATAGAAAAGAACAGATAAAACTCTAATGGGCTCAGTTCCCCCTCCCTCCGCCCCCTTGGCCTAACCCCACCCCTACCCCAAACCCCTGAACCCCCTTCCCACCCTCCCCACCCAAATTTGAGCAATCAGGTATTACCTGAATGATGGATATGTATAGTAAAACCCCCACCGCCCACCCCCGCCGTGTAAAGAAATATGGTGCATAAAAAAAAATTTGGGCAAATTAATAGTGGAAAAAATACCAAAGAGAAAAAAAAAAAGAAAGAAAATATATATATATCCTAAAGCAATTAACGCAGCCAAGAAAAAAAGAAACAATCCTTGTCTAGTCTTGGATCCTGCCCGCTGAGCCCTTACTTGGACTAGACTCAGAGGAAACATGAATACACCAAAGAAGAGACAGACATATGGCGTACGTCAGATTTTATAATGACGACCCATAATAAACCATAAATGATGTTAGCATTGCCCTTTCCTGACTTTAACCTCAGAGAGATACTCGTGGGCCTTATCTCAGACAAAAAAGTACGCACAGAACCGTTCACAATTATTTTCAACTTGGCAGGGTTCATCAGAAAGACTTGTGCTCCCTGTTGCTGAAAGGGGGTGATAAGTTGGCGAAGACGCCATCTTCGTTCCACTGTCGTGTGGCAAAAGTCAGGCTTTGCGAAAAAAGACACCCCCTCAAAACTCTTCTGGGAACTTTGCCGAGCTTAGTCAAAAATCATCTGCCTAAGAAGAAAGTTCCCAAAGAACACCAGGAAGGCTCGGCGTTTTACAGTTTCGTAGGCGTTGAAATGCTGCTTCTTCTGTGTAAAGGGAAAACGGTGAGCTCATTGAATTTCATGCTCCCAATTCCATTCCGTATAATCAGGAAAAGCCCCCTTCAGTAGTTTTATGATATAGCGCCGGGGATCTTCACCCTCCACCCCTTCGGGAATCCCAAGAAGGCGGAGGTTGTTTCGCCGCTGTCGGTTCTCTTGTTCTTCGATCTTCCACATGACGTCTGTCATGCAGTCACTGTGGGTAGGGCACTGGCCTTTCAGGGAAGCAACTTCAGATTCAAGACTCTCAGTGCGGCCCTCAACCATAGCAACTCGTTCACCAATATCCGAACAGATTTTATTTAATTTCCTGAGACCCCCTTGCAGTTTCTTGGCAGCCCCTTTGGCTTGTTGATTATCACCACGTACTTCTTCTTGAAATTGTTTAATTGAGGATAATATGGCTGCCATAGAGGGTTCCTCTAATTTATCCAATAAGGCTTTGGGGTTCCCTGTGCCCATGGCCTTGTCAAGTTCATTACTGCCAGGAAAGGTGAGTTGAGACCCTGAGTAGGCCCATCGTAGCTGACAGTTTTTATCTGCCCGTTTCACCCTTTGTTTGACAGACGGGGGTCTTTGCCGTTGGACCGTGTCTACACCTTTTGAGAAGCTGCTATAATTGGCTTCAGATAAATCGCCATCGCTGGAAGTTGAGGAGCTTTCTTCCACCATAGAGTTAGACCCGTCAGATACTGAAAAGAAGTGCTCACCCACTGGTTGAGGAGACAGTACAGCTTGAGACCATTGTGTACAAGTAGCTTCGATAGATAAAGGGCCCCAGAGCTCATGCTCCCTCTCCTTAGACTCGAACTCGTCTGGAGTCTGATTTTTATCCCCAGAGGTCCCCGAAGGTGTAGCTAGGGCTTCAGTATTTGTGCTAAGGCCAGTCATGCTTGTTACAAGAGTCTCTAATCCACAAGATTCAGCTGCGCGCTCTAGCTCAAGATTTTCTAATGATTGCGGAGCAGATTGTGAGACAGACGGTAGAGCATTAAACTGGACCTGATTGTCTGTGGCAAGGTCTGTTGAACCAATATCTTTACCACTCTCGGGATTATTCACAGCTTTTTCCCCCTTGGTGACTGCTAGGTTGGCCAATGAACCAGCCGCAGAGAACATTTTGGCAACTGAGGGCTGAAAGCTACCACCATCCTTGGGAACTCCACCCCCAGCAGGTTTGTTAAGGGCTTTTTTACTCCCCCCGCCTCCCGTTTACCTTTAGGCATCGGTTCTAGGTCCGGGATTGAAGGCGCTGGGGCGGAGGATCCTAAATTACTGCTGGGGGGTATTTTGCCTTTCGAGCCTCTGACTCCACGGAATGCCATGCTCCGCCTAGCCCGAGCCCGCTGTAGCACCGGAGATGCCAAAATCCAAAGAAGAGCGGCCAGGTTGCGCAGAAAATACTCCAGACAGTCCAGATAGTCCGCACCGGCAGGACTAATTGCGAAGCTGTCCTGACTGATAACCTTGAACCGGAGCACCGCGTTCTGTCGCTCCAAAAGCCCGTGCTCGTTTACAGCGGGAGATGGCGGCTGCAGCGGCTTCGGGTCAGCGTGCACAGAGCCCAGCACAGCAACCTCGAGGCGCGAGCGGCGGTGAGGCAGAGAATTACACAGGCTCCATCTTGCTCCCTAAACCAATTCCTTCCAAAGATTTTTTTAACATACACCAACCAAGGACTAGAAAGTCCCTTATCGCAAGCCAGGCAGTCTGTGATTATATTCTTGGTTAATGTCGTATCTTCCGAGCTCCAAATGGATAGCCACAGAAGAGCCAGACTGCTACGGATATAATCAGTCAAATAATCTAAGTCCAACTCACTGTGACAAAATAAATGGGAAGTCGATACAGGGGCTGATAGTATTCCCCTACAAAAGTGATTTTCTCCCTCTGGAGGTTTGTAGGGTCGCCTAAACCACAGATTCCCACCCCATAAGTTGCAATGGACGCGCACTGGGCAGAGTATATTTGCAACAAGGGTTTTAAGGGGCCTCCCTCCCTTTGGCGACGGCAGGCTGAGTAGTGACCCAACTGCCCTTGAAAACGTAACCCTATTTTGTAGAATGCGGGGGTACCATGACCCGGATGAACAGAAGGTAACCCCCCAAGTAGGAGAAAGTGCTAGTGCTTAATAAAATATTCAGGCCTACAGTAATAGATTGTAGTCTCATCCACTTTGGGACACAAGTTTTTAAGAATGACTTTGTAAAATTGGTCGATAAAATAAGATTTGTCATGAAGTTAACAAAGGAATGGACTAAATAACGCAAAGCTTTAGGGGTGCAGGCAACTAAAACTGCATCATCCGCATAAAGTAAAGTAGGGAGGGGGGTATGACCCACAATAGGCACATCAGGGCTGCTCTTAATAAGTTCTCTGCTAAGATCATTTATATATAGAATAAAAAGAAGCAGAGCTAATACGCACCCCTGGAAGACCCCCCCCCCGGCCAATCCTAAATTCATCTGAAACTTCCCCCTTGTTCCCACACCTTACTCGGGCCTTAGTGCCTGTACGTAAAGAAATCAACAAATGAACAATTGATGGGTTAATTTTTTGTTTGATAAGCAGTTGCACAGCTTTGCCCGATTGACGCAGTCAAATCCCATTGACAGGTCCATGAAGGCGAGGTGCAGTGTTGACTGTTTGGCCACAGTATATTTCACAATGGTCAAGTTTAAGTTAAGGCATTGCTCGACTGTCCCTATGCCCCTTCAAAAACCATATTGACATGCATTCAATACCTTGTTTTCGTCGATCCATTCTACTGTTCTGTTATACAGAGCTCTGCCCAAAATCTTAGCTGGAATCTCGATCAGGGAAATGGGGCAATAACATTTAGGCTCTGCCCAATCCCCTTTTTTAAAGATAGGAACAATAACCAAGGTGACCCAGGAGCAGGGAATTAAGGAATAGCTCAAGCTATTATACACATTTGTCAACAGTGGAGCACACAAATTTGCATTGCATTTAATAATGTCAATGGGGATGCCATCAGGTCCTGATGCTTTTCCCCCTGCACTTTCCTGAATTGCAGTTGTGACTTCCTGCAAAGAAATAGCTAAAGGAAGTGGGACATCCCCATACCATACCTGTGGCAAGTGGGGTTACCATCTGTGTAAATGTCTACAAAGTGTGACACCCACTCCTCCCCATTTTTGTGGCAACTAACGGTCGCACCACTCTGGTCTAGAGAAAGCATGCTAGACACAGCCTTCCAAAACGTCTTGCTATCTGGTGTACTGGCGGTGCCAGATAGTAAAGACCACTGCTGAGTAATAACTTCATTCCTTTTCTTACATGTGGCTGCTTATGTAAGCCTTCCATTGAGCAGTCACAAGTATACGGTCATGGGGCTCTGTATTTAAGGCTCTTCATAAACGATGATTAGCTAGTGAGCATTCATGGTGAAACCAACGAGGGCACTAGGGAACCAGTTTTACAGGTGTTAGAAGGGAGAGTCTAATTTTATTACAAAGGGCTGTAAAGGAGGTGACTATCGTTTCACTATTATTATTCTCAGAAAAACAACTCATGACCAATTGTAAGTTCTCCGCTATCACCTTATTGAGAAACTTTGGAGAGTCGAGTAGCTTCCAGCTCAGCCTTAGACTGTCGGTAGGTGGTAGCAAATTAGTAAGACTTGCCACTTCCGGGTAAGTCTCTCTATAAGGAGCAGCCAAAGTTATCTCAATCGGGTTATGGTCCCCGAAGTTGGTACTAACAATTGTGCCATGTGTCAGTGATTGCCTTAGGTTATGAGAAATAAAAATATAATCGATGATGGAGAATCTGTTCTTTCCTTTAGGTAGTCAACCCCTGCATGCTGTTCCCAACCCCCTCCAAACCATTGTTTGAATCAGAGGAGGCAACAAATGACTGCAGCTCTTTTCCCTGCTCATCTGCTTTACTGTAACCCATTTCCCCCCGCCCCCAGCTCTCTGGCAGGGTAGTCTAGCATTGAAATCTCCCCCTAAGGAGAGGTACAGTTGCTAGCCCTGCTGGGATTTATTCTTTACAAAAGTTGCAATGAATGAAAATAAGCCTGGAAGTTTTGGGTTTAGGGCCTTCAAAAAATCATTATTATAAAATTTAATAAATAATAAAGTCAAAGCCCCCTTATAAGAGACCGCTTGAAAGTCATTTCCAGGAGACTTCACAGCTGCTACAGAGCCTCCGACTTAAAGATGAAACCAAATAGACAACCCACCTGAGGCACGATCAGAGTGGGATTGAACCATTGAGAGGCTAAAGCACTTATATCCTTCAGAAACTATGGGATTAGTTTCACAGGTTTCCTGCAATAAAATAACATCATTTGATATAATAAACTTTTGCCAATCAGGTAAAGGTATCTTGGAACAGTGACCTGCAACGTTACAACTTAATATTTTTAACTGCGAGTTCTTGACAGACGAAGGCAAGGGAGTAAGGGTTGAAATGAAGCACCCAAGATCCTGCGTAAGAACCTTATTCAAATTATTTTCTGGACTGTTGATGATAATACAATCAAGCTCAGTGTGTACCTTGAGTGGTAACATCACTGCTGCAAAGATAAATCTGTCTTTCTTCAATTAGATTTCACAAAAAAACATAAAGCTCTTGGAACACTACGTAAAATACAGGAACCTTGAGTGGTTTTCGTCAATGGAGTACCTACAAAAGACAAAAATAATTGGCATAGACAAAGTTCAGAAAGCTATAGCTAACCTTCAAAAAACAACACACACTACAAAGATTTGAATATTTCCAACATCATCTCGTCAGACAATTTACCCTTTGACAAAAAAGATGAAAGTGGACAGTTAGAAGATGAAAGCAGTCTATTTCAACCAATTAATCAGGAAGAAACTGAGCAAATATACGAACATTTCAGTATACACCTACCACACATTAGAGAAATTATGGGTGATGCTTTAGAACTTTATCAGATGAGAGAATCTAGAGGAGAGCCTTTAAGTGTCTGGGAAAAACTTTAGAGGCAAGATGTTATCCACATTTCTTGCCCACTGGGAAATGTGGACGATATGATGATCGTCCTGTCCAAATTTCAGAATCAGTGTACCTAGCAACTAAATTATATTCAGAGGATCCACATTTTCAAGACATGCCTTACATTTTCACAGTCCAGCATGAAAGTGATCTTTCCGTCACTTTTTATGCTGTTGCACATGTCATGCACACTGGAACTGGGTTTAACAATATAACAGTCCAGGACTGGTGCACATCAAAGATGAGAATCTGGAATACAACTTGATCAATATTATGGTATTTCAGCAAGGAACTAATGAATATTGGTTTAGAATACATGAAGAACTGAAATATATGCAGAGAAATTTACGACCACCAACATGGTTTATTACTTTAAGCTGTGCAGAATATGCATGGGACGACTTGTATAAATTTCTACTTGAGGCAAATAAATTTTAATATTCAAGATATTGACACAAAAACTCCTGCAGAATTATGTTCCTTGGATCCTGCTAATGTTTATAGATGTTTCAACTACACATTTCACACAACTCTTCTGTGCTTAACCAACAAAAATTAAAATCCTGTTGGAGATGTGCTTGATTTCTTTCCGAGAAAAGAGTGTCAATCAAAAGGTGCACCACATATTGATATGCTTCTGTGGATCAAAGATGCACCTAAGTTTGGATATGACTCTGATGAATCCTTTCTAAATTTCATTGAACGTTATGTCACTTGCGATATACCAAAGAAAGAGCACAACGGGAAACTCATTGAACACGTTTTACGCTATCAATCACATAAATGTGGTAAATACTGCTTAAGGAAATATCTGAACAAATCAATATAATACTCTAAACGTCAATTTGGATTTCCCAAACCTATTCTACAAAACGGAAGAGTCAACAATGGCATGTCATCAGTAAGACATGCAGTTACAGTGAAATCACCAAAAAAGTCTAACAATCTAAGGAGATCACAATGCATCAACAACTACAACTCTTTAATTCTCCATATGTGGGATGTGGGATGTGAACATGGATATACAATTTGTTGAGGATAACTGTACAGCAGTTCCAACATTACAAAAGGTGAAAAGAAAGATATGAAGGAAGTATGGGAAGAAATAGCTGCAAAGCAATCTTTAAATAAAAGATTATACCAATTTAGCCTTAACATGTTATCTCATAGATAGGTCAGTAGCTATGAAGCATGTGACTGTTTGAGTTCTTCAAGCTTATGCGGTAAATCAGTGCAATTGTCTGGCTTAGCTTAGGATTGTCTTCAGGATGTCAAAGAGCATTGAAAAGCATACCAGAAATTGAGTAACTTGCGAATTTTGATCTAACTAACAAAGACACTATAAAAACAAATATGTTGGACACATGTTAGCCAAAGAGAAGTCCTTTGTTGAAAAACTTATGACTATATGAAGTAGCTTAGTATTACTCATTTCGAAATAATGTACCAGAAGATATCAACACTGGAAACATTCGAGTCCGAGGGGCCAATGGATGTTTAATACATCATTGTAAACCTACTCTTTTTAATCATCGTAAACTGAGTTGTGAAGCTGGAGGAAAAAAAGAGTTGTACTATTTGGCACTCCTACAACTATTTAAACCATGGCAGAAGGAAGAAGGCACTACAGGCTCCTTTGAATCCTATCAAGATGTCTTTCAAGTAGGTGAAAATGAGCTTGCAGTACCTCAATTTCACTTCTATTTAGAAATTGCAGAGGACAATAAAATGAATGCAGAAATACAACGCAATACTCCAACAAGTAATAATACTTCAAATTCCAGAACTGTTGACCCACTTGGACAATTAATAATTGATAATGTAGGTATGGTTGCCATGGAAGAAGTTGAAGAAGCAATACAGCAAATGAAAAATGATGTGCAAGCTTTGGATTACTTGGTAGCACAATTACAATAAGAACAAGTACAAATATACAAAGAGATAACCCATTCTGTAGATCATGGACTTCAACATGAAAATAAATTGTCATTGTAGTAATTTTCAACCTACATTACTATATGTCAGAGGCCAGGCTGGAACAGGAAAAAGCTTTCCTATTAAAGTAATTGGTTATTGCATAAAGCAACCAATTGTAATTTATCTTGTGTAGTTACAGCTCCTACAGGATTAGCAGTACATAATATCAAGGGAATAACTTAACATCATCCATTATTACTGCCTGTGGAACATTATAATAAATTGGAATAATTAAATTTGAATACAGATACATGTCAAGAACTTGAAAGGGTTTGAAAGAAATTAAAACATTTGATCATATTTGAAAGTCAGCATGGTTTCAACTTAACATTGGCTTTTGCTCATTTGCCCAAGCAGGAAGTACTGGAAATATCTTAAGAGGTCCTCTTTGGAGGTGAACATGTTATTGTTTTTGGAGACATTGCAACTTACACCTGTTAAATGTGAACCTATTTTAAAAAAACATTTACAGAAGCAAACTCGGAATACTTTAAGAAGTATAGGAAATGTAAATATCCTCCATACACTGCTTTTATCCTTTTATATTACTGTACTTACAACACATGATATTGTCACTTTCATAACAATTCTGTTAATGCTTCCAATACAAACATGTCTCTGTAAGCATTGCATGGAGTAGGTGAGAGTCATCGTTATAGGAAATTGTTAATGGATTTTAAAACTGCGTTTATTTAGGCGGAGTTCTTTTAATGTTCCTCAAATGTGATATAACTATAACTGTACAATTTTTAGTGTTGTTTAGTTTAATGATTATATTTGTGTGAGAAAAAATAAATGTTTCCCTAACTATAACTCGGCGTTAACCTTTGTTTTTTTCTTTGAATATAACTATTCACCCAGTTAGACAACAATAATCAACACTATTTAACATAGTAACCATTAATACACACACCTCAGCAAGATGACACACTGAAAGGCCACATCAACAGTGTGCCATAGACTGATGTAATTTCATTTATGAGCCACGCATATTACCAAGCAATGGTCCAATGTACTATGAGACAGTCTGCAAATATTGTTCTTAGTTTACACAATATTTTGTGACCTGGTATACATTTAGTAACATTCAAGTCTCTCTGCTTTGCTTTTAAGATCTTGAAATCTTCCACCTCTAGTATAATATCCGGCCTGCTTTCGATCTACACTCCCTCGCGTCATTTGCGCTCTACTGGCAAACATTTTGTTTCTGTACCACGGGTTAAGAGGGCCCGTGCTGGTGGTCGCTCGTTCCGTGTTCTGGCTGCCAAGCTCTGGAACGATCTTCCGTCTCACATCCGGAGTATGGACAACTACTTATCCTTCCGTAAAGCACTAAAGACCCATCTGTTCCCTCACTAGGTTTCCCCCTCTTTTGTCCTACTTGTCTTTCCTGGCCCTTCTTATCTCCTCTCCCCTGGATACTCGCAGTTTGAGCCTCTCTTTTGCTATAGCGCCGGGACGCCCCGTTGCTGGGGCAGCTGTGCGCTCTACAAGTTATCTTAACATAACATAACAACGTCTCAACAGGTATTAGTTACACGATTAATTTTGAAAAAATAAGTAAATTAGAAAGAAAAACTAGGAGCAGCAATGATTGATTACAGCAGTTATATTTCAAAAGTTGAACAAAAGGAATTTAAAGGCAGCATCAACGTTACTTTGATAATGTGCAATAAATATATAGTGAACACATAGTGCTCGTGGAGAAAACAGTGAGTGGTGCATGTGAAACACGTGAAGAAGTGAAGAAGTGAAAGTGACAGCCAACGGGCATTGATTTCAAATTTTATTAAACATGAGGTAGCGATAGAAGGTTTTTACAAAATCATGTTATAAGTCAGAGACTGTGAATCGCTGATTTGTGACAGTGGCATTTTACCCTTCATTATTTACAAGTCATCATCAGGATAAAAATGCACATAAATGATTGATAGCTGTCCTAGAATGTTTTGAAACTGTTGGAGTGGCGTGCCTTTGCCCTGAGGGGACAAGGGACTCCACAAGGAGAGTTGGAACATGGAGTACATCAAAGAGGAATAAATCCTATGGCCAATGGTGGTTGAAGAGTGTGCCAGCCTGTTACACTACAGGGTAAACTATTTCAACCAGTGGGCAAATTATCCTAATTCGTGGTGCACAGCTCAGCGGGTAGACGGAGAGGTGGGGAGCGCGTGGGGCCCAGCCGGGCTCGCTGGAATACGGATGGCGCTCATATGAGGAGCAGAGGGACCCAGCATGGTATGTCATGAGTCAAGGAATAGGCTGGGGCAGCGAAGCTTCTTCCAGGCAGGCGCCCGCGTTAATGCATTCTGCACATTATCGAAGTAACGCTGAAGCTGCCTTTAAGCTCTTTTTGTTCATCTTTTGAAAAATAACTGCAGTAATAAATTATTGGTGATTCTAGTTTTTCTTTATAATTTACTTATTTTTTTAAAATGAATCATGTAACTAATACTGTTGAGACATTGTTGTATGTTACTATATATCACACTGGTCTCAACTGGGTTTTACGGGTTTCTCCTGCTGTGTATATTATTACTGGCTTACATTTAGCAATGCAAAAACAATGTAATAACAGTTTGCATTAGAAATTACACATTTGTGTTGGTTAGCAATTGGATCTGCATAATGGATATTTCTGACGCACCTTGCAAACTTGAAAAACACTACATTTGTCTGTGTATGCAGAGATGATGGGCTGCTAGGTAGCCTCGAGCACAGCGGTTGGCACATCACCATGCTGACCCCACTGCAAGGCTGATCAACGGCTGCAACTTTCCCGCTACTGAGGACCTGGAGCCCGGCCCTTAAATTCAACCTATAACTATAATTCTTGCGCTACCGACCAACCTCTTGTAGCGGCTAGTTTAACGTCCTTGTGGCCATCCTTTTAATTAGGTCACTTATTCTGACCTTACGGCAGCCGTACTTATCTTGTCGATCACTCCGTGATGACCATCTGTACTACTGTTCGCCGGACCATTCTGACTGCTAGCTACATAGCAACTTCCCAGGCACTTGCTTTATTGCTTAGTCCTGATGATGATCCCATGACCATGTTGGGGATCGAAACGTCGTCGACTCTCACATCTTAACTCTAGACTGTAAATTCTCATTATATGTGGAGTACAAGATGTATCGTTGATTGTGACTTCTTGCAATTTATATTTTTACACTAAAAGTCACTTTTAAGTCACCTGCCTGTGGTATGGAAATCAGCTGATTTCCCAATACCCTGTCACGTCCCACCCACTCACCAATTTACGTTTTGTTTTGTCGTATTTTGAATAAATCCTTATATTTGTCAATTTCAGACACGTACAGACCCAATCTTCATTGTAATATTGTGGTACATTTGAATTTAATTCATTACCTTGGAAGGGACCACTGTCTCTTGAAATTAACTACTGCCCTTGGTCCCTTTTTGACTGTAAGGGTTTCCTTGTCCTTTTTCTCGGGCTGCTAGGTACAGCACGCCACCATCCCTGAATTTACATTTCAAAAGTATAAACCTATAATGTTTTATAATGCATCTGTGTCATTAAAGGAACAGCTACTGGTGTGCAACAAATATATTTTCTGTTTGAAAAGACATCAGCTGGATCACTGCTTACTTATACTGTTGCACCTAACATAATTGTTTTGCAGTTTCAACTTCCCATTTGGTAATTCTGTAACACACATTTTGAGATGTTGTTGACTTGTTGGTGCAATGAGAACGCAATTATGAACACAAACCATAGATACATATCAAACACATTAGCAAATAGGAGGTTAACGCCCCTTTCACAACATCTCATATTACAAATATAGAATCAATGACAATGGTTAGTTTTGCATTTTGAAACACATCAGATTCTAAAAATAACCATTTTAAATAATAGAAATCTGTTTTGAGTACTCACACCCTATTTTCTTAGGAAAAAGAGCCATTGGGACAGTAGAACTTGATACCTGGGCCACAGTCCAAAACGAATGATGGCATGGACATCCAATTTGCCATATGCACAACGTATCCATTTTTCACATAGTTGTGTCACTTTGTGTGATTTTGCTAATGCAAGGCTATAATTTGTGTTGTGCATGACCCAGCTTTATTTAATTAAGCATTGCATCCTATAGTGAAGAAGACAACATATTGCCTCTGGTGCATATACATCAAGATCAAGATTTGGGTAAAACAATGGCGCATTTCCAGCCTTATGTGGTCCTGCACCATCTCATGATGATGTGCTTCTGCCAAAGACTTAGGGCCTTATTTAGAGTTTGGCAGATGGGTTACTGCATCGCAAATGTGACACATGTCCTGTCTGCCTTATTACAAGTGCATTACATCCAATGGCACTTGCAATAAGGTAGATGTGACGGATATCAGTGACGTTTGTGACGGAGTAACCCGTCCACCAAACTCTAAATAATAATAATAATAATAATTCCATTTGTAGAGCGCCTGGTTACACCCAACGGTGTGTCCCCACTCTAGGATCCAGACCCCCCCAGAAGGAGAGCAGAGATAGCACCCAAGGGAGCAGGACCAGTACAGGAAGGCATAAGGAGAATCTCGGATTAGGGGTAAAATATCCAGGTTTGTAGATCTTTACGAAAGATGCTCTCAGTGGGTTCAGCTCTCAGGGTCAGCGGTAAGGTGTTCCACTTTTTAGCTGCCAGATAGCCAAAGGATCGTGCTTCCATACTGGCCCTTTGGAATTTGGGCACTTTGACCAAGTGGGCTCCTGTCAACCTCAGATTACGTATAGGAATATAGGGGGTTAGCATGGGGTGGAGATAGCTTGGACCTCTCCTCCACAGAGTTCTGTGGCAATAGCACATAGCTTTCTAGATGATCCTTTTATCCACTGGCAGCCAGTGGAGGGTGTCCAGAGCTCTGGAGGAGGATGATCTTCTGGGAAGATTCAGGCCCAATCGGGCGGGCGCATTCTGGATGCGTTGAAGTTTGTTGAGACATTTTTTAGCGGCTCTTAGATAAAGTATATTGCTGTAGTCAATCTGAGATGTGACTAGACCATGTACAAGAGTTTTTCTGGCCGTGAGAGGAAGTAGGTCAAGAATTTTTCTTAGGACTTTAAGAGTCCCGAAGCATTTTCCAGCTACCTTCCTGATTTGATTCTCAAAGAAAAGTTTTGGATCAAACCAGACCCCAAGATTTTAGATTTTTTCTTTGGGGATAGATGTTGGCCCCAAGGTCTGGGGCCACCAAACCAAAGACCAGATTGAGGGGGTTTTCCCCACGATCAATACTTCAGTCTTATTGCCGATCAATTTAAGGCAATTGTTGGACATCCATGAGGCCAGCTCCCCTACACAAGAAGAGAACTGATTGGCAGCTGTCTCTGTGTCCTGGGATAAGGTGACAATCAATTGCGTATCATCCGCGTAAGATACGATGGCTACTTTGTATTTTCCCACAATTTCTGCAAGGGGACCCATATAAAGATTGAAGAGAGTGGGGCTCAGTATCGAGCCCTGTGGGACCCCTTGCGTGAGCGGAATACTTTTGGATGTGTGCGGATGTTGAGCGACTTGAAAGCTGCGGGAAAGGAGAAAGGAGGTCAACCAGCAAAGAGCTGAGCCCCCAATCCCACAAAGCCTTAGTCTATGCAGGAGCAAGTTATGGGATACAGTGTCGAAAGCTGCACTTAGGTCCAGCAGGACCAGTGCAGCGGTATGGCCTTCATCAGCGCTTTTCCGCAAGGTTTCAGTTGCGAGAAGTAAAGCTGTTTCGTGGCGTGGGAATCTCTGAAGCCAGATTGAGAGGGATGAAATAAATTGTTGAGATTAATGTGGTTAACCAGTTGGGTGTTCACCACTTTTTCCGCAATTTTGACAAAGAAAGGCAAGAGCAAGATTGGACATAAGTTGTCTAGCAGACCAGGGTCGGCGGAAGGTTTTTTTTTCAGAGGGAGAACTATTGCTTGCTTCCACTTCAGTGGAACTTCGCCGCAGCGAAAGGATATATCTATGAGTTTTTGGACATAGGGCAGAATAGCGTCTATTCCTTGCATCAGGATTTTAGGCGAGGCTGGATCCAGACTCGATGCTCATGGCCAGACTCTTAAGATCATCCAGCACAGGGTTTTAAATTCAGAGAGATCAATCCCCTCAAAAGAAGTGTTGTAGGGGGTGTCAAGACTGATACCACTATGTGCTTCTGACGGGAATGAGTTGTAGATCTTTGTGACTTTAGATACAAAGAAGTCAGCCATATTATTGCAGTTCTCCAATGAAGTAGGTGAGGGGGCCTTAGAGCAGTCAAGTTAGGACAAGGATTTAAGTATGGAAAAAAGTTCTTTAGATAAGTTGTTGTCTTGCTCAATTTTATCTGTGTAAAAGGCGCAGTGTGTTTTCCTAATGAGTGCGTGATAGTGTTTAAGCTCATTCTTATAGATAGTTTTACTTGGGGGGGAGTAGTCCTTCCTCCACTTACGCTGAAGGCGTTTACACATTGTTTTTTGGCTACCGTCAGAGTTTCATTGAACCAGGCCGCAGAGTTCCGCCGTCTCTGAGTGTTGTGAGTGGTCCACGGGGCTATTTCGTCTATGGCTCCTAGAATCCATTTTTCGACATCTGAGTTGGCTATATTGATGTCATCTCCTCGTTGGAAATTGGAGCTCAGAAGAGTCTGAGTAAAGATTTCAGTATTGAACTTAGTCCATTTCCTACAGGTGATCCTCTGGCTCGACCTGGAGGGAGGAGGAGGTCTTGTGAGAGGGGTAAAAAAGGCCACCAAATGGTGGTTTGACCAAGGGACTACAGTCGGAGTGTCCACTTCAATCTCCGGGAATTTGGAAAATATTGGGTCTAGTATATGTCCTAGTTGATGCGTGGGGTATTCACTTTTTGACTAAGTCAAGCCTTTAGTTTTGCTGTGAATCCCAGCCATCCCCACATCTCTTCGGTGTAGAATCAAGATCGTAAAGTCTTAAGAGAAAGTACATAAGAAAAGATACGGGAGCACTTGCTGTGATGAGCGTTGTCCAGCATACATAGAATGGACTTGTGTCTCCTAGCAGACCGGTGCAATGACTGACTCACTGACAACAGGTGAAGTGAGTTCATACAAGGTACATTAAATGCCAAAAGATCCACTGACATAAACTACAAAGTAAGATCTTGTGCAGTGAGGCTTTACCCACTTTACCCACTTTTGGGGTGAATAGCTTACTCTGATTTAGGGTAGAGGAGGCATAAGTGAGGCCAGGTGACAAACAGGATATCAGCGCAGATCCTCAGGACACCAAGGAGCAGTAGACACCTGAACAGCAGCAGACAGATGGTAATTCAAACAAAAAGCCCTGGAATGTAGGAAGGTAATGTCTAGCCTAAAAAAGAGGTCTGGGAAGGGAAAAGGGTGGTGGGAGGAAAGGTTGAATGGACGAACTAAGAGTGAATGGCGAGCCAATGCAACTATAAATCGCTGCCAGGTAATGAGACATTCAATGTCACTAAGTATCTGCTCTAACACTAGTATGGATTCCTGCCTCTGAAGTTCCCACCTTTGTGGTAGTTAAGCGTCTAATGTTTCCCAGATTCCTTTTACATCCTCAATTTACCAGACCCTTCCTTGTCTGATTCCGGTGAATCTATGATTTATGTTGGGGAAGGTGAAGCATAGCAATCATGACATTGCTTACAGCGGTCCAGACAGGTCTTAATTTTAGCAGATGACTCTCTGACCTCCTCCTTACTCGCTCTTAGACTAAAATAGTGACACAATCTCATCTGAAGCAGGAAGTTTTAAGCTTTAGTACTAAACTTTTTAGATTATGAATGTTTACACTTTGTTAAGAGACACAGCAAGGGTTCAGGTACAGTGAACAATGTCAGGCACAATAGTAAGAATTAATTTATAATATTTTTAGCATCTGTAAAGAGTGAACAATCACCCTTAGGTAAAAAACACACAGGTTTGGCAGTGTACCCCGTAAAGACCTAGCACCTGACCCACTATCCCTAATTGGTATAATTGGATTTCTCCAGTAATAACGTGTGCACACCGTTAACACACCCACTGCCGCGGTGCAATCCAAAAAAGGATTATAACAAACAAACTAAAGCGCAAAGGTGCACCACTTCGTAACAAGAAACAACAGACACATTACAAATCATCAGATCCGTGTCCATAATATTTTCCATATGTTTTCTTCTTTTATTTTTCAAAATATTCTTGATGCGTAAAAAAACCACAGCCGACGCGTTTCGTCCAATAATGGACTTCTTCAGGGCTGTAAATTTGACAAACATATATATGTACATAAATATATATATATATATATATATATACACAGAACATCACCAACATCAATATTCACATTCAAACAATATATATATGTGCAACTTATACACAAAAGAATAAAAAGACCATGAAGACAAGACAAAAAAATCACATGACTATTATACTTAACGTATACCAATTTCATAACATATCTAGACTAACACAAACTTCTATCTGACAAACACCTGATTTCAACATTTATATACAATATTTAGATAACTATAAAAAACTTTACGATTTTTATAAAACCATAAACAAAATTACATTTATGTAAATGAGTTTAAAAAAGAGGATAAAAAGAGAGATCGCAGAGAAAATGTTTACGGGAAAATCCTGAGAAAAAAAGTGCCGAGAAATTTATAGAGAGAATTCATAGAAAAAATTCATGAGAAAGAAAATATAAAAAGTATATATATATATATCATATTATCTCCTCCTGTGATTGAGCAATCAATACTATGATTTAGAGCAATAACCCTGTATACCCCAAGATTAATAACCAAAACAAAGTGAACAGGAAAGAACAGAGGAGAAAAGGGCTACCAAAAGCCTCAGAGAGACCAAGAGAGAGCAGGGAGGGTATAGCCATCACTCGTATAGAGGTACCCACCATTGAAGCCAGAAGGGCGGACACTCCTGGAGATAAATCAACATCCAAGTTCCACCCCCTGGGTGTATATTGATTCTTATCCTTCGTATACTGTACCAAAAAGGAAATATATAGTACAATATCACCATGTAGTCCTTCTAAACTAATCTTTCTATCTGTAATGAATGATATGTATCTTGGTGCTAATCCTCAGAGAAACAACAGTCGCTCACCAAAGAGTTTGGAGCTGATTATCAAGGCAACAAACATGATTTAGAGTTCTTGGAACGCATCAAAGAATCTTCAGAACAGATTGATAATGGTAAAGAGTTCCAGTGCTTTGCAGCTACTACCAAAAACATGCGTCCACAATTGAAACTTGGGCACTGGAACAAGAAAAGCATTTTCAGAGCAGAGCTCACACCTGAGGAAATAACCCATAAATGTCTGTGGTAATGGGGTGCTGTCCAAATAAGGCCTTAGGAACAAGACAGAGAGAGATTTGAACAGTTCTTTATTTGACTGGGGCCAATGTAGTGACTTTAAAGTAGGAGTGATAGAATCTGTTCTCCTCAGGTTCAATACCAACGTAGTTGCTGCATTTTGCACAGCACTGCGCAGTCCACTACAAAAACACTGTGGGCCGAATGAGATAAGGCAGGTCCTGAGGCGCATTTTAATATACCTAAGCTAAGGACAATAAATGAATTGTATATGTTAGCAACTATTGCGCAATTTTTGTAGTGAATGTATATATGTTAATTTTTTCGCTTCAGGATTGTGTTTGAGATGATACTGGAGAATGTGTTGTTATGGGAGGGAGTTGTGGGTTTATTTAGATATGTAGGATTTATTTAATTTTGTGGTTCTTTTCATTATTTTTGTTGGGGGAGTGGGTGGATTAGTTGCTGTTTTTTAAACATACCTCAGGTGCCTTTGAACATTTAACAAATTATTGTACTTCATTGGGTAGCAAGCAGTTTATACATAACACCTTATGTTGTACTTAAAGTATGTAATGCCACATCTTTAACAGAATAGTATTGCAACTATAGAACATCAAATCATCTGGTGGAAACGTAGAACAAGTAACAATGAAGAAAGAAAAGGATTAAGCTAAAAAAATAAAAAGGGAGGATAGGGGACAAATGATAGGTCAAGGAAAGGCCATCAGTCCATCTGTAGATATTAGTGGTACTGATGAGGCAGCGCGCAAAGACATTTTCAACACAGAAGACAAAACAGAAATAGGGAGGGGGAGGAGAAAGTTAGTCCCGAGAGGAAGGGGGAGGGTTACATAATCATTGCAGTACTTCTGGTAAGATTACAAGTCATCTTTCTGAAGTATGTTCTACCTCGCATGGGAGGTGGGGCAGATCCCTGTAGCTCAAATCCCTCCTCATTCGTGTGGTGCTTAAGTTTGGTATTGGAATAAAGAGCCCCCTCATCGTCCTGAGATGCCCCGCCCTCTCTTCTGATGAACCAGGCATACTAAGCAGACCTCCTCTTCAAATCCGATCCGGGATATGCCTCGACATTTTCCAGCTCCCCTCCTGGTTGTTTGTTTTGAATGCTTATATTTCCAGGTGTTCTCAAATCGTGCTTATTGTCAGAGATTAGAGTTGTCAACTTTTCCATTGTAAAAATCTGCCATATTTTTGTTCACCAGATACTTGGGGGAGTGGAGTGAATCCTCCTGTTTCCAGTATTCGGCCTGAGTAAGACTTCCAGCTACCAAGCAATGAGTAATGAGTTTAGCTAACATAGTATGTTGTGGATAAATATTGTCCTCACATGGCAGGTCTAGCAGCATCACAGCTGGGTCTATGGGTTGCACCACATCCATAATATCCTTCATTAGTTAAAGCAGTGAAGCCCATTAGAATAATTTTTGGACATGACTTCCAAATATAAAAAAAGGGACCCTTGCAAGTTACAACCCTATCAACATAAAACCAGAGCCACACATCGGTGATTTAAGTACCATTGTGTAATTACTTTAAAATCATTTGACCTACACTGGGTACAACCAGAGCTTTCCTCTGTCATCAGCCATATCTTGTTTCAATCGTTTATGGGTAATTTGCTGCCCAAATCTCTCTGCCATTAGATTTCATCGTTATACAGCCTCACTATCCCATTTCATGTGGAAGCTGGGACAGTACCTTCCCTAATGGAGTTATTGCCTGAGCACGCCTGTTCTTTGTTGATGCCTAGTGAAAGGCCTTTGCTGATCTATATTTGTCTCTAAGCGGGATTTGAAAGTGGATGTTACAAAGCTCTCTGGGCCAGATGTAGGTAAAAAGATATTTGCGATTTCTTAATAGCGATTTTTACCGAATCGCTATTAAGAAATCGCAAAACGCTATGTAGATAAAAATTCACAAACAAATAGCGATTCCCTAAAATTCGCAGACCCACATACCGAATCGGTATTACCGATTCGGAATTAGCGAAATCGCAATTTTAAAGAATCGCAATTTTGCGAATCTGCCATTCAGGTGCATTCTGATGACATCACACTCAGGAAGTGGCCACACCCATGCTGTTTCTGAGTGTCTGAGGCTGTGGGAGAGGCAGAGAGCAGAAGCACACACCCAGGAGCTGTACAGGAGTTACAGGCAGACACCAACTGACAAGATGGACACACAGGAGAAGGGAAAGGAGCCTGCAGAGAGGAAAAGGAAGCACAAGTTTAGCGAAAAGGAGTTGGAGGTCCTCATTGAAGAGGTGGTGAAGACACATGATCAGTTATTTGGCAAGAAATCCCTGCATGTCCCGGAATCCCAGAAGAGAAAGATCTGGCTGGAAATACAAGGCAAGATCAATGCCATTGGGGTCACCCAGCGCTCCATCGACGACCTGAAGAAGCGCTGGTATGACTTGCGCTCCAGGGCGAAGGAGAGGATAGCAGACAGGCTGAAACAAGCAAAAAAGACAGGTGGCGGACCATCCACAGCGCCTGCAACCACACCCCTGGATGATTTGGTGGAGTCCACCCTCCAGCCTGAGACCATCAGTGGCATAGGAGACGTGGACAGCTCAGCCCGAGACAACACCAGACAAGGTAAGATGCATGCACAGCATGGCCTGAACCCACCCCCTCCCCAATCCCTAATCCCCAATCCCCCATGAGCAAGTTAGAATTCCACTCCAGTCCATATTTTGCTAACAACCAGCAATGCATCATGGGAGACATAGTCCCAAAACCCATATAGCATATCAGTGAGATTTGTGAACACATTTGCAGGGGCCTCACATCAGTCAATTACCAAGCGGAGGACTGTTAGTGTGAATAGCAACTCATGTAATTTAATGTTACACAAATGCTGCAAGGCAAGTCAGTAAATGGACATTCTGTCTCCACAGGCGAACCTGCGCCCCAAACAGAAGAGAGGGAGACACATGATGCACCTGGGCAACAACATAGTCAGGAGGAAGAGTCCCAGACACCCACAGATGACACACCTACACCACCACCCAGACCTAGGAGGTACACAGTGGAAACACTACAGGAGATGGAGGGGGCAGAGGAGGAGAGCACGGGAGCTCCACAGACCATGCCCGAAAAGCCAGCACAGTCGCCCGAAACACAGTCAACCATGCAGCGTAGACACACCAGTGGTCTCCGACGCAGACCAAGGGCACACAGTCCGGCCGAGCAGGGTGATGAATCCAGTGTCTTCGCAGGTCTTGAGGGCACCATGGTGAAGGTGCAGCGGCTGCAAATGAAGACAATGCGATTAATGCAACGCCAGATGGTGTCCATGAACAAGAACCTGAGGGACATTAAGGAGGGCATCAATGGGCTGAACACCACTGTTGCTGAGGGCATGCAGGACATGACTGAGGCAGTACGGCAGTTATGCAGCAAATCGGACAGTGAACGTGGCACAAGGCACAGGGATAAACAGCGCATGGAGGGATAAACAAAGGCGGTCAACAGCCTATGCAATGCCACATCTGTCCTGAGCAGACGCACAGTGGCCATGCAGTTGGAACTGGCCCACTGCAGCCAGGATGTTGGTAGGGGGTTGGTGCAGGTCACCACTGCTGCTGAACTGCTCCAGACAGCCAACATAGCTATCACAGGGTCTGGGGATGGTGGAGACAGTGAGGAGGTCACCAGCCGCAGCAGCATTACTCCACCCGTCGCTGAGCCCAGACGGCGTAGTGCAAGGCAAGGGCCATCAGCAGAACTGTCGGCAAGGGAGGGAAGTGTGCACACTGAGTGAAGCACTGCTGGGCGTGGGCGCAGGAAATAAGTCCATGCTGTGGCTGACATATGCTGATGGGTGAGGTAGCCCATGTGACCCAATGACAGTGGATGACAATGTGCATGCAGTGTGGACATGCCATGATGGGCAACTCAAGGCACACAGAGGCCAGTATTGTGAGGCGGTGTGCATACATATAGCCTGATGTAAGGACAATAAAACACCGTTATACAAATATCAGTATCAGTATCAGCTTTGTGTCATTACTCACTTAGAAATAGTTGCGTGTGATCTCAGCACGTCTATGTCTCCCATCTGCCGCTCCTACAACACCTGCTGCGCTGTGAAGTGGCCGTGGACATTTCTCATCCTCTGAGTCTGAATCGGTGATTTCAACGGGGGTTCCCTTCTTTGTGGCCAGGTTGTGTAGCATAGCACAGGTAGCTATGATTTTGCAGCATATCT
Organism: Calotriton arnoldi; assembly: GCA_963921515.1. NCBI lineage: Eukaryota > Metazoa > Chordata > Amphibia > Caudata > Salamandridae > Calotriton > Calotriton arnoldi. The sequence goes on along the minus strand of CAWUFW010006279.1, from coordinate 808,734 downwards.
CGGGGCGGTACTGCCGTGCACCTCCACTTTTGTGAAGGCAGCGGAACCTGCTCTTCAGGAGTCCAAATGTCCGCTCCACCACATTCCGCGTAGACTTATGGGCAGAGTTGTATCTCCTCTCACTTGGGGTAGATGGGTTGAGGAATGGGGTGAGTATGAATGCACGCACTGCATATGCGCTGTCACCTAAATGAGAAAGGTAAAATACATCAATCACCGGCCACTTCCAATACAGCCAAGGTGTTAACAGAGTGTGTCACATGCATTTACTTAGCAGGTATCCTTCTCCAAATTCTCCCACAGCCAGACGTGTATAGATGCCACTGTGCCTGAAGATGTAGGAGTCATGCGTGCTTCCTGGGAATTTTGCTACAATATCAGTTATGATGTGTGGCGCATCACAGATTACTTGGACGTTGATTGAGTGATATGATTTTCTGCTACGATATATGTACTCAGTAGCAGAGGGTGGGCAGATTGCAATATGTGTCCCATTAATGCACCCAATGACATGTGGGAATCGTGCCATCTGATAGAAATCCATCTTGGTCTTATGCAGTTCCATTTGCGTGGTGGGGAACCGGATGTAATGGTGCATTCGTTGTAGCATGGCATCCAGGAAAGTGTTGAAGAAGCATGACAGGCAACTCTGTGAGACCCCTCCAGCTACAGCTATCACCCCCTGGTAACTACCTGATGCAAGTAGGTGCAGGGAACAAAGGACCTGCACATGTGGTGGAATTGCGTGCGCCCTGGGTGTCTGGTGCTCCAGGATTGGGTGCAGGTCACGTATCAGGTCTAGGATGGTGGTGGGGTGAAGCCTGTACCTCTCATGTATTTCTTCTTCTGTGATTTGGAAAAGGGTGATGCGCACTCTGTATATGCATTCCTGTCGCCTCCTCATCCTCTGTGCTGCTGCTTGCATCCGCATCCGCCTTGTAATGACATAGAGGGCTGCCATTGTGTTGGAACTGATGCATTCTGGGGCTGTTTATATGCAGTGCACCTGCTTACCACCTGCTTTGAGTTGGTGGTAATTTGCGACTCGCAAATAGCGATTTTGTGGTAAATCGCTATTTGCGAGTTTACTTACATTTCATTGCGAATTCATTTTTGCGATTTCGCAAATTGCGAGGCACAATTTGGGAGTCGGTGGCTCAAATTCGCAAAATAAGGAATCGCTAACTGCCTTCTCTGGTTTTTAGCGATTCCTTATTTTGCGCTTGGCTTTTTCCCTCTCTACATTACACGGGGCTATTTTGCGGTCGCAAACGTTGAAATTCTGCGAATTTCAGCGTTTGCGATCGGTATTTCGCTTCCTACATCTGGCCCTCTGTCCCTTAACTCCTCTGCCTCATAAAAGTCACTCAGCTTCTGTTGCTTTGCTCTTTTAGGGGTGATAAAATGAAGATCTCGTAGGCACAGTGGCAAAACAGGGTTGAAAGACAAATTAGTCAGTAGGGAGGGGAAGTCATTGATTTCTTGTTGAGTGTAAGGCCATTCCATTGATCTGTGCATTCTCATAGCCGGGAATTCCGTAATGATCCACCCTCTATGGCATGCAGAGAACCACAGTACATAACAAAGAGGAGTAAAGTATAACTCTACTTAACCAACAGCCAGGGCCAAATTCTTTTGTGTGTTCAACCAGTATAATGCTAGTCTAATTTGAACACCTACACAATAAAAGGCGATATCAGGCTGGCCCAAGCCTCCTTCGAGGGCATTTCTATATAATGTAGACTTAGGTACTCTCTGGGGTTTATTAGCCCAAACAAATTGGAAACAGCATTTCTGAATGTCTTTCATAGTGTGCCTCTGGAGTTTGAGTGGTAGAGTCTGTGCTACGTAGGAAAATCTTGGCAAAAACATAATTGAGTTGACCATACTAGTCCAAGATAAATCCAGATGTCCCCATCAGTATAGATCTTTAAAAAAGGTACTGAGCAGTGGTGGAATATAACACCCGTATAACCTGTTGTATGTCTTAGAAATCTGGACTCCCAGTGAGTTCTGCCAGCATCAAATGAAATTTTCAAAACAAACTCCCTCGTGACCTATATTGCTTTACTACTGGCTTTCACAAGCTCTAAAATGGGGCATCAACAATGTTAATCTCCACACAACAACTTTGATTCATATTTTATTTTGTTTTTCTTCTTTCATATGTATCAAAATTAACATTTAGACATTACATTTCTTTTCAACATTTTATCTATACATTGATGTAGATCAATTTTTTATCTAAAAATACATACACTCAATGTATTGCATTTACTTTAGAATTGTAACTTCTGTTGTAATGATTAAAATTAAACAATGAGACAAAAAGACAATCCCCCACATTTACACCTCATTCATGTGACCCACATCCATATCACTAGCATACTACACACTTTCATACCACGCCCCAGATCAACACTGCATGCACAGATGGGCCAAAAACGGGGTGATCACATCAACCCTCTATTGCTGTGCTGATATCTGGGGTGTCACTCTCTCTGGCCGACGTACGTTTCAATGGACAATATCAATAGTCTCCATCTTCATCAGGACCTGTTATTTGTATTATTTGTAACGGGTGAGGAATTGGGGAATCTAAAAGAAGGGAATACGTGGGAGAAACAAAACAATTTTTTACTTATCGTTTTCTTTGATCAGTGAAGCCAGAGGGGTAACGTACAGATTAAAAAGGGTGGGGCTCAGTGCCGGCCCTTGTGGTACACCACAGGAAAGAGTGAAAGATGTAGATCTGGGACCGTTACATTCCACAAAACTGCGTTCTGTCAGTGAGAAAGGAACCCATGCCTCAGTATGTATTGATCAAGGAATGTGAAGGTTCTGCCACTGACATGTCATAAGACTTTGTACAGGTAATTTTAAACCCCAGCGCCTGTGAAAATATATCTGACTCCTCGACCGATGCTGGAAAGGAGGACGCCAAGGCCATCCCCAAGCAAATTATATTATCTGCAAAGAGGGCCAATTTGTAAGTATCATTCTTTGTTGTCAACCCCTTTATTGCCTGGCTGTTGTTTATTTTCCCAATGTAGGGCTCTATGATTAGAGCAAAAAACAGAGGTGAAAGAAGACACCACTACCTGGTACCCCTTTTTAGATAGATCCGTCGGTACCCAGCGCTGTTGATTTTGATATGCCATATAGGGCCTAGTGTAGTCTTGTCTAGTACTTTTCTCAGGAATCACCAACTAACTTGATCGAAGGCCTTCTCCACTTTGAGCAAGAGTAGTACCATCAGAGTTTTTCCACCAAGAGCTATGCTAATCAGGTTAATTGCTAGTCTGATGTTCTCTTTGTTTGGCGTTGTTTGACAAAGTCTGGTTGGAGTGGTAAAATTACCTCTGGCAAAACTGGAGGAAGCTGGGAAGTCAAGCTCTTCGTAAAAATCTTGATATCCTGATTAAGGAGAGCTATGAGGCGGTATCATGTGGTTAGTTTGGGATGCTTACCTGCTTTAGGGATGATAACTATTATAGATTCCATCATGGTATCTGTAACAGACCTTGAGGTCCCAATATAGTTAAATAGATTAGATGGGATTTCAGCCAATGAATCCTGAATGGTCAGATAAAAAGAGGCAAAAAGGCAGAATATCCATTGTGACCTGGTGCTTAATTACTTGGGTGCTCTTGTATTGAATGTTGGACTTCCTGGGGCGTTATAGGGGACTCGAGATCGTCTTGTAGTTCTTGAGGAGCAAGGGTGTGTAAAGCCCTCAAGGTAGGCATCCTGTAGCCTGTCCAGTAGGTCCCTAGTGTACAGAAAGGTGTAATAAGTGGTAAATACTGCTAGTGTTGCGTGGGAGGAGGTGTGCACAGCCCCTGTCTCACTTCTAATTTCTCTTATGTAATTACAATATTGTGCTCCTTTTAATTTAGAAGCCAAAATACGGTCGACCTTTCTGCTTTCTCATAATATTTTTGGCCTCAATATAGCTTTTTTTGCTGTTTCCCCAATCAGCAGGTGTCCCAGTTCACTTCTCACTTTGCACAAAGCTCAATGGGGCACATGCATCAACATAGGCAATTGCGATTATTAAGGAATCGCAATTAAGGAATCGCAATTGCCTATGTATGTAGGTTTTGCTAAAATGTTAGCAATTCCTACATATTCCTTAATTGCGAATTGCAAATTGCGATTCGCAATTAAGGAATAGCTCCCAATTAATTCCTATGGGACTAGAGGCCCATAGGAATGCATGGGAATTGCATGCGCAATTTGCGAGTACCAAATAGGTACTCGCAAATTGCGCATGCAATTTCAAGGGGGCCAAAAGGCCACCCTGATGCACCCCTGAAACTGGCATGTGATCACATGTTGCGCACACACATGCCCCAAGGGCATGTGTGTGCGCAACATGGCACTTTGAAAAATGCACTTTTGTGCATTTTTCAAAGTTTTCGCAAATTACCATCAACTTGAAATTGATGGTAATTTGCGATTCCAAATTGCGAAATCGCAATTTGGAATTGCATGATGCATTGCATTTAAGGAATCGCAATTTGCGATTCCCTAAATGCATTCGCAATTTAGGTAATCACAAAATTTGCTATTACCTAAATTGCGAATTTGCATTTGGGTTGATGCATCCCAAATGCAAAAATACCGGTCACAAAGGGACAGATTCGCAGAATCTGCCCCTTTGCGACTGGTATTTTCAATGATGCATGTGCCCCAATATGTCTTAGAGTTAGTTTGTATTGCGAATCTAATTGCTGAAAGCGGATTCAAGTTCCTTTTTTTTTACTAAGGCAAATATGTCATTTTTTCCTATATCTTAGCGCAAAATGCAGACCTATTTCATGCTTAAAAATAGTGCAAAAAAAGCACCCCAAACAAAAGCCACTCATGTTCTGTTATTCCCGTGCATTCACAGTAACTTTGTACTGCAAACGATGAATAATTGTTAGAAGTGGCATAATGGCATCGTTTTGGGAATTTCGCGTAGCAAGCATAATGCGAAAGTCCTCAAATTACACGAATAATGCTGGCATAATAAAAATTTTGCCCAACCTTAAACAGAACATGCAATCACGTTCTTATGGGTGATGTGAACACCAAGCATCCTTGAGTCCTAGGTCCGTCATGCTTCTATTTAAGGCTTCTGGTGCTGGTGGAGCCCCATAATGAACTGTTGTCAAGCATCACATCAAAGTTTCCCTGGACCACCACAAGAACCTATTTAAATTCCCCAATTCTTGAGAGAAAAAAATTATACAATGTTCTCCAATCTTCATTGGGACCAAAAACTGAAAAAATGGTCATCATTCTATTCCCCACTTGACTTCGCATTCCTATTATTCTACCCAACTTGTCTCTAGAAACTGAGTAGAACCTAAACTGTAGCCCTTTTTCAACAAGATCACTACTCCCCTGGTTTTAGAGACTGCCTCAGCATGAAATTGGCATGTATACCAATATGACTTAAGTCAGCTAGCATCCTTTTCTAACAGGCCTGACTCTTGTAGGGGAGACGCGTACTTTGTGGTTATAAAGCCATTTCAGAAAGGCATGCCTCTTCACCAGAGGGTTCATGCCTTGCAATTAAGCATTAGCAGTGACAAATTGTAGACTAGCCATATCTGGAATATATAGGTTGGCTTCTAATGTATAAAAATACATTTATTCCGGGACTATACTGGCATTTAATTTCCTCAAATACAGTGGTTAACCTGAAAAAAGTGTAAGCTCCTGTAACCAGCATAGTTTTAAAGCTATTACCTGAGATGCCACTACATCCTGAACTTGAGAGCTGACCTGCCGGAGAACATGATAACAATTAAAAGCAAACTGAAATAGAGCTTGAAGACAACTTAAACATATTTAAAAAACGGTATGCACATCAATCTGTTCCATATATGTAGGCAGCTCCCACAGTGCTCACAAAGTGGAGTCCTGCCAGACCCTCGATCCTGGGTCAGGCCCAACTCCTAATATCATGATTCCTGCTAAAAAGTAGGAAGTGGGAGGCGTGGCTTGGTGCAAGAGGGAGTAGGAGGTGCTTCTCTTCGGCTCCGGCTCCCCGCTTGCCATTTACGCCTAATTACGCCTAGGGCATCTTCTGGAGCTCACTATCGGTGCCTGACTGCTGCCAGTGCACCCCGGGACAACACAGCTCAACCCAGGTGGGAACACAGCTGCGTCCTGTCTGCCATTTTGGGGCCTGGAGGCCGGGCTGCAGAAGATCAGAGCTGACCCCGTGGGCCTTGCTGCAGAGCCAGACCGCCCTCCTCTGCCGGGCCGAAGTGGGCTGCGGGGCAGTTGCAGCAGTGGAATCTGAGGCGTCCATCTAGACTGCAGCGAGAATCTGAACAATGCTGGAGGGTCCTGAGGCAGCCCTGAATTCTCTGGCCGGCCCCTGCAACAACCTGACCACCATCTTGACAGCCAGCAGTCTCCGGTCGGGGAGGCTTAGGGGACACTTTGAGACTGCCTGAGGCCCCTACTGGACCTGGCTACTATCCAGCGACTGGCCCCAGCTGAGAGAGGGAACCCCTGGGGTCGCCACCTGCCTATCCTTGGCATTCTCTGCATGACTGTGACCTGCAGGCTTGACCCAACCTTGTGGGCGGCCCTGGGCCTAGCTGGATCTGCTTGGCCTGGTTGGTGCCGTGGCCTGGGTGGGACACGCTTGCGGTGTTGGGACCCTCCTCCCAGCCGCGAAGGCTGCGCGTGACCCCCTGGCTCTCTGGGGCATTGCTGTTTTACCACTGCTGCCCAGAGCAGTGTTGAATGCCCCCTGTTGGCCCCAGTGCCTTCCTCTCTGAAGCTTACCAGCCAGTGTCTGCGCTATATGTTCTCTATGGCCCACAGCCCTCCTTGATGCTCTCCGCTTTGTGGCCACAGCCTTGCAGCACCTGTACTCCTTGGCAGAAGCAGCGATTGCAGGGGCGGTGACCCCGGCACTTTCCCAAGGATTTGGACCGCAGATCCCCTACTCCCTCTTTCCAAACCTTTGACTCTCAAAACACCGGGCGCCCGCCACTGGGCCCTCCACTGGGGGAAGCCTTCTGCTGCACCCTGCAGCCTGTCGAACTCACGCTGCCGGACACTATGACATTCTAGAGGGGCCCCTGTCTCCTATTTGCCACACGTCCTGCAGGGGTGACTGGGTGTAGATCCTTGCCACTGTGCCCTCTGCTCTAATCCGGAGATCTCTTCCAGCACTTAAGTTCTCACACTCTACTCACCGCATTGACATGACACACAGCAGATCCGCAAAAGATACCCCAGTAGCCAAACCAGAGACAATCCGGTCACCTCGCTGTGGCAGAAAGCAGCCACTGCCAATATGGACTCCTCCGGTGACCCTCCATGGGCCAGCTCTGACGACACCCCCCACCAGTGCCCATCACGCAGGCTAACATGGACAAGTTCTTGCAGGAAATCAGATCTGAAATAGGCTCACTCAAGTCGGATGTCAAGACCTGCATTCACAAACTCAAGCACGAGGTCACTGAAATTGGCGGGCTTGTGGATGATCTGAAACACACCGTTAATGGCCGCTCGAAGGATCAGGAAACACTATGGAACAGAGTCTCAGCCCTGGAGGAGCAGCACATCGAATTGCAATTGAAACAGGAAGATCTGGAGAACAGGAGGAAGAACAACATTCGCATTAGAGGCCTTCCACAGGGAGCAGAGGGCACAGACATAATGACCTTCACTGCCGGCCTCCTACACGAGATATGGGGCGATGATAATGCCTTCCCCCTGGCACTGGACAGAGCTCACCGGGTGGCCCCGATTCCAGATTGCCCGGATGTTGCCCCCAACATCCTGAAATGGATACATTTCTTCACCGAAAAAGAGGCTAACCTCCAGGCCTCAAGGAAGAAGGGGGACATAGTCTTTTGGGGTCGCACGGTCCAACTTTTCCAGAACATCGCGCTGATCACCCTGCGGAGGCACAGAGACTTCAAGCCCATCACGGATAAACTAAGAGATCTCAACATCTGATATCAATGGGGCCACCCCTTCACGATCATCTTCACCTGAGAAGGCAGGCGGAGAGCCATTCAATCCTTAAGAGAGGCCAAACAACTCCTTGGCTTGACACTTGACTCAGACGGAGATGACATGCACCCCCCTTGCTCCCCCAGTCAGCCACCCCTGAAACCGTGTTGGGCCACAGTACAGGCCTCATTCTCCTACAAACACAAAAGTGACAGGGCCTCCCAAGAGGCCAAACAGGATATCATCCAGCACATATGCAACTTAGAGAGAGGACCCTCGCCCAGCCCCTTGACCACTGGCTCTGTCAAGACCAAGCTCCCTGCTAGAAGTCGTGTGACAACGAACAGCTGGGCACCCGACCCCCCCCCCCAGGAACTGCTCAACCACTTGTCCACAGCTGTGTGATGGCTTGGCTCCCAATGCCACTCAGGACCAGGCTTATGCCCCCTGGACCTATCACCGGGCCCACCGTGATGGCTTTGCGAGTGACAGAATCAGAGGAGAATGAACTACTCTGTCACCCCATGACTGCTAGCGCTCCTCCTGGGATGCTCCCTACCCTGGCTATTGCAAGCAGCGGGACCGGGAGCCTTTGAGACTCCATTCTTCTTCACGAGCCCCCTCGATTCAATCCATAGGAGAGTGACTTCTCTTGAATGGCCTCCTTGCGGGAACACCGGACATTGCAGGATTTGAATGGAGCAGTTTGACCCTGGTGGCCGCATTTTGTGTTCTTGTCTAACTTCCCTTTTCTTCCTCTTAGGTCGTTGAGAGCACTGAGAAGGCTCACTTTGCAATGCCTACTCCTCTATGCCACCCCTCCATGTCAACGCCACAGGATGGTCAGCAAGAATCTGCTTCCCATTCCTCCACTCTTGAGTCACAATAGTCACCCACCCCTATCTACCCCATGGGACAGGACCCGACAATTCTTTGCTCCCATGGCCCCTGAGATAGTTTGCATTTCTCTACGCTGCACCTCTCACATCCTCCCATGTACTCTGAAGGCGTGCAGCACTTCTCTCTCCCATGGCTGGTAACCCAAGTATTAAACTCCTATCTCTTAATACACGGGGACTGAGCGCACCTAACAAACGACACCAGGTATACCGCTACCTCCTTATGCAGGACCCCCATGTTATATACCTGCAGGAAACCCAGCTACTCTGCTCCCCGCATGTCCCATCCAAAATATCCTATTAGCTACTGGGCACAAGCCACGACTAAAACTGCTGGCCTCCTTTACCACCAAGATACTAAAAATTGGGGGGGGCGATAATGGCTGCTTTCTATAACTCACCATCCAACGGGGACCTCGACACCTTACTCTCCTGAATATTTACGCCCCTAACCAAGCCCAAGATACATACCTCAGAGCCAGCCTATAAGATCATGCGACACAGGTTGGCGGGGACATTGTGGTGGGGGGTGACTTTAATCTGGTGTGAGATCCTGAACTGGACTGTAGTGCCGCTTTCTTTCAGGGAGTGGGAGCAATGTCTACTGCCCTCTAACGTGACCTCACTGACCTGGGACTGGTGGATGCTTGGAGATACAGTCACCCGGGGTTCAAAATTATTCCTTCTATTCCCACGTCTACTCCTCATACTCACATATTTATTACTTCCTTCTCACCCCCACATTGCTGCAGAGCCTGGACTCTGCTTGCCTTTCAGATATTTCCATCTCCGACTATGCCCACTTAGAGATCACTCTAGCCAAGGCAGGATCCACTGCGCCCGTTTGCCCCCACTGATGACTCACACCCCATTTACTCAGGGATCCCGTGGATGTCGCTGAAATTAAAAAATAAATCGTTGCGTACTTCGAAACCAATACTATCCCCGAGATCTCGGGACAAACTCTGTGGGATGGCTTCAAAGCCACAATACGGGGGACCATCTCCTCTATTGCCATCGGTCACATGCCTGACTGATTGAGACCGGTCTCACAGCAGACATTAAAGCCATGGAACGCCTTGACTATTCTGCCCCATCTAGACGCACCAAACAGTACTAGCCATGCTCAGAGGCCAGTTATGAACGCTCCTTACTGGCCCTAAAGCAGAAGTACTATGAGGGGGGGAGACAAAGTGGGCTCCTTACTCACCCTCAGACTGTGCCAACAAACCGCACAAGCACACATCTCTAAAATTAAGCTGGGCTTAATTTTAGAGGTACTAGGGAAACGGCAAAACAACAGGCGTTTCACGACTTTTACCAAATCTATAAAGTATTTAGGATGAAACATTACCTCCAACTTAGCTTCCTGGATGCACACCAACTAGCCAGAATATCGGCGCTCGGTCCTAGATGACCTCCGCGGATGGAAGCCGCTGCAGGTATCCTGGCTAGGACGCCTCAACGCGGTGAAAATGTCCATCTTGCTCAAAATCCTTTACCTGTTTCAGACGCTGCCTACCCCCATCCCAGAGGACACTATCCTCAAATTCCAACGGGACATACGCAACTTTATCTGGGGTGGGAAACAACCAAGGCTATCTAATTCCATATTGATGCTCTCCAGGAACCTGGGGGTCTGGCATACCCCAACCTCCTTGAATATTATTGGGCGGCCCACCTACGATACATCTCGGAATGGGTTGTCCGAGAGAGCGAGAAGCACTGGTTCCACATGGACCGTGCGGTGGCCTGTAGACCCCTCTGGGACTTGGCATGACTTCCCAAACCCGCTCAATCCTGGAGTGCCTACATAGCTGTCCCCACCAAAACGGTCCTTGAAATATGGGACAACATCGCTCTTAGGAGAGCCTTCCCCTCTCCCAGCACCTCACTAGCTCGCAACCCGGAGTTTGCTCCAGCGCTACAGACCCACTCCTTCGTGGACTGGAGGGAGTGGGGATGTCGCACCCTCAATGATCTATTCGAGGGCGACCAGATTAAGACCTTTGATCAGTGTAAGCAAGAATTCCGGATTCCAGAGTCAACTAGACTTCAATACAACCAACTGGGACACTGGATGCTCCACCCACCACTCCAACACCCAAGGGGCCACACGCTCACTCACTTGCTTTGAGGCACTGGTCCGGTCCTTCAGCAGAACAAGGAGCTTGATCTCCCGCACTTATAAAGTACTTCAACATTCGTCCCCACCTAAGACTCACCCCTACCAATCCCAACGGCACTATGACATTCCTGAAGGAGTTCCCAGAAACAATGGGACCAGTTATGGTGAGATATCCCCAAGTTGTACAGGAGCATACCACAATGCGAGACGGCATATACACTGATGTCCCTGTGGTATTAAACCCCAGCAAGCTTGCACACTATATACCCATCTGCCTCTCTGCTATGCTGGAGATGCAACTTGGCAATGGGTGATTTCTTTCACCTCTGGTGGTCTTTCCCCCTCATAGCAACCTATTGGAAAGCGGTCCTGAGCCACAGCAAGGGGGTTGTGGGCTACCCGCTCCCTGACTCATACAACACAGTGGTATTAGGCATTCGCCCTCTGACTCTAAAAGCCATGACACACACAGACTGGCGACTCATAGCCCATATGCTAGGAGCAGCTAGGCAACTAATTTCCCTTCACTGGAAGAATGCCTCTGCCCTGTCGATTGCCCAGTGGTTCCAATGCCTTTGGCACGTCATGGCCATGGAACTTTTATCCCATAGGGTGTCCTACTCTGACAAGAAATTCACATACATATGGCAGCCACTGATAAGCTACTTCACCCGATTGGAACACTCTTGTTTTACACCACCCAGGCTAAAAGCCCTCAACCTATTCAACTAATTCCCCTCATTGGTGTGACGCCCACTTGAATGCAAAGAGGTCGGCCTTCCCCACCTGGCCCGCACCTTCCCACCCCTACCCACGATTTCCCCACTACCTTGGACTGAGCAGCTTCTGCAAACCAACTTCCCTGAATAGGCATCACCACACATATACCTTACTATGACCCTTCCTATGATCTGACTTGTTATGTTCTTAGGATTGGATACTACTTCCCCTATTACTGCGCTGTGTACTCGATTGCTGTGCTTTCCTGCAGGCCTAACACTGATGTAACCTTGACAGGGGGCTCGCCTTGTGAACTTGAGTCAATGCATATTTTTTTAATGCCCTGATGACTTTCTATTTCTACGTAATCTTGAATCATTGATATTGATCGAATGCCTACACCTGTTATGGCTTTGTTGCTCATGTATTTTTCTGTTCTCAAAAAGTCAACAAACAGATTTCTAACAAAAGAAAATAGTAGGAAGAGTGACGGTACATAGGTTTAAAAATTAGCACTATGATCGAAGTCGACCGGGACAGAGGAAAATTTGAAGGACGCAGTGGTTAAAAGTATTAGTCAACAGGGAGACCCTATATCTAGATTACATTTTTAGAGATCCAGGGGAACCCCATCTGGGCCTGGGGCTTCGCCTGATGAACTCTGGTGAATAGCAAGTGCTATTTCTGTAATGTCGAATTTGACTGTATGGTCTGCAGCTGGAATATTGACGAAATACATGGCATGAATACAGTCAGCATTGAAAGTATAGATAGTCTGGAAATGCAATACCTATTGTGCCTCCTGCATATGGGTAATCATTGCAGAAATGATATTGCCGCTTGTTTTGATGGCATTAACCGTGTTCTCTTCCCACAAAGATAGTAGGAAGTATTAAGCATGTGCCAGAAAACTTTAGGGTTGTGACTGTGATTGTTCCACGTTCAGCATGAACTTACTAGCAGACTGTCCATTATTGCATTTGCATATTTTCATCAGTTTTCCCGCAGGTTCAATAACAGGAGAAGATGGTGGCCCGAAAGGCCGGTCCTCAATAACATTGGGCAAATTTAAAGTTTCATGGGCAATGGGAAAATTACTCACTCCGGGTAATGTCACCAGCATCGTCTGAGATGGCTACAGACAATGAGATCGAGGTGCCCCCTTCCAAAGACAACCTCCTCTCCATTAATTCTTATTCCTTAGTAATTGCCCCAACAACCCTCTAAAGGAAATTATCAATATCCGTGCCTCACTCACCTGGATGGGTGTTCCCCCCCACCTTGCATTTGCATATGACAAAAGAATAGTCACATTTTCAAGGGATGGAAGAAGAGGGGTGAACCGGCCTGGCCTCGGACGGACACTAATGGACGCAGACAGGTCCGCTCTTGGCTGCACTACAGGACGTCAAACAATGCTTTATGCGCATTGTCAGCCTCTCCCCACCTTCTTCTCCTCCCGGTGAGCTGGTACGCAAAGGTGGATTGTGGGAAAATGAGTTCTGCCCATGCCAGTTGAAAGAAAGAATATTCATTATTTAAGTGTGTTGATTGGCAGCTCAGTTGTAAAAGTAGACTTTTTACAACATTGCTCACAATGTCACTTCTCCTTGGGAGGGCAGCTGTGATGATTTCTGCTTAATGTCAGTTGCTACTTCTTTGTAAAGAGATTTATTGCGACATTTGCTGCAATGTTGTGTAGTATGGCACCAGTGGTGGCTTGCAGAGGGAGTGCTGTGGGGCAGTGGGGCGGGGGAGGGGCAGGGTGGGGGTAGTGGACTCGGATATACGACGGAACAGACTAAAGGAAGTAAATAAATAAATATAACTATTTACCTTGGGCGCGCTGCATTGCCAATTCAGCGATGCAGCGCGCAAGGTAAATAGTTTTATTTATTTATTTACTTCCTTTAGTCCATTCCGTCGTATGTCCGAGTCCACTACCCCCCCACCCTGCCCCTCCCCCGCCCTGCCCCACTGTCCCGCAGCACTCCCTCTGCGAGGCGCCACTGTATGGCACACACAAGTATCATTTTTCTAATCTTAACGATCACTTTTGTACTGTACAGTCACCTTCCAGCTGAGAGATCTAGGCAATGAAATCTATACCTAAATCCCAATCCCAAATGTTACTTCTATGATGACTCATGTTCTGGGGTGTGCAATATTGTATGACAGCTCTGGTGGTGTCTTGGGGTTATCAAATGGTGAAATGAGTGATGGTTGAAAAGCAAAGCCCTGGCCACCTTTGGTGAAAGGTGATTTACAAGTTAGGTATGTTGCACAACAGCACTCAGTTGATGGGGTGAGATGGGAAGATAGTTGCCTCACATATCTGGGTGCCCAAATATATCACACTCAAGGGGATCTCTTAGAGGGCAACATAGGGAGAGCTATACGGAGCACGAAAGGCAACTTTGACTTTTGGAGCACTTTGCCACTATCGGTAGCAGGCAGAATAGCCTTACTTAAAATGGTGACCCTACCGAGACTGTTATATCCCTTTGGAACCCTACCAGTTTGGATACCACCACGCTACTTTGTCCAACTCAAATCAATGTTCACAGGGTTTTTATGGGGAACAGGCAGGCGGAGAGTGGCGCTTAGCGTACTAATGAGACAGAGAGCGGATGGGGGTTGGGCGGTGCCTGACTTTGAGGCCTACTACTTGGCGGCGCAGCTCCAATGGCTTACGAAATGGGAAGCGAGACGGTTAAGGGGAGCGGAGGACGTGGGCGACGAGTTGATGACTTTGAGGCTCCTATCCTGCTTTATTTTCAGACTCCCGATCCAGAGCCAGGCCCTCCCCATGGAGTTAGATACAGCTAGGCGGTGCTGGCGCAGATACCTGCGGCGAGCCAAGATTGGGTGCCCTTATGCCCCAGAAATCCCGTTACTTATGTGCGAGGCATTACCGCACGGGGGCAGCTGGCAGGGTCTGTCGACTTGGGTGGACCGGGGGCTAGTTGCGATGGGGGATTTGTATGAGGGAGGGGCAATGATCCCATTCGATGACCTACAGGACCGGTACGACTTACCCAGGGGGACTTCCTCTTGCACGCTGCCCTCACTGCAGCTATACGAAAGCACTGGGGGAGGGGACTCACCGAACCAGCCACGTCGTTGGGATGCCAATATGTGGTGATGGCGGCAGGCACATTCAAGGCGGTCACCTGTCTGTTCAGGCGCATTACAAGGGAAGCTTTACCTCCCCTACTGGAGCTGCGCTTAAAGTGGGAGGCAGACCTGGGAGAAGCTATTCCGGAGAAAGCCTGGGGTGAGCTAGTTGAGAGGGCTTGGAAAAGCACCAGGAATGCGAGATTCCAACTGGTCCACTTTTACATATTGCACAGGACATATCTCACTCCGGAGAAAATTAATAAGTACTTTGCGATCCATACTGTGGCTTGTCCCCGGTGTAATATACACAATGCGGACTTCAAGCACATGTTCTGGGACTGCCCGAAACTGGGCACTTTCTTGGAAGAGGTAACTGAGATACTGGCTGAAGTCACTGACAGAGACACTGCGGCATCCCTCAAATATTGCTTGTTACACTGGTTCCCGCACACGTCTAAAAATAAAGTCACGAGGAAATTTTTAGACATGGGTCTACTCCTAGCCAAACGGGACATTGCCATGCACTGGAAAGCGAGACAAGGTCCAAGTGTAGTCAGGTGGAAGAAGGAACTCACTAAGTGGGCAGAATGCGAGGGAATAATTAGATTGCAACTTGCCCAAAGGACGGGGAACGAGAAAAGTTTAGATGCAGTTAGGGCATGGGAAGCGTTAGTTGCGACACTCAAGGCCCCGGTGGTTGAGAAGGAGGAGGATCCACTAGAAGCGCCGCTAGAGGAAATAGGTTAGACCACAGTCACCTGCCTCACCTGTTGGGGGTTTTAAGAAGAGGGTCTCTAGAAGTGGCAGGACGCCGACGGCACTGTCTGGGGGGTTTGCTGGGAGTGCCTCGGATCCACGGTGTGACCTCAATTATATGAAACGAGAATTACAAGAAAGGGCCTAACTGCCAGTGACACGCCTGAGGGGTGCGGGGGGATGGGTTGTTGGGGGTTAAGGGACTTCAACTCGAAACAAGATTGCATATACGAGCTCCAATTGATTACCGCTAGAAGTATGCTCAGGGAGTTATGGGAGGGGGGAGTAGTATATGACTTGTAACGGTTATTGCTGCTTTTTTTTCCTACTTCTGTATGCGTTGGGTAGGGACCTGGAGATCTATGATCCTGATCAAATGTTACACAATGCAGTGATGCCGCCTGGAACTTCATGTCAAATTCAATAAAGTTTGTTTTAAAAAAAAAAAGCACTCAGTTGATATATTTAACATGAGCAAATATAACTTTCAAGCTGTACATTAGGGTAAATGGGCAATGGGTGGATTGTCTATGTAACAAGTGCTAGATGTGGCATTCTCAGGAGAGCATCATTATGAAATGTTCCATTGATTAACATCAAAAATAATAACATACTCAAAAAATATCACCCAACAGAGGAACACATTAACTGGGTTTTGACTCATCATGGATGAACCAAGGTCTATATATTAGTGATAGTTGCAGATTTCTGTGTCACAGTATGATTCCATGTGATTGCTTTCGCCTGAGAACTGTAAACCCACAGGGTAGTCTTTTGCTGTTACACAGGTTGTGTGTTGTCACTGGTTGTTTGGTGAGTGACGTTTGTGGTCTTGTATATCTACTTAGCTTTGTAGATTGAAGAATGCAACATTTACACAGGGTATACTGTCCAAGTGCTAAATGTATGTCTTACACCATTCTGTGTATACTTCATCCCACAGCCCATCTCAGGTGAGCCATCCACCACTTCAGGACAACTCATTTCTCGTAACATAGTGAGGACAAATAATGCCAGAAGGATTGTATGACTGCATGCAAATGATAAGCCACTATGTTGCTGCTACTTCAGCAACTTTCATACATTTGTTTTATGTAGCACAAAGCTTGTTTCTTGATTTAAGTTGCAAGTTATCTTTAGTATGTAATGGAAGTTGAGGTTTGTGTTAAATTTCTAATCTGGCTTTTGTGTTAAATGCGTCAAAGCCAGTTTGTGGCATTGACTGTGTTGGTTTACATTAGAGTCCATCTAGTGCTAAAATGCTTATTGCTATACAACAACCTATGACAACAGTCTCAAGAAACAACATTAACGTAAAAAAAGAAATGGTTGTGATAGGAATATACTAGTAGTGATAAAGTCATATTGATACTACATATTCCAGTGAGTGTAGATGACAAAAGATATTTTGAATTTGCAACAGCATTTCTTTGTATATGGTTAGCAGAGAGCTCATTTACAGATGTATTTTTTGCTCAGCTACTTGAATCACTGTTCACAGATGTAGAATGTGCAGTTGTTTGTGATCCATGTTGCACCACATCAACATTGTTAATGACATTTGTGCATTTGATTTGTGACATGAAAGCGGACACACACTTGTAATCCAGTCATGTGGGTAAGCAAGGTTACATTTTATATGCTACAGGACACATTGACTAACCATCATTGAAGCATGTAAGTGGTTCTTAGTAATTGTTATACAAGTTTGTTGAATATGTCATTTGAAAAGTGCATAACCTTTGAAGACAGTGACATCAGACAGAGAAACATATACCTGTCAACAAGTACACGCATGTTTATATTTCTCTGCTGGTACTGCAGTAGACAAGTCTAAATTAGTGACAGTCTTATACCTTCTTGGCCACCTTCCTTTTCTATTCTTGAGTAACACATTGTTAGTGTGAACATTTCAATATCACACCCCAAAAGTGTCATATTTACGTGTACAAAAACATATGATGATAGGTTTGAGTTTGACATTGTCTCCCTAAGCATGTCTGTGTCCAAGTAAACTTGAAATTGCACATACTTCCAGTGTTGTCTTTTTGTGTTGAATTCCAGTTTCTCCTGCATGGATCTGTGTTGGCACCAGCACAGCAGGGAGGTTTGTGTGTCAAGATTCAAAACAAAATGTTTAATTTATGCTGGTAGCATTATAGTGTTTGCAACACTTTCTGTACACTGCTTTGTCACAACCTTAGCTCACCCACAGCAGCAACACAGCAAACAAAATATATTCAGTGAGAGATTTACAGTCCATGTCCACTTACCAAGCAGTAATCCTTCTCCATACATCATGCTCTCAAACCAGCGATTGATGTTGCAGTGCCCTAAGAAGAAGGTGTTGTGTACATTCACAGTGTACTTGGTCATGACATTGGTGACGAAGTACTGATCGCTGCATATGGATGGATTAGGTGTGCTTGCGATTCCAGTAGAGATGATCAATGACTAATGGTGGAACCAAAGTCACATAGATGAATCCCCTGCACCAACTAAATGGGCAAATTGTGCTATCTTGTAGAAACCTTGAGCAGGAAACAACAAGATAAGACAAAAACCCGGAAGATCATAAAATAAGGTCCACCACAATCTTCATGAGGCACTCTACCTCATACAAAACATTTTAAGGAAACACTGGCATCTCCTTACCAAAACAATGTTTTGCTTTCTGCCACAATTACAACCATAGCCCACATGTCATTCCGGAGGGGAACCAGCCTCAAACACTTCTGTGTAGCTCAAAATTCAAAGACAGGAGGCGCAAAGTGAATCCTCAATTTCCCAAAAAACTGGTATTCTACAGTTGCCAATTCTGTTTCATATGTAGATTCAGTAAACATAAGAAAACAGAATTAACATAGAAAAGAGGAAGAATCTACAGGACAAAACACTGGCTCACTTGCAAAAATGCATGTATTTTTTTTTTTTAAACAAATTTTATTCAGTGTCTCCAATTACAGTACAAGCAAGTAGAAAATTCAAGTAATTACAATCTTTGTAGCAAGATATCACATATATACAGCGTGGTAAAAGGAAATCCCATACAATTACTACACAGCTTGACCGTGTACCACCTTGGTATGCTCGTCTCATTTGGGACCCGGCTAAACAGCCTGCATCCTGATATGATCACTCTTCACATCCTGCCACCATATCAAGTGTACCAGTTTCTGAATTCAAAGATAAACAAGTAATACACATTTTTGAAAACTCCCCCCCTCCCCTGCTGACGGGCCGCTCCTGCGCTTCGAAAACCGAAATCTATAAGGGTGTAGCTCAAACCTAGCTTATAAGAAACTGAAAGTGGGGTGTCTGTCCCAGTGGGTGGGTGGGTACATCGTGAATTGGGGGAAGGGAAGGGGGATGAAACTAGATCCCAAGCTCAGTAATTCTTGTAATTCTTTCTACCTTAGTAGAGGCCCCCATCTATGCAGGAGCGTGGTGGCAAAGTGTAGAGACTCCTACAAAGCTTCATGGAAGGAGAGTGTTGGCCGCTTTGAAAGCTTCCAGCAAGAGGTCCCAACTCATAGCGATCGGTTCCTTTCTTAGGCCTCTCTTCTCCTCTCGCCGGATAGCTACGCTTTCAGCCAGTCCCCACTTCTCCACCTCTTCCGTCCAGCTGAGCAGTGTTGGAGCTACGGGGGATTTTCACCTCCTAGTGATACCTCGCTTAGCAAGGAGCAAAGCCAGATCTGTGAATTTGGCCTGTACTTTGCGCTCTTTACGCCTTCTATATAGACCCAGGAGACATGTATCTACTGTGTGCCAGCCCATATCACCTACGACGTCCTTTAAAATAGTAGTTATGCCGCCCCAGTATCTCCCTAGACTGGGGCAGGACCAGAGCATGTGTAACAGATCTGCATCCTGCTCAGGACATCTTGGACAGGACGGCAGGATGGAAAGAAAAATGGTATGTAATCTATGCGGAGTCAGGTACGCTCTCTGCGTTAACATATATTGGATAAATTTAAAACGGGTGTTGCAGGATATTTGTTTTGGGTATTCTAGAATCGTTGCCCATTCTTTGTCTGCCCATATCCTGTTCCCATTTAGTGCGTGTTGCAGTTAGCGGAGATGGACGATGCGCACGCGTGCCCCAATAGAGCCAGCGAATTAGGTGGCTACCCGTCCCCATAAGGTATATCAAATGGACCAACTTGTGCATATTTGGTTCTGCCCCATCTGGTGCCCAGTGTCTTTTAACAGAACGCGTCAAACTGGCATGGGTCAAGAACAGTACCTCCGGGACCCCACGCTCGTTCGTAAAATCCGTGTGTGTGAGTAACAGTTTGTCCACAAATAAGTCCCCAACCGTTGACACGCCGGCCTGTATCCAAGGTTCTAATTTGCGAGTAGTTAGTGTTCCCAGGTTGGTGGGAAATACCCAGAAGTGGTATATTGGGGGCATACGCGGGGAGACTATTCGTGTAGATTAACGCCCGCTTCCAGCATGTGAGTGCAGTGCTAAGAAGTGTTCCTGCAGAGTGCGGAATGGGACTACCCGGGGAGAGCAGTTTGTGTAGAGTACCCTGAGCCAGCTTACGTTCTGAGTAAGCAATTTCCTGCAAATTCCGGCCTGCTAGCCAATAAGAGAGCCACTGCAATTGTGACGATAAACAGTATGCATAAAAATCCGGGGACTCCATCCCCTCAGTGTCGGCTGGGAGTTGTAACTTCGCTAAGCTCAATCGCATACGGCCCGTGCCCCATATCAAGCTGGTGAGGAGTGTATTCAACCTTGTAAAGACTGCTCTCGGGACTACTACGGGAAGATTAGTGAAGAAATAGAGTAAACGCGGGAGCATAACCATTTTAGAAATTGCTAATCTCCCTGCTACTGAGAGGGGCTACGATGTCCAAAACGCAACCTGAGCCCTCAGAGAACTGATCGCCCTATATAGATTTCCTTCTATGAGATATGTTTTGGTTCTATAAATTTGTATCCCTAGGTATTTGAAGGTGTTGTGAGCAATTGTTATGTCACGATTTCCAAAAGGAATAGTCAGCTCTTCTGTATTACCGAAAGGGAAGGCATAGGATTTTTCATAATTTATTGCCAGCCCTGTTATGTGTTTAAATTGCGTGAAGAGCTGCGCCGCGGGATCCAGGCTATTTTGCAGTTTCCTAGTATATAGGATAATGTCATCCGCGTAGAGTGATATAGCATGATGGGCTCCACTAATGTTTATGCCCCAGCCTGCCGAGGATGCTCGAATTTTATAGGCCTATGGTTCAAGGGCAAGTGCAAACAATATGGGCGATAGGGGGCACCCCTGCCCAGTGCCCTGTTGCATTTGATATACATGGGATATATGCAGCGCCGTGCGTACCCTAGCTGTGGGGAGATGATACAATAATTGAATCCAACGAATATAGTCATGTGGAATCCCAAATTTCCGTAGTGCGGCCAGCATATAATCCCAGCCCAGCGTGTCGAGCGCCTGGGTGATATCCAGCGTGATACATCCTGCTTCCGGGTTCTCTGCAATGCAGGCAAACATAACATTGCACAGTCGGCGTATATTCAAAGACGTAATTCGTCCAGGGACGAAGCCACATTGGTCAATATGTACCAGCCTCGGCACAAGGGGCTGTAATCGGTTGACTAGTATTTTACTTAGAATCTTATACTCAACAAGGAGAGGTTTAACAAGGAGAGCGCGCAATATGCTGATATTTGAGTGGGATCTCTCCCGGGTTTAGGAAGGGATGTGATGAGTGCTTGTGTTGTGGAGGGGGGCAGGGTGCCTGCCTTGTAGACCTCTGTATATAATTTCTTCAGCTGTGGAGCAAGTTGTTGCATGTAAGTGGCGCAAAACTCCGCAGGTAGACCATCCAGGCCTGGTGTTTTGTTATTTGGAAGTCCCTTGATCTCAGCCCTTATTTCTGCTAGTGTTATTGGTTCAGCCAGTAGTGTTTTATTCTCCTCTGACACCTGAGGGAGCTCTATTGTGTCCAGGAAAGCTTCGATCTCGGGGAGTGCAAGATGTGGTGGGGCCGTGTAAAGTGTCTTGTAGTAGTCATAGAAGGCTTCATTAATGGCTGTTTGTGTAATGGCCTTGGTACGCTGTGGTGACCAAATTTCCATAATAGGTGTGGGGGGGCATTCTCGAGAATCCGGGCCAATAGGGTGCCAGGTCTGTCTGATTCTGAGTGCGTTTTGTGTAAATAAGTACGGTGATCTATTATACGCAGCTGGTCTAGAATTTCCACATATTTAATGCGAGCCTCCTGGAGATCCAGCTTAGCCGTGGGGTCTCGGGCCGCCCTAGTCTCAAGCACGTGTAATTTGCCTTCGATGTCCTGCAAGTCTCGGTGTACCTGTTGCCGGGCACCAGAGGAGGTGCTGATAGCAGTGCCCCTAGGTACCACCTTTATTGCCTCCCATTCCAAACCCACCAAAGTCGCCGTGCCAGCATTCTCAGCAAAGTAGTATGTAATAGTGGACGCTAGTGCTGCCCGAAACACCCCGTCTTCCACGTGGCGGGGATCGAGACGCCATGTTGGGACCGGTGCTGGGATACGCCCCCATGTAAATGTGATCTCCAGTGAACTATGGTCCGAGATTGTTTTGCCCACATAGGCCGCCCGAGTGGTTTGTGTAAGGAGTGACTGACAGCATAGTATATGGTCGATTTGTGTATGAAGGTCAGGTGTGGTGGAATAAAATTAATATTCTTTCATTCCCTTATTATGGTTACGCCATACGTCCGCCAGGGCCCATCCCCGTGTCCAGCTCTGTGGAGCCTTGGAGTGGCGTATTGATTGGGCCCCGCTTAAGGGTGGATGGGATCTGTCCAAAACAGTGTCAGCAACCGCATTAAGGTCGCCACCAAGTATCCAACATATGTCCGTCCAGTCCGCAAGCGCTGCACTAACTCGGGCAAAGAAGAGTTCCTGTTCTGAGTTGGGAGCATATAGACTACCCAGTACTATTGGGGCACCATCGAGAGTGCCCCGGAGTAGGACGTATCGGCCCTCCTTGTCTACCCGTTTCTCTTGTAGTGCGAATGGGACCCCAGACCGCAACCAAATGGTCGCTCCCCGCACATAGGCAGAGTAGGCTGTGCTATACAACTGCCCTCACCATTTGTTCTGTAGCTTAGCGCTTTCGGGCTCAGTTAGGTGTGTTTCTTGCAAAAATACAATTTGTGCGTGTCGCCAAACTAATTGAGCATGCACTCTATGTCATTTGTGAGGTGATCCCATACCCCTAATGTTCCATGTTATACAGTAGTAGTGTTGCAACGTACCCGCCCTAGTCATTACAGTGAATAAAAACATTCCAATAAACACAGAGTTTCTGTAGGTTACGGCCCGTCAGCATCCCCATTAAACACCCCAACTGAAGAACTATGTTCGACCAAACAAAAAGAACAATGCTTATTAACACAACAAATGTAATACTTGCTACTGCATTGGGTGCCATGGCTAAATATGTCTCTGGGGAGCCTCCCACGCTCCTAAGGATAGTCTCTCACAAAAAGGAGGGGTGCCAGCCCCCGCCCCCGGGATCCCCCCGGCCCGCGCCCTGAGTCAGTGTTCAAGTCACTTAGGACATTAAAGAGAGCAAGCATCCACCCCCAGACGTGGAAATCATAGAGGGTCTCTGTCACAGACAGTGATCGTCGAGCGTTCACAAGATAGTCTTACCCCCTGCGACGTGGCAAAAATGTACGTATTTAGCATAAATTATCATGTGCCCCTGCCAGGTGTTATACTTGGGGTGGTGGAGTGAGCTAAAGAATGATGATGGATTAAACCCAGATCAGTTGACTGGGGGTGAGTGTTTGATTGGCTCAAACGTTCCGTCCATCATCCCCTTTTGTATCGCTTTGTTCGCCCTAAGTTGGCGGGGGTATGCCCAGACGTGGGTCCCTTGCTCACTTTGCCACTGGATTCAAGCAAGCCTGGCTGATGACGGCTGGAATGCCAGTAACCGGTCCTAGGATGCTTGTTTCCGGTCCAGGGAAGACATGGCTTGGCAGTTCGGGCTGGACTGTTCCCATGAGGCACAGGGTCAGACTGATTTGCATATGGCCATGTCTGAACTGGGGTGGTGGAGTGAGCTAAAGAATGATGATGGATTAAACCCAGATCAGTTGACTGGGGGTGAGTGTTTGATTGGCTCAAACGTTCCGTCCATCATCCCCTTTTGTATCGCTTTGTTCGCCCTAAGTTGGCGGGGGTATGCCCAGACGTGGGTCCCTTGCTCACTTTGCCACTGGATTCAAGCAAGCCTGGCTGATGACGGCTGGAATGCCAGTAACCGGTCCTAGGATGCTTGTTTCCGGTCCAGGGAAGACATGGCTTGGCAGTTCGGGCTGGACTGTTCCCATGAGGCACAGGGTCAGACTGATTTGCATATGGCCATGTCTGAACTGGGGTGGTGGAGTGAGCTAAAGAATGATGATGGATTAAACCCAGATCAGTTGACTGGGGGTGAGTGTTTGATTGGCTCAAACGTTCCGTCCATCATCCCCTTTTGTATCGCTTTGTTCGCCCTAAGTTGGCGGGGGTATGCCCAGACGTGGGTCCCTTGCTCACTTTGCCACTGGATTCAAGCAAGCCTGGCTGATGACGGCTGGAATGCCAGAAACCGGTCCTAGGATGCTTGTTTCCGGTCCAGGGAAGACATGGCTTGGCAGTTCGGGCTGGACTGTTCCCATGAGGCACAGGGTCAGACTGATTTGCATATGGCCATGTCTGAACTGGGGTGGTGGAGTGAGCTAAAGAATGATGATGGATTAAACCCAGATCAGTTGACTGGGGGTGAGTGTTTGATTGGCTCAAACGTTCCGTCCATCATCCCCTTTTGTATCGCTTTGTTCGCCCTAAGTTGGCGGGGGTATGCCCAGACGTGGGTCCCTTGCTCACTTTGCCACTGGATTCAAGCAAGCCTGGCTGATGACGGCTGGAATGCCAGAAACCGGTCCTAGGATGCTTGTTTCCGGTCCAGGAAGACATGGCTTGGCAGTTCGGGCTGGACTGTTCCCATTAGGCACAGGGTCAGACTGATTTGCATATGGCCATGTCTGAACTGGGGTGGTGGAGTGAGCTAAAGAATGATGATGGATTAAACCCAGATCAGTTGACTGGGGGTGAGTGTTTGATTGGCTCAAACGCTCCGTCCATCATCCCCTTTGTATCGCTTTGTTCGCCCTAAGTTGGCGGGGGTATGCCCAGACGTGGGTCCCTTGCTCACTTTGCCACTGGATTCAAGCAAGCCTGGCTGATGACGGCTGGAATGCCAGAAACCGGTCCTAGGATGCTTGTTTCCGGTCCAGGGAAGACATGGCTTGGCAGTTCGGGCTGGACTGTTCCCATGAGGCACAGGGTCAGACTGATTTGCATATGGCCATGTCTGAACTGGGGTGGTGGAGTGAGCTAAAGAATGATGATGGATTAAACCCAGATCAGTTGACTGGGGGTGAGTGTTTGATTGGCTCAAACGCTCCGTCCATCATCCCCTTTGTATCGCTTTGTTCGCCCCTAAGTTGGCGGGGGTATGCCCAGACGTGGGTCCCTTGCTCACTTTGCCACTGGATTCAAGCAAGCCTGGCTGATGACGGCTGGAATGCCAGAAACCGGTCCTAGGATGCTTGTTTCCGGTCCAGGGAAGACATGGCTTGGCAGTTCGGGCTGGACTGTTCCCATGAGGCACAGGGTCAGACTGATTTGCATATGGCCATGTCTGAACTGGGGTGGTGGAGTGAGCTAAAGAATGATGATGGATTAAACCCAGATCAGTTGACTGGGGTGAGTGTTTGATTGGCTCAAACGTTCCGTCCATCATCCCCTTTGTATCGCTTTGTTCGCCCTAAGTTGGCGGGGGTATGCCCAGACGTGGGTCCCTTGCTCACTTTGCCACTGGATTCAAGCAAGCCTGGCTGATGACGGCTGGAATGCCAGCAACCGGTCCTAGGATGCTTGTTTCCGGTCCAGGGAAGACATGGCTTGGCAGTTCGGGCTGGACTGTTCCCATGAGGCACAGGGTCAGACTGATTTGCATATGGCCATGTCTGAACTGGGGTGGTGGAGTGAGCTAAAGAATGATGATGGATTAAACCCAGATCAGTTGACTGGGGGTGAGTGTTTGATTGGCTCAAACGCTCCGTCCATCATCCCCTTTTGTATCGCTTTGTTCGCCCTAAGTTGGCGGGGTATGCCCAGACGTGGGTCCCTTGCTCACTTTGCCACTGGATTCAAGCAAGCCTGGCTGATGACGGCTGGAATGCCAGAAACCGGTCCTAGGATGCTTGTTTCCGGTCCAGGGAAGACATGGCTTGGCAGTTCGGGCTGGACTGTTCCCATGAGGCACAGGGTCAGACTGATTTGCATATGGCCATGTCTGAACTGGGGTGGTGGAGTGAGCTAAAGAATGATGATGGATTAAACCCAGATCAGTTGACTGGGGGTGAGTGTTTGATTGGCTCAAACGCTCCGTCCATCATCCCCTTTTGTATCGCTTTGTTCGCCCTAAGTTGGCGGGGTATGCCCAGACGTGGGTCCCTTGCTCACTTTGCCACTGGATTCAAGCAAGCCTGGCTGATGACGGCTGGAATGCCAGAAACCGGTCCTAGGATGCTTGTTTCCGGTCCAGGGAAGACATGGCTTGGCAGTTCGGGCTGGACTGTTCCCATGAGGCACAGGGTCAGACTGATTTGCATATGGCCATGTCTGAACTGGGGTGGTGGAGTGAGCTAAAGAATGATGATGGATTAAACCCAGATCAGTTGACTGGGGGTGAGTGTTTGATTGGCTCAAACGTTCCGTCCATCATCCCCTTTTGTATCGCTTTGTTCGCCCTAAGTTGGCGGGGGTATGCCCAGACGTGGGTCCCTTGCTCACTTTGCCACTGGATTCAAGCAAGCCTGGCTGATGACGGCTGGAATGCCAGCAACCGGTCCTAGGATGCTTGTTTCCGGTCCAGGGAAGACATGGCTTGGCAGTTCGGGCTGGACTGTTCCCATGAGGCACAGGGTCAGACTGATTTGCATATGGCCATGTCTGAACTGGGGTGGTGGAGTGAGCTAAAGAATGATGATGGATTAAACCCAGATCAGTTGACTGGGGGTGAGTGTTTGATTGGCTCAAACGTTCCGTCCATCATCCCCTTTTGTATCGCTTTGTTCGCCCTAAGTTGGCGGGGGTATGCCCAGACGTGGGTCCCTTGCTCACTTTGCCACTGGATTCAAGCAAGCCTGGCTGATGACGGCTGGAATGCCAGAAACCGGTCCTAGGATGCTTGTTTCCGGTCCAGGGAAGACATGGCTTGGCAGTTCGGGCTGGACTGTTCCCATGAGGCACAGGGTCAGACTGATTTGCATATGGCCATGTCTGAACTGGGGTGGTGGAGTGAGCTAAAGAATGATGATGGATTAAACCCAGATCAGTTGACTGGGGGTGAGTGTTTGATTGGCTCAAACGTTCCGTCCATCATCCCCTTTTGTATCGCTTTGTTCGCCCCTAAGTTGGCGGGGTATGCCCAGACGTGGGTCCCTTGCTCACTTTGCCACTGGATTCAAGCAAGCCTGGCTGATGACGGCTGGAATGCCAGAAACCGGTCCTAGGATGCTTGTTTCCGGTCCAGGGAAGACATGGCTTGGCAGTTCGGGCTGGACTGTTCCCATGAGGCACAGGGTCAGACTGATTTGCATATGGCCATGTCTGAACTGGGGTGGTGGAGTGAGCTAAAGAATGATGATGGATTAAACCCAGATCAGTTGACTGGGGGTGAGTGTTTGATTGGCTCAAACGTTCCGTCCATCATCCCCTTTTGTATCGCTTTGTTCGCCCTAAGTTGGCGGGGGTATGCCCAGACGTGGGTCCCTTGCTCACTTTGCCACTGGATTCAAGCAAGCCTGGCTGATGACGGCTGGAATGCCAGAAACCGGTCCTAGGATGCTTGTTTCCGGTCCAGGGAAGACATGGCTTGGCAGTTCGGGCTGGACTGTTCCCATGAGGCACAGGGTCAGACTGATTTGCATATGGCCATGTCTGAACTGGGGTGGTGGAGTGAGCTAAAGAATGATGATGGATTAAACCCAGATCAGTTGACTGGGGGTGAGTGTTTGATTGGCTCAAACGCTCCGTCCATCATCCCCTTTTGTATCGCTTTGTTCGCCCTAAGTTGGCGGGGGTATGCCCAGACGTGGGTCCCTTGCTCACTTTGCCACTGGATTCAAGCAAGCCTGGCTGATGACGGCTGGAATGCCAGAAACCGGTCCTAGGATGCTTGTTTCCGGTCCAGGGAAGACATGGCTTGGCAGTTCGGGCTGGACTGTTCCCATGAGGCACAGGGTCAGACTGATTTGCATATGGCCATGTCTGAACTGGGGTGGTGGAGTGAGCTAAAGAATGATGATGGATTAAACCCAGATCAGTTGACTGGGGGTGAGTGTTTGATTGGCTCAAACGCTCCGTCCATCATCCCCTTTGTATCGCTTTGTTCGCCCTAAGTTGGCGGGGTATGCCCAGACGTGGGTCCCTTGCTCACTTTGCCACTGGATTCAAGCAAGCCTGGCTGATGACGGCTGGAATGCCAGAAACCGGTCCTAGGATGCTTGTTTCCGGTCCAGGGAAGACATGGCTTGGCAGTTCGGGCTGGACTGTTCCCATGAGGCACAGGGTCAGACTGATTTGCATATGGCCATGTCTGAACTGGGGTGGTGGAGTGAGCTAAAGAATGATGATGGATTAAACCCAGATCAGTTGACTGGGGGTGAGTGTTTGATTGGCTCAAACGTTCCGTCCATCATCCCCTTTTGTATCGAGGTGTTATACTTAGGCAACAACACTATACAACCTCTAAAAACACAAATACAGGAACAGTACCGCAAGATCCACGATAAAATATTGGAAATTCCCACTAACTGAACATTTCTGTACATATCATCAACATCAAAGAGACTTTCCATTTTTCACTTTTGACTACATTCCAAAGAAGATCCAAAAGGGAAACGCGATAGAGGGGGACTTCTTGAATTTTGTGACTTTATGTAGTCAAACATAGCTTGAACAAAGAGCAAGTAGTGCACTATTAGCTGCAAAAGACTTTTCTACCCCCAACTTCTTAGGGTTGACAGAATGTAAACTGTATTTTACATAGGCTCATATCTTCAGGGAGATTATTCCTGCCCCATATTTCTCCATCCCTATAATAGAATTATACATTATACGAGATTAACTCAGAACACACGTGAATTAACCCTGGAGGTTCCTCAATTCTCTCTTCAGATTTATGTCAAGACGAACAGTGGAACATCCAGATTTAAGCAATAAATGATGGTCAAAATATGAAGCACAGGATCTGCAATTTATGAGCTGGTGCCCTTTTTGATACAAGCTTTAAACATAACTTCCTTGCATCAATCTCCTTGAATTTTACTGCCATGTTTTTATTCCATCTGATGGTGAGTTTATTCATCAACTTCTCAGCAAGGCTGAAATACAACGCTCTAGAACCCATTGACTCATATAATCAATTTATAAGCTCTATTTGTTTTTTCATTTTGACTTATTAGTTGATGATAGAATCTGACAACAATTCATCCACTACTGCAGAATATAAGAACCATGGTTCTCTACTATGTGCATGGTAATTACTCTGGCCCAGTGCTTAATTTGAGCCAGTGATTTCCGGTGCTAGGCACCGGCACTTAATTGGCAGCACCAGCACTTCTGACAGTCTGCCACAAAGTGGGATGTTTGTCTGATCTAGAGTGAGTACAACAACAGTTGTTTGCTAATTCAATATACGGTAAAAATGACTATTACCTGCCGCCCATGCTAATCTTATAGCTTTGGAGGCCTGGAATAGTCTGAATTGTCACACTTGTAGGAGTGTGATGGTTAGTAGCTGGTTTGGTTCTGTCATTGGCAGCGCTGGCAGGGACAATGGGTGGTGTAGATGAGGACCCTGGCACTTAATTTTTTACAAATTAAACACTGCTCTGGCCAAACATTTTGTCTGTCAGCACTTCTTTCTACAATTTAATATTTTATAAACACTGCCCTCTGTACAACTTCTACATCTTACAGCTCAGCCTTCTTTTTTGTAGACCAGTTATCAGTCACCCAGGCCTTAATTTACTCCATGATCTGACAGAACAAAGCTTCCTCTAATGGCAAGACTTACAATCACAATTTTCTCTAACTGCATAGTTATAAATAACATGTATAGATATTGCCCCATTGTGGTCCCTCTAAATCCCCAACATTTTCCTAGATTTAAACGTTCCTCCAGGTGGAATTCTTGCCCAAGGCGGAATAGTGGCACCAAGTAAAACTCCTCTCTTAGTTAGAAATAGGTTTCAGCTGCTTTCCGAACTTGATAGTAATGATTGACGCTATGGCCATGAGAGCCTCCAAGAGGCACCTGTCCCCTACGTGGCCCTTGTACAATCAGACCTACCTCAAGGATTAAATAGGGGTAAAAGGGAGGTGAGAGACAGAGAGAGCATTCCCACATCAATAGATACACCTCCTTTGGAGAGGGAACTATCCTCTTTTACTGGCACTGCAACTGTTTTGTCTCCCCTGTGTACCCACCTTTATGCCTAATCACTTATCTGTGATTACCCCACAGTCAAGCCGTTGCCGTCTGGCATCCCCGACAAGCCTATCATAATACCACTAGTTGAAGAATCCACAACACTACTTTTGTCCTAGAATATCGCAGGCCTTCAAGGGGAAAACTATAGGGTTTTTAATAACTTAAATCTATATGTTGTTACTAGACTTAACTATAATACCACTTTAACTTTTGGTTTTTTGAGGGAATTTCTGGGGGGGTGAGGGGGGGTTTAAACATAAAGTAAGGTCTAATTACCTTCCATAAATATAACATCATTTTAACCTTTGTTTTTTCCAATTTATTTCTAAGGTGTTTTAACATAAATTAAGATCTTATTACTGTATCTACCTATACTAGTGGTTCCCAAAGTGGGAGATACCGCCCTCTGGGGGGCGCTGGAATAATCCGGGGGGTGGTAGTAGCCTTGGGTGCAATTGGGGGGCGTTGAATCAAAATAAGGGGGCGATGGAAGCATAAAGAAAGAGAAGATAAGAAAATTTAGCAAAAAAGGTTGGTACATATTTCATCTGTTGTGTAACATCGAGTTAGAGTCTTAGGGCTAGATGTACGACGATTGTATTTTGCGACTCGCAAATTGCGTCGCTTTGCGACTCGCAATTTGCGAGTCGCAAAATGCAATGTACAACAGTGTCTCAGACACTGTTTGAGGTTCCCAATGGGGTCGCAAATTGCATTCCTCATCAATATTCATGAGGCAAGCGCAATTTGCGACCCCACTGGGAATGGCTAGCACTGCCAGGGATGGTGGTCTGCTGGGGTCAGGTCTTTTTTTTAAATGCAGCGATGCATTTAAAAAACAAAAATGAAACTTTTCAGTTTAATTTTTTAAGGGCAGGCAGTGGTCCCTGCAACCACTGCCTGCTCTTGAAAAATATTTACGTACACACTCAAAAAGGGGAAGGGGTCCCCTGGAGAACCCTTCCCGTTTGCGAGTGGTTTACCACCTACTTGAAGTAGGTGGTAAACTGCGAGTGTTTTGCGACCGCAAATGCGGTCACAAAACAACAGTACATGGCATGGTGACCAGCTATTAGGAATGGACGCCCCTTCCTAATAGCGAGAGTCGCAAATGCTATGTTGCGAGTCAGTGACACGCAAAATAGCATTTGCACATGCCTGGAACCTTTTTGCGGTTGCAAACGGGCCGATCTCCCATTTGCGGTCGCATAAAAGGGTTGTTACTTTATTTCCCAAATAAGCAAACAAAATGCAAGTTATAATGGTACCGATCAGCGGCCAAGTCTGCCGACAGGTCTTAACAAGCAAGTGTTGGCAGGCAAGTATGTCGCGCATTGTCAGGAAGTCTAGCATGCATCGGCACAAATATGTGCGTGTAATCATGACTTTATTTATTTAATTTTTATTTGAAAAGTTTTATAGAGCGCGAACAAGACCCCAAGGGGTATCAGAGCGCTGTACAGCGTTGTCATCGGCAATTATACAGAACATACAGAAGGTGAGTGCAATTACAACCTGTGGGAAAAACATTCACGAATACTTCACGAAAAATATTTCAAGTTTTAGGTTCTTAACAAAAGTACATGAGCATGATCATGAAACTGACTGCAAATAGGAAATCGCAGTGATTTAAGAATGCTGCTGACAAAAATAGAGCTGAACATTAATAAATTGATAGTAGTGCACCAGGTTCATCCTTCTCATTAAGATTATTTTTAATGTTATTCGTAATTTTAATTTTAATATGATCCTTTGTTATCTTAATTTTCTGTGTGTAATGTGAATGTTACTATGGTTGATTTGTACTAAATAATTTTATAATTTCAAGCTTCAAGGTGTCTTATTTACAACAACATCTTTCTTTACTGTGTTGTAGGACGTAGGTAGAAATATACATACATAAAAGAACGCAAATTTGTCACTGCATCTTTCTGTTTGTTCGCTTAAAGATGGTAGATTTCCAGGGGGGCTGAGTAATTGTTTTTCTGAAAAGGGGGCATTTGGCCAAATAAGTTTGTGAACCTCTGACCTATACCATCACTTTAACCTTTGGTGTTTTCAGAGAATTTATGGTGTTTTTAGATCATATTCACCCAACTCCCTCAATCAATCAATCAATCAATCATGTCACTTATAAAGCGCACTACATACCCGCGAG
The DNA here is from genome assembly GCA_963921515.1 of Calotriton arnoldi. Taxonomy (NCBI): domain Eukaryota; kingdom Metazoa; phylum Chordata; class Amphibia; order Caudata; family Salamandridae; genus Calotriton; species Calotriton arnoldi. Next base: position 776,410 of record CAWUFW010006279.1, on the reverse strand, counting down.
GGTCTCAAGGCGCTGGGGGAAGAGGGGGGTGGTGCTGCTACTGATCGAAGAGCCAGGTCTTGAGGAGTCTTCTGAAGGCCAGTAGGTCTTGGGTCTGTCGGAGGTTGGTGGGGAGGGTGTTCCAGGTCTTGGCGGCGAGGTGGGAGAAGGATCTGCCGCCGGCGGTCGTTTCCGGATGCGGGGGACTGTGGCGAGGGCGAGGCTGGTCGAGCGGAGCTGGCGGGTGGGGGTGTAGAAGCTGAGTCGTCTGTTGAGGTGAGGCTGGTCCGGAGTTGTGGAGTGCTTTGTGTGCGTGGGTGAGGAGCTTGAAGGTTATCCTCTTGTTGACAGGGAGCCAGTGCAGGTCTCTCAGGTGGGGTGTGATGTGGCTGCGTCGGGGGATGTCGAGGATAAGACGTGCAGAGGCGTTCTGGATGCGTTGCAGCCGTCTCAGGAGCTTAGCCGTCGTTCCTGCGTAGAGGGCGTTTCCGTAGTCCAGCCTGCTGGTGACGAGGGCCTGGGTGACTGTTTTTCTTGTTTCGGTGGGGATCCACTTGAAGATCCTGCGGAGCATTCGGAGGATGTTGAAGCAGGATGAGGAAACGGCGTTGACCTGCTTAGTCATGGAGAGGGTGGGGTCGAGGATGACCCCTAGGTTGCGTACGTGGTCGGTGGGTGGCGGGGCTGTTCCCAGTGATGTTGGCCACCAGGAGTCGTCCCAGGCTGAAGGGTTGGAACCAAGGATGAGGACCTCCATCTTGTCCGAGTTCAGCTTCAGGCGGCTGGTCCTCATCCATTCGGCGACGGCCTTCATTCCTTCGTGGAGGTGGGCTTTGGCGGTGTGAGGGTCTTTGGTGAGGGAGAGGATCAGCTGGGTGTCGTCGGCGTAGGAGATGATGTTGAGGTTGTGCTGTCGGGCGACATGGGCGAGGGGTGCCATGTAGATGTTGAACAGCGTTGGGCTGAGGGAGGAGCCTTGGGGTACGCCGCAGATGATCTTGGTGGCCTTGGATCGGAAGGGGTCGAGGCGGACGCTTTGTGTTCTGCCGGAAAGGAAGGATGTGGTCCAGTCCAGGGCCTTCTCCCTCACTGAACATACCTTTTGATTGTGCATAGTAGAAAGTTGACCTCAGTGCCTGGCCACCACAGCACTTGCCCTTTTGCTCTGCGTGGCATGGGGTTGGGTGCAGAGCTTGCTCCCAGCCCGACAGGCTGAAACCCCCCTGGAGCACACGCCATTTGGCAGTGCACTAAAGGGGTTTGCAGCAGGATCTGGCCCGTGGCGAGGCCCTGCACCCAACACCCATGGTCAGCCAACCCGCCGCAGGCAGCCAAGCCCCCTAACACCTACACACCACATTTTTTAATTTTTTGGTCTTTCTTTTTTGATGTCCTGCTGTACTCTGCGGACCACACTGGGGGTCTGCAATGCCTCCTGCAAGAGTCCCAAAAGACCACAAGGAAGGTGTTGCTGTGTCCAGCAGGCTTACTGCGGGATTCGCAGCACCATTTTTTTAGGTTTTGGCTTGGCCCCCCCTCACATGGGTCAGAGGGTAAGGCTACTTTACCTTATTGTGTTATATATCATTTTTTACTTATTTTCAGGTCATGGAGACTGAGTCCCAGTTCCTTGTAATAGCAAGGTTAACATTTCTGTGGAATTTGTGGCTAGCCAATCAGATCTCTCAGTACCGTGGGTTCAGGACAGGTCCTGTGGTACCGAGACAGCTAACAGGAAAAAGATCCTCTCCACCAATCAGATTGCTCTATTTTTTTATTTGCGATTTATCAGGAGTCGGTGTCCTACAGAACCAACTGTCAATATATCACTAACTTTTTTATTTTCTTTCTCAAAAACTGCTGAACAGATTTACGGTGTGTGTGTGTAGATAGATATTTAATTCTACCTACTCCTGCTCCTGTTGATAGTATTCTATTTGTTTGCAGACTGTGGAATACTGGACATTCATTTCCTCCATCTTGGCTCCCTGGAAGAGCTGGTATTATGTTTTCATAAGGGGTGTACCTATCACCAGCTAGAAGCTTCAATTCCTCCAACGTATTTCTCAAACATGTGTTGTTCTGGCAAATACGGCCACACGATTTTCTCTTGGCATCTGTAGAGTAGTAGCTCACATCATTTGACTTATTAGATTCTTTTCTTAGGAGCAGACCATTAATTTTTAACGATAATCGTCTTGTGTTTTGTATTTTGGATAAAGTGTAAGAATGAAAAAGGTCGGTTAATGTAGTCTCTTAAAAAGGTATTGAAAGAAGGGTGATAGGACCTCTTTTTCTAACCCTTCTCTGGTGTTTCTAAAGTCCCTTTCAGCCTCTGGCAAGCGGTAAGTAACGCCTAAAACAGCCACAAGCGCAGTTGTAGGCACACTGTCCAGTCACTGGGTGGCGGATGTCACTAAGGCCCCAAGAGGGGAGGCAAAGTGGTGGGGGGCGGGGGTACGAAGGGACTCTAATGACAACTACCTTAGCTCAGGGGTGCAGTCGGGGCTATTTCTGCTTGAGTATTATGTAATATTAGTATATTACATCAAGCATTTTGCACCAGAACAAATGTGAAACATTTTGCTCTGCTTCCTATTTCAAAAACAGCTTGAGTAGTACAAAATGTGTTTGTTCTGCTTTGGAAACTGTCATTAATGGATCAAATGTTTTCTGTGTTGGAACAATATCGCTGAAGAAAATTCATTTGTAAGAAATAGGTATCATGCGTTTTCCTCAAAGGTTTTAAATTCATTTCCCTCTGTTTCTACCATGAGTAAACCTGAAATGCTTCATTCTCCATTATACTATCAGCATTAAAAAAACATATTTTGCTTCATTTTTTTCACCAGCGCAAACTTTACTAGGCATGCCCGCCGACTCCTCGAGGCATCGATGGCAGCTGTGGCGCTCTCCAGAGCAGGGCCAAACGACCTATTCAGTAGCAGCGATCCCTGAGCACCAGAGATGCTAACTGCCTTGAGGCGGCGACTTCTGGGTGGTATGATTCCAGAGGCGCAACTAGAGCCAAGCTGTCTCAGCCCGGGCTGCCACACACGAGAGGGGGCGGGGGGCTGAAGCCCTTTGAGCCCAATGGGCGTTGCGCGCCTGTATGATTCCGTTTACATACCTCACTCTTTGCTCCTCCCCTTCTTCTCTACTCTTGAGGTAGCCTCTTGATGTCCCTCTCAGATAATTATCCGCGCGCGCATCATCAGTACAGTATGCGTGCACGTTGCCTCATCCCCACCAGGTCCTTCAAAGGGGGTTTGGGGGGCAGCCGAACCCGGTGAGGTCTGCCCCCCGGGCAGATTGGGAGGGGGTGGGGCGAGCCGAATAGCGGCCATTTTTAGGGTTTTGGGCTACTTTGGGAATAGCCCAATTGTAGCCCAATTTTAGAAGATAGCCCAAGGGTTTAAGGGCTTGTTTCGCCCTCTCCCAGCCACCATTTTAGGTTTGGTGACCTGGTGGCTGGGAGCGCTGTAGGGTTTTTAGCGTTTTCTTGTCAGGCAGGCAGTGGGTAGTGTTGTGGGAGGGCTAGGTTTTGAGGTATTGTGAGGGTTGCATATTACGTATTATGGCGGCGGAGGACTATTGTGTGCTTGAGGTGGTCCGCCTCATCAGCGAGGCCGGCCGGCTCGACCTGCTGATGCCGGAGGCCTCCATGAACGCGCGCCCGGCGAGGCGCGCGGGGGTGGCGGCCACAGTGATGGCGTGCTCGCCCCCCCGGAAGGCTATGAGAAGTCAGGTGAGCTTTGGGGACCGCGCGGAGGGCGCGGCCCCCTTTCAGGGGTCCGCAGCACAGGAGGGCGGGAGGGGCAGTGCGGCAGGAGCGGCGACGAAAGTGAGGGCCCGGCGGGGAAGCGCGTTCCGCGTCTCCCCGGCCCCATCATCCAAGGACCGTGGCCGCTCCTATGTCAGGAGAGTGGCCCCGCGAGTGGGGAAAGCCCGGGAGTCTTCCCCCGCTGGGGGGACTCCGAGGCGAGGCGGCGGAGCCAGCGAGGGAGGTCGAGCAGTATGACGAGGGGGGGAGCGGCTGCTTGGGGAGGGAGCAGGGGAGTCCCAATGCAACGGCACAGCTGCAGGGCAGCGGGGGGGCACGAAACACGGCCGTAAGGGGTCAAAGCAGCCATATAGGAGCATGGTTGAGGCCCCACAGCCCCAGGGAGACCCTCCCTTGTTGGTTGCGGAGGGTGCAGGGAGTATTGAGAGCCGGAGAACCGGGGCAAGAAGCAGGCACTGGCGCCGGTCTCACATGGGGGGCCGGAAGAGGAGGACATGGGTGAGGCTGGGGTGGTAAGGAGTGCTTAGCGGGTGTCTGGGAAGGGGGTAGCGGTGGGGGAGAGGGCAGGAGATGGTCCTTGGGTTGCGGACAACGAGGTGGAGGGTGCCCTCATTGATTTGGGTTCAGAGGGTAGTGACAGGGACAGGGCTGGAAATTTTTTCCTCTTGGGAGGAGGGCCTGGGAAGTACAGAGGGGCCAGGCCGGGGGGAGGTTGCTTTTACGCGGGGGCTGGGAGGGGTCAGGGTGGGGGGCTGGGGCGGGGCCCGTCGGGGGGATTTTGGCAGGGTGTCGGTCGAGGCGGCGGCGGGGCCCAAAGGAGCCGGATTATGGGGCGCGGAGGGACTAGCTTGGAGTGACGGGGAGGGGGAGCAGGTAGATGAGGGGGAAGTGGGGGACCTGAGGGTGGTAGGGCGGGCGTCGGCAGCCGGCTCTTTAGGGGCAGGCAGGAAGAGGAGCTGGGATGGGAGAGGGAGGATGGGTAGGCCCAGCACACCAGACCATTCAGTTTTCTTGCAGGAGCTGGAGCAACAGGGGGCGCCAGACTTGGCAGAGCTTGGAGCGGCTCAATGGCGCCGAGGAGAAGGGAGGGTGGAGCCTCGCGCGGCGTACCCAGTACCGGCGTGGGATCACGGCGCGGCTGGCATAAGTAGGCCCAAGGCGGGCTCGCCGGCCCCAACACCCACTGGGCCTAGACGGCCGGGGGACATATGGGACGGAGGAGCTACGACGAAAGACATTTGAGTGGTGATAGGAGGGTGCAGTCTGCACCTCTGGCTGAGAAAGCCTGGGGTTTTGGGGAGCTGGTGGAATTAGATTATGACAAAGACAGCTGCGTGGAGGAGGGCACGGGGGCCGAGTAATGCTGTGTCTAGTGTGTTACAGGTGTCAAGACGCCCGGCAGAGCTCATGGGCGGACATCGCGTTGGGACGAACGGTCGGCCCCACATGCGAGGAAGACGGCGGTGTCCTTAGAACCAGGTAAATGTGATGGGGGATTGCGACCGATAATGGTGTCAAGGGGTGTGGGAGGGGGAGACAAGGGGAAGGAAAAGGGGGGCAGGTTGCGGAGAGGAAAGTATGTGCTGGATGTGGGCGTGGGCCCGGATGACGCAGGTAAGGCGTCCGGGAGCATGTGAAATGGGGCTACGATTGTGGAAGTGGGCACGGAGGATGGGGGTAAGGAGTCAGGGGACACAGTGGACAGGGTGACTGACAAAAAGATACAATGACCATAACGACGAGGGAGTCCGAGAATAAATTATAGAGTAAGGAGTTGAAAATAAAGCGTTTGCCTTATATGGGAGTGACTAAGCCTTTGAACGCGCACTTAATGCTGGCAACGATATATGCCAGTGTGTACTGCGAGAAGTACCCAGAGAGGTGCGTGGCCATGTTTAACTACATGGATGTGATCAGGAAGGCCCAGATTACTATGCATGGGCACAATACAATGAGGGATTTAGGGCACGCATGGCGTTGGACACGGAGGCAAAATGGGGTGAATTGGATACGGTCTTATGGCAACACACGATGGGGGGTCCGGAGCAGGGAAAACGATCTTCACGGCAAGCGGCCTACCGCTCGTGTATCGGCCCTTTCAGGGGGGCCCCACCCGGGGAGGGGTGGGCGGAATGGGTAGAGGACAGACGGAACGAAGGGAGCCTGTTGGGAGTTTAACAGGGGACTGTGCACACTGGAGTACTGCAGATTTCGGCATGACTGCTCGAATTGCGGAGGCAGACACGCCTTGGTTAATTGCTTCAGGGGCGGGCAGGGGCAGCAACAGGGAAACCAACAGTGGCAGTCGGGTGGTTAAAATGGGGGGACAGCACCAGCAGCCCTTCACGGGCGGGCGAGGAGCTAAGGGGCCTGGGCCAAAAGTCTCGTACTCCGGTTAGACCAGATAAATTGATCGCAGCCCTACGGGATATGGTAACCGGGAGGCAACAGAATGCTGGCAGACTGGGTTTCAAGAGGGCTTTAGACGGGGGTATGGGGGTCCTAGGACGAGAAGGTGGGCAGACAATTTACAATCAGCAATGGTACATCCAGAAATAGCACAAGGAGAATTGGATAAAGAGGCCCGAGGGCCGCATGGCGGGACCCTTTGAGGATTGGCCACTGGGAAATTTGATTGTGTGATAAAAGGTGAGCGAGGGCTGCATGGCGGGAACCTTTGAGGATTGGCCACTGGAAAAAATTTGATGGGGTCACCCATAGGAGTGGTGCCGAAAAAGGAGCAAGGGCAGTTCCGTTTGATACAACGTGTGTCGTGGCCAGAAGGTAGTTCGGTGAATGATCTCATCGCAGAAAGCGAGGCTACTGTGTCTTATTCATCAGTTGACGTGGTCATGTCACTGGTAGTGACTGCGGGCGCAACGGCGATGATGGCAAAGTGCGACATAAAGTCAGCTTTCCGGGTGCGGCCAGTCCACCCGGATGATTGGGATCATCTGGGCATGCATTTCAATGGTAAACGGTGCGGGGACAAGGCATTGCCGATGGGTTGTTCTATGTCTTGCGCATTTTTTGAATGTTTCAGCACGTTCCGTCAATGGTTGGTCTCGGAACGGACGGGTCACCAAGGAGTAACACACTACCTGGATGACTTTTTCTTTGTGGGCACCTCAGACTCCACGGACTGCCAGAAGGGCTGGACAGTTTCAATGAGATCATGAGGATGGAGGCACGCCTCCCGGAGGACAAAAAGCAGCAAAGTTGGGGGCTGCTGGCAACAATGTGGTCGATCCATTTCAATGGTAAATGGTGCGGGGACAAGGCATTGCCGATGGGTTGTTCTATGTCTTGCACAGCTTTTGAATGTTTCAGCACGTTCCGTCAATGGTTGGTCTCGGAACGGACGGGTCACCAAGGAGTAACACACTACCTGCATGACTTTTTCTTTGTGGGCACCTCAGACTCCACGGACTGCCAGAAGGGCTAGACAGTTTCAATGAGATCATGAGGATGGAGGCACGCCTCCCGGAGGACAAAAAGCAGCAAATGTGGGGGCTGCTGGCAACAATGTGGTCGATCCATTTCAATGGTAAATGGTGCGGGGATCCGGCATTGCCGGTGGGTTGTTCTATGTCTTGCGCACTTTTTGAATGTTTCGGCACGTTCCGTCAATGGTTGGTCTCTGAACGGCCGGGTCACCAAGGAGTAACACACTACCTGGATAATTTTTTCTTTGTGGGCACCTCAGACTCCACGTACTGTCAGAAGGGCTGGACAGTTTCAATGAGATCATGAGGGAAATTGGGGTGCCGTTGGCGCCAGGAAGACTATGGGGCCCTGCACGGCTCTGTCCCCCTTTTTGGGCATTGAGTTGGACTCACAATTGATGGAGGCACGCCTCCCGGAGGACAAAAAGCAGCAAATGTGGGGGCTGCTGGCGACAATGTGGTCGATAAGCAAGGTCACGGTGAAAGAGATTCAGGTGCTGTTGGGTCACCTCAACTTTGCTTGTAGAGTGGTGAGAGTAGGGCGGACAGTTTGCAGGCGACTGGGTAGGGTGCTAGCTGGACAGAGACCTCCACATCATCACGTGCGGCTGTCTGCGGGTGTGAGGGAAGACTTGCGAATGTGGCAGTTTGTATTGCAGAATTTCAATGGGATTCCACTGATGCGGGAGGTTGACATGGTATGGGAGGTCCAGATCTTTTCCAAGGCCGCAGGTAGGAAGGGCTTTGGCCTTTACTGGTATGGGAAATGGTGCAGTGCAGTGGCCGACGGATTGGGCTTTGGGGGGGTAGGAGTATAGCATTTTGTAGGCTTATTCCCACTGGTGGTGGCGGTCACACTATGGGGCACGCAGTTGGCACACAGGAAAGTGACGTTCAGAATTGACAACATGGCAGTGGTTGAAATGGTGAACCGCCAGTCTGCCAGAGATGAACAAGTTTTGAGGTTACTGAGGGTGTTTGTTCTGGGTTGTTTACGTCATGATATTGCCTTTCGAGCAGTGCATGTACCAGGAGTGTACAACGACATAGCGGATGCGTTGTCTCTTTCACAGTGGGGGAGATTCCGGGGGCTAGCCAAGATCGTAGACAGGGCACCGATCCGCATGCCTCAGCATTTGTGGTACGTGGCAACACGGGATGTTGCAGCTGGTTTTAGGGTCCCTTGCCCAATCCACGAAGACTGCGTACAGGACAGCATGGGAGGAATTTTTGCTTGCTGGTACTAGGCGGCGGGACTCACCGGCGCTTCTAGGGGAGGAGGTACTTCAGTTCATTCTAGATTTGATTGATTTAGGACTTTCTAGGGTCACGAATTGCTATCAGCGCTCTGTGCGCCGCGCGTCGGGGGGCGGTAGCGCGGTCCTGTTGTTTCTCCTGCTCATTCCATTTTCTCGTTTCAGGTTCGGTGATGGGTCCCCTCGCCAGGGAGATGACTATCGGGATTGTAGGACATTCCTTTGTAAAGTGGGCACAGGTCCAGGCCCGCGACAGTTATTTTGGGGAACATTTAGGCTTGAATAAAGATTTATTCACAGTTTGTTGGAAGGGCAGAGGGGGCATGCGATGGAAGGAGTTGTTGCAGGTTCTGAATGGCGTTTTGGTGGCTGGTAGGTGCCCCGACGTCTTGGTACTACGTTTGGGGGGAACATGACATGGTCAAGGAAACGGGTTTGGCTTTAATGAGGAGCATGAAGGGGGATGTGGCTGCGTTAAAGCAGCAAGGGTCGGGTTGTTCTGTCATTTGGACAGAATCTGTTCCACGTGGGGTATGGAGGAGCGGTTAACCCGGGGTCAGTAGACAGGGCCCAGAGGAACCTCAACACTGAAATGGTGCGTTTTTGCAGGCAGCTGGGGTTTTATAGGATTGCCCATAGGGACATTAACTATGATACACCGGGGGATGGAGTGCATTTATCCTAGATGGGCATGGATTTGTACCTACTGGAGATAAGGGAGGCCCTGCCAGGAGGTTAAATGTGCAGCGACACTGAGAGGTCATACCTAGAAGGCAGGGGGGGCAGGAAAATGGGGAGGCGGTGTTTCCACCTACTCTCCCGCCTTTTCCTGGGTGGCGGGGTTGTTGAAAGTTGGCCAAGATTAGCTGAAGTTTTTAGTTAAGTGTTGGTAGTTTGTGAGCAGGGAAAGGGTAACCAGGTAGGCTAAGTTTAGACTAGATGTTTGTTAGTTACAGTTGCACAAAGGCAGGTGGGGTTGGGGTCATTGGAGGACAGGATTTGGAAATGCAATATTGTGTAAGATTGGGTAATATGGTTGTTATGTAATGTTATTTTGTATTCGGCAGGGTGGGGGATTTGATGTGGGGATCGTAGGGGTGGGGGGGAACAGGGAGTCAGGTAACTCATGTATAGTGAGGTTTTAGTTTTGGAAGGCAGTTGCCAGTGTTGATAAATTGTGATATGCACCTGTTTCAATAAAGCGGCCTTTTACACACACAAAAATGGGTCTCTGTTTGGCTTGCCCCCCTCCCTCCCAAGGAGGGTTTGGGGGGCAGCCGAACCCGGTGAGGTCTGCCCCCCGGGCAGATTGGGAGGGGGTGGGGCGAGCCGAATAGCGGCCATTTTTAGGGTTTTGGGCTACATTGGGAATAGCCCAATTGTAACCCAATTTTAGAAGATAGCCCAAGGGTTTAAGGGCTTGTTTCGCGCTCTCCCAGCCACCATTTTAGGTTTGGTGACCTGGTGGCTGGGAGCGCTGTAGGGTTTTTAGCGTTTTCCCTCCCTCCCACCCTCGTTTTCTGGGTTTTTGGGTGTTTTACTTTTTGGGGTTTTGGGTTTGGGTTTTTTCTCATAGGCGGTTATTGGAACAGGTACATAGGGGTTTTGGCTAAGTTGTATATTTGTTGCTTGGAACAGATGCTGGCGGGGTTGTTGAAAGTTGGCCAAGATTGGCTGAAGTTTTTAGTTAAGTGTTGGTAGTTTGTGAGCAGGGGCAGGGAAAGGGTAACCAGGTAGGCTAAGTTTAGACTAGATGTTTGTTAGTTACAGTTGCACAAAGGCAGGTAGGGGTTGGGGTCATTGGAGGACAGGATTTGGAAATGCAATATAGTGTAAGATCGGGTAATATGGTTGTTATGTAATGTTATTTTGTATTCGGCAGGGTGGGGGATTTGATGTGGGGATCGTAGGGGTGGGGGGAGCACGGGGTCAGGTAACTCATGTATAGTGAGGTTTTAGTTTTGGAAGGCAGTTGCCAGTGTTGATAAATTGTGATATGGTATGATTCCAGAGGCGCAACTAGAGCCAAGCTGTCTCAGCCCGGGCTGCCACACACGAGAGGGGGCGGGGGGCTGAAGCCCTTTGAGCCCAATGGGCGTTGCGCGCCTGTATGATTCCGTTTACATACCTCACTCTTTGCTCTTCCCCTTCTTCTCTACTCTTGAGGTAGCCTCTTGATGTCCCTCTCAGATAATTATCCGCGCGCGCATCATCAGTACAGTATGCGTGCACGTTGCCTCATCCCCACCAGGTCCTTCAAGCTCTCAAGTCCCGGTGGCACGAAAAGAATTTATTAGCAGGTCGCGGAGATCAGTTGTTTTCTAATGTGCGAGTCCTGTGCTGCTTTGTGCCTCCACATCCCTGCCGAACAGCAGAAGGGCGCCGCATCCTCGGCCTCATCGGGCGTCTTTCATTCGAACTGATTGATATGTTTTCCCTTCCCATATCACTCATTGGGCAGATTTCCACAGCTGGAATTCACAAACAATCGAGCGGCTCGGAAAAGTCCACGCTCCGCGCGCCTCTTGGCCAAGACGCCTATAGAGTTAGGGGCTGCTGATGGATTTAGCACAGAGCTGGATATTTTTACAAGTTTGCTTAAATGGCCCACCTGCCTTCGAGTGACTTTGGAAAAAAGGTCCATTTTCTGAAACAGGATAAATCTGCTGCGGTGTCTAGGATGCACAGCTGTTAAGCAATTTAATGGGATCCTGCATGCGCCATGTTTGTTTGCCTGATGAGCGTTGGGAGTTATACCTTGAAATGTGTTATGGCTGCCTTACTTGAGAAAAGTCTGTCTAGAGAGTAGAGAAACAGCCAAGAGTTCATACATATGGTGCAGGACTATGTAGACTTTATTATTTAGTAGTAGTATTATTTTTGCTATGGGAGGTTTTTCTATAGCATAGAACAGGCCCTGAGGGTCGTCAGATGGCTTTGCAGTAAAGTTTAGCACATAGAAAATCACAATTATGAAATAGTATAGTGCAGTGGTGTAGGAAGACAGCCATGGGCCATGCAAGAGAGCACAATGCTCACCGCACCCTCATGCGCTGGTTTGGTAGTAAAAAAAAACTATAATTGTGTCCCGGTGGGTCCCTCAGTCCCCTCGACCCCAGTGCTACTACACCTGCTGCACTATTGATAACTAGGCCTCTGTTATATACTGTGGGAGTCAATTACGGTACTCATGGGATAACTGACAAAAGAGTGTGTGTGGCTACCATTCAGTGATAAGCATGCATAACATGTACAAGAAGTGGTATATTTAAATTTAGATAATGGTGCAGACAGCCAGTCTGTTAGCCAATCATGAGACAGGGGAGGAAGGAATAGGAGTGGCTTATTGATATAATACAAATGGAGTAAATACGAATATCCATCTTAGTAATTAAATATTCGAGTCTGCCTTCAGCACTGGATATGAGAGAATTATCTTCCAGAAAAGGCTTTTCTGCCACTGGAGTTTAATGTTTTGCACGACGAAATGACAGATAAGTGTATATATATATATATATATATTCCGAATTTTCTTCACCAGAGCAGCCCCCCACTCCCAGGGCTCGGAAGAAAACAGCACAGCCAGGTCCTTGCAGGATCAGAGTATGTCCCTTTATTTTATTTATATCATGCCACCGACAGTGCAAATAAAGACCTACCGCGTTTCGGCCTGAGCCTTCGACATATTGTATATATATATTCACTGAAATAAACCAAAGGTTACAGGGGCATTATAGATAGGCTCAGATTTCACTCGTACAAAACCAGTGAAATTCAGCAGAGCTAACTATAATTTGCACCCCCGCAATGCACTGCTTATGACCTCACATATTACATCCTTATGACATGGTCAATTATATCACTGATGACATATCGCTGTATTTACAAGTTGCCGCTAACCACAGTTAGTGGCAGTTTTCCAGCCTAAACGTGGATTTTTATGATCGCCACTTCTGTTAGCGGGACTTAACGAAAATGAGATGCAAGGTAGGCGTTCCCGTGCAAAAACTGCTGCTAACCCCACTTTGCGATATTTACAAGGAATTCCTTGAATGGTGCAAAACCAAAAAACGTCCTCTAACTCCAGTTAGAGACAGTTTTTAAGACCAGAAAATAGCTGGTCTTAAAAATGGTGCAAACACTTGGGTCTTCATTTCAGATAGTTTTGGTGCTGGACAGCGCTGCAACATAACTACAGGGCAGGAATGCGCACCATCAATAATATAGGGCGCATTCCTGGGCCTCATTCATGAAAAGTGTTGCATCGCTGCGACAAAACAGCATTGCAACACTTTTCACTACGACCCTCCTGCGACACCATGGATGCGCTGTATTCACTGTACGACGCTCCATGTCGCAATTAATGACAGATACGTCTGGAATCCTGACGTATCTGTCAGCGCCAAAGTCACGCATTGCTGCAGTTGTGTCACAAGCATGACGCAACTCCAGCAATGCACGGGGCCAGCCTATCCCTGTAGCACTGCGTCACCCTTACGCCTGCCATGAGGCAGACGTAAGGTACCGACGCAGTGGCGTCCTACAATTGTTGCAGTGAAATCTGATGGATTTCACTGCGCCACTCCTATGAGGCTTTGTTGCGTGGGAACGCCCACCCTGCATACATCATACCTGATGCAGGTATAATTTGGCACAGGGCCTCACAAGGTCACGCCTATGCCTAGATGCATCACTTTGCAAATACAGCGCAATGTGGTGCAAGAATCACGCTGAAAGTAAACTGTCAGAAGGGGCTCATGAATAAGCCCCCCTGTCTTTTTCCCCTACGTTGGCGCACAATGGCTGCCATGCACCAATGCAGGCCCCCTTGCACCATGGTGCAAGGGTGACTATGTTGCGGAGTTGATTGATGTTGTGGCTCCATCTCTTCTCGAGACGTCTGCAGGTGGGGCTGGACTAGAGGAGGGCGGGAGTGAACCAGTTGGCCTTCTTGGAGTGTTGTATGCCTGGTCTTTTCTTGAGGGGTGCCAGGGTGTCGGCGCAGTTGGAGATCCATCGGTGGAGGTTGCGCGCTGCGGTGTTAGCATCTGTAAGCGTTGGCGGAGTGGTGGTGCTGAGGGAGTTGATGGGAAGTTCTTCGTTGGCCTTGATCTAGCCGCGACGGGGGGACAATGATGGCGATGGTGTACGGTGGGCATGGTGAAGGCGTGATGTAAACAATGATGGTTGGTATAGTAGAGTCCTGTGGTGTGGCTGTAGTTGAAGTTCCAGCTGGTGGAGAAGATGGGCTTGAGCATGTGTCTGGCTATGTGGGTTGGTGCGGTGACTAGCTGCTCGAGTCCGATGTTGGTGAGGTTCCCCAGGAGGGGGGGTGTTCTGGTCACTGGGGTTGTCCAGGTGGAACTTGAGGTCTCTGAGTAGGATGTAGTTGGTGGATGGGAGAACCTGGGGTGCGATGAGGTCTACGATAGCATCAGGTTCGTGGGGGGGCCTGTAGATGAGGGTGCTGCGGAGGGTGGTGTTGGGGTTAGTCCGGATCTGGAAGTGGAGGTGTTCCATGGTCACCGTCAGGTCATTAGAGTGCGTGGTCAGTCGGAGTGTGCTTCTTCAGACAATGGCAATGCCTCCTCCTGGCCGTTCAGGGTGGTCCGTACGGGTGAATTTGAAGCCATTGTGGATGGTGATGGCGATGTCAGGTCCGTAGCAGAGGTTGGTCCACGTTTCCGTGAAGAAGGTGATGTCTAAAGAGGTGGTGTCGAGGAGGCCCCAGATTTCTGTTGCGTGTTTGTGGAGGGACCGCACCTTGAGGAGGATGCAGTTAAGCGGGTCGGCTGCGCTGTTGGTCGGCTGGGCGGCAGGAGGCGCTGGTGTGCTGATGCGGCAGAAGGTGAGTTTGCAGTTTCGACAGGCGCAGGGTGCAAGAAAATTCTACAGTGTTGGCAGGCGGTGTGCCGTCCAGGGTTGATGGTGAGGAGGGTGCTGGTGTCGTAACAGTAGAGTGTCCGAGAGGAAGGGTCCTTGGTGCTGGGCACGGTCCAGGGGCGGACGGACTCAGACGGGCTTGCCTTTGGTGCACCAGTGGTGTGCCCGCTGCGCATGGCCGCATAGCGGCCGCCATCATGTAGTGCTGCAGGGGGGACTGGACAGCTGGGAGCCGGGAAAGGACACTGGAGGGGGCTGGGACACGGGGGGAGTGGGGGTTATAAATATATTTTTAACAAATTCTTACCTCAAGGCTAGGTCCCGCGTCTTCTGTGCTCCTGCTCTCCTGAGTCTGCTTCCAGGGACAGGAAGCAGGCAGCCAGGCTCCCTCACCTAAGCCAATCACAATGCTGCAATGCGGCATTGTGGTGGTTCTTGAGCGCCATGACAAGACGTTCAGCCAGGGGCTGGAGGGGTGGGCATGTTCTCCATGCAGGCTGTTATGCAGCCTGCATTGCGAACAGGGATGTGGGCATGACTGCTTTGGGCAGCCTGAGTGGGCCGACCAAACAGTCATTGCACATTTGAGTGGGCATACCACTCCGCCCCTGCCCTGCTCCGTGAGTAGAGCAGTGCCACCCACCTTCCCACCCTCAAAGGAAACATAGCATGAGCACATCAGAAAGTTATCATCATGTTATGTTTCCTCTTCTTGCACTGCTTGAAAATAGTGGGCCGACGCTCTTCCGCCATAGCGGATGAGCCGCCACTGGAGGTGCGTCACCCACGGGTGCTAGGCCTGGGCCTGACTCGACCCCCGGGCCTCCTCCGCCACATGTACCACTTTCTCCTCACCTGGACATTGACACAGTGGCGCAATCCGCTGCACTCTCTCCAAATCTGTGACTCAGCCAGGCGTGATTTCACAAGCCTAGATAACAGCAGTCACCGCCAAGTCCCCTGGGGAACCTCCCGACGCAGGTGATGCAACAGGGCCCCCTTAGACGTGAAGTTGCAGCGCTCCCACCACACAAGTTCGGCGCAGCTTAGGGGCCTCACCCTCCACAGCATCCAGCCACCGCAACATCCTCCAGACTGTGATGCAGAGAGGCCCGACCCACCATTGGTAATCTCCTCTGTGCACCACGGTGTAGTGGTGGCGCGTGGTATGCGATGCAGAACTCTCTACGTTGGTGCGCAGGAGCACCTCTACCGTTCACAGGTCCAAGGGGCACCAGGCGGTCTTCTCACACAGGTCAGAAACGTGTCTCCATGCGACCTGGCAGACTTCACCACCAGGTAAGGGCGATCGCCGACACTTCAATGTCTACCGCCACGGCCCAGCAACTCCACAGCACCTCCGCATCCCACTCCGGCTCCCATACGCAGGCCCAGCGAGGCCTCCAGGCCCTGGGAACTGTCCGCGCTTTCAAGGTTTTGGATGCCATGGTGTTGCATGGAGTGCGCAATGATAAGTGATGCATCACTGATTTTGCCAAGCGATGTGCCTCATTTCATGATTGTAGCCCTGAATTTCCTCTTTCCCTGGGACTCTGGCTGGTCATCCTGGCTGTTGGGGGTCTTGGGGAGGTTGTTGATCTGTGCTGCACTTGGCCCTGGCTGCTCCATTCTGCATTCCATTGGTTTTTGGTTCCTTGTTTTCATTGGAGGTGGACTTATAGGCTATTTTTGCCTCTAGAGGCAAAAAAAGTCACGTTAGGCTGACTAAAGTGAGTTTTTTTGCCGCTAATGGTTCTTTTGTCAGTTTTCGCCCGCAAAAGTCAGAACTTGTATCGCCTTCCCGCTAGTGTTAGCGGCAGTTTTCACCGCGGCTACCTGAAACTATCGCCATGTAGCAACGTATTGTAAATACATCACTAACAGGGCGATAGTTTTTGGTGATAGGCCACGTTAAGAAAACTGGTGCTAACTTGCGTTAGCGTTAGTTAGCGGCAGCTCTTGTACATATACCCCTCTGTCTGGATTTGGTTTTGACTTTATTCCTTGCTGTGGTCAATTCTTTCATGGGGTAAACTCTTTGCTGAAATCTTTGTACGCACAAATTTGCTGCTAATTCGTAGTCTTCTTCCCTTGTGCAGTTCCTCTTCAAGCGAAGCAATTCCCCATAGGGAATGCTCCACTTGAGGGTACTGAGATGACTGCCATATATATATATATCCAAGATATCGATTTCTTACATGCGCATCCAGGCGCAGAAAAAGACACTGACCGCTCTGGATGCTTTACAAATTTATTGATGTTGCTTTCGTCACCATATATATATATATATATATTTAACAAGAATGCGAAGAATGACTGTGTTGAACTGATATAATGGAAGGATGGTGTAAGGAACAAGCATGAGAGAGGAAGAGAAAATGAAAGGTTGTGATAAAGAGCAAGTAGTTGAGAGAGAAAGAGAGCAAGTGAGATAGGCAGCAAAAGAGAAAGAGAAAGAGAGGAAGAAGTATAACATAAACAAATGAGAGGACAAGATTGAATGTGAGGAAAAGGGAGCAAGAGAAAAATGGGATCTTGAGAAAGAGACAAAAAAAAAGTGCAAGAGCTTGAGAGACAAAAAAGGGATCAGAAGTGAGACATTGAAACATAAAGAGAGACCAAGAGAGAGAACCCGAGATTTGAAAAAAAAAGAACTAGAGAAAGCAAGATGAAGAGTCCCAAAGAGACAGAAAGAAAGAGAAGAAAAGCTAGAAAAAGAGGACAGTCAGAGAAAGGGAAAAGTAAAAAGAATTAGAGAGGCAGAAGACAGGGAGAGGAAAAGAAAACAGAGGTGAACTATCGAATCAAAGTGAGAGCTCAAAAGAGAGAGAAATAGTGGAAAGAGCAATGAATATGTATTTGTACTTTCAGACTGCAGACCCTCACTGTAAAGCAATACAGCACTGCACATAGAAGAAGATCTAAGCACAGTCAGTGAGCTGGGTACACATATAACTTGCTCGCAGGCAACAACCCATTGCAAGCAATCCTGCCATACATAGACTATCACTACAACAAACCTACCTCTAGTACATTAATTCTTTGTAATCCATATACAATATTCTTGTCAACACCATTCTTCTGTTTAAACATGGCCCACACTCCTTCAAAATCAGGTATCCCCCAAACCTTTATAACCTTAGAAATAGATTCCACTTGAGCAAAACCAATGCTTGTACAACTATGATGCATATTTTTAACAAGTGCCCCAAGCCACATCAAGAAATCTGGTGAACGTAATGGAGGGAAGCAGAGCTGCTCAAAAGGCCCCAGCTCCCACTTATGTTGGACTGGTCATCTGACCAGTCCAAGGCCCTTCTGTACTCAGCCGTCATTTCCAATGCTCCGCCTCCCTGCGCTCCTCCGCTCATGCCTGTCTGTCCCCATGATCTGTGCCCCTTAAGTGCTCCCTTTGCTGCCCAATCCTTTTGCCTTGTGTGCCTGTCTTTTTGTACTTGTGTTTGCCTCGATTTGTCTTTTTCTCTTTTGTACTCGTTTCTGCATCTGTGTCCGATTTGGCTTTTCTCTTTTGCACTTGTCTTTGCTTCTGTGCCCAATTTGCCTTTTTTCTTTTGTACTCTTTTTGCCTCTGTTTGCCTTTTCTCTTTTGTACTCGTTTTTGCCTCTGTTTTTTGTACTCATTTTCCTCTGCCCAGTCCTTGTGCTCCCCTTCCTCCGCCATCTCTTGCTCTTCCCGCCTCCATTCTCCCCCTCTCCTTACATGCTTCTCCGCATGCCTTTTTCCCACGGGCCTCTCTTGCTGCCTTCCCGCCCCTCCCTAGCCCGGCCCCCGCGCTCCTCCCCTCCTAGGACCTACGCCTGGCATGACCACACCACTGCCTCGCTGCAGGTGCACCAAAGGCAAACCTGTCTGCACCTGGACCACGCCGGGACCATGCCCAGTGCCATGGTCCCTGGTCCTCACCTGGACCGCGCCCAGTGCCATTGACCCTGGCCCATCCGACCACCACGCTATAGCCCTGCCGACCTGCTAACGCTCAACACCAAATGCTTCCACCACCTCTGCCGCCATATCACATCACACGGTACGTCCCTTCTTCTGCGCTCACTGCCGCTTCACCTAGTATCACCTGCATGCTTCTCAACACCAGATGCCTCTGCAAGCACGCCACGGAGATCTGGAACCTCATCGACACCCACTCCCCGGACATCCTCTTTCTCAATGAGACCTGGCTCAGCCCATCTTCTATCCCCGCCATCGCCAACCCCCCTGTATATAAGATCATCCACCACGACAGGCCTCACCAACCAGGAGGAGACCTCGCAATCACCCATAAGGACACCATCACGTGCACCACCTCTCCTGATGAGCCTACAGTGCTCATGGAACACCTGCACTTCCAACTACAAACCAGCCACTCCACGACCATCACAGGCACCCTCAGAAAGAACGCTTGGTATACACAATTTCAGGGAGTATTTGTGGGCCTCAAAAATTACATTATGTACAAAGCACAAACCACTTGTAGATATGTTTACAAGAAAGTGGCCTGTGGAATATTTCCCAAATGGCAGTACAGATTATTACAAGACTTTGTATACAGGTTCTTACTCCCCTCAATGGTAATCTCCTCTGTTTTCTCCAAGTTAACTTGAGTTTTTGGGTGCCCATCCAATCACAGACTACAAAAATACATTCCCCAAAGTTATCAACAGCCACACACAGATCCCGGCACAGCAATATCTGAGTTTCATTGACCTCCATTGGTAAATGGAAGCCCCAGGTTAGCTGGCCTGAGGCAGAGACTTCACATAGACATTAAACTGGCACCAGGACTCACCCTTGCAGTACCTTTTAGGCATGATTTGGAGGTGTACCGCGGAATGGTCACTGCTGTCATCAAATCAGCAAGAAGGTACTGTGAAACAATCTAGCACTGAAGTACCCAAGCCAGTGTCCTGGATGAGTTTTACAGGATGGTGTTGTTGATGTTGTCAATGACTGCTAACAAGGCCAAAGGTGCTAGGGAACTGACAGAGCCGAAACTAAATGTCAATTTCAGGTCATCAATTACTGCCAAAAGCATAATTTTCTTTCTTACATTTCCAGTACTCCACTAGACTCAAAGGTGCCGATTCAAAGGGCGAAAGTTAAAATTGTACCCATACTATAACGATTTTTTTCCTAATCACACACATTCACAGTAGTTTACTTGGAAAGCTGTACCAGTCACAGTACTCCAGGTGTACTACTGAAATGTTGTGTGACCTTTTTTGACATTGCAGCGTACTCAATATGGAATTGTGTGCAAGGTACAATTCCGCATTGGGGAAAGGCAGGCCTGGTGTGCAATTGCACAGTTTTTCTACACAGGGAACATGTCTCCCCGTGGAAAAGCCTCTTAACTTAAAATCCACATATTCTGGTAAATACTGAGCATGTTTGATCCATCACAAAACTCACAATTGTAATATGTACCATAACAGGTGTTACTATTTCCATATGCCAGGGTAAATGCAGGGATAGCAGATAGTGCATTCAGATCCTCCTTGGCTCAGTTGATTGAATATGCCATCAAGGGAGTTAAGCAGTGGACTCAGAAGAGGGTAATGAAATATCAAAAGCGATCGCTGCATGGCCTGGTCTCACCCAAGGGACAGCCACCATTGGACTAATGATTCCATCAAGAAAGAAAAACCTGGATCAATGGTGTGGCCAATAAAAGTGAAGCCGGCCTTATTGTCCGAAAGCACTAACCTTGTACTCTGGATCCAGTGGGAGTAATATGGCATTTCTTTAATCAACACATCCATCACTGACCACATTCCATGAAAACATGAAGGCCAGAAGTAGGAAGGGGGAAAGACGAGTGTGATAAGAGGGAGAACAGAGACACCAGACACCACTACTATGATTCGTCACTCTGCTGGGTACTGATGTCTGCAGGTCGCAAGGCAATAGGAGATATCTTAGTAACCTTATATCCAAGTTATTTATCTATTCATAACATAGATACAGATAAGGAATATCCCTTTCACTATGTGATCAACTCTGTGTGTGCTGTTATGAAATTTGCTATTCCTGAAACTGAGGCATTGCATAAGAAGAGTACCATTATATATGTTCATTAACTCTTCTTACCTATCAGTAAGATAACTATCTCAAGCTTTTACTAATGTGCTTTCTGATGAAGATAAGCGTACTTCCTATTTGACTCTTGTGTCACTTACAGATATATACATATCATGTGCAACCATTATCTTGACGTGATAATTTTTCCTGTTCCTTCACACATCAAACTCCAAGTTTAAATGCAGCAATTCCTAAAGTTTTTAACATGACTCAAAGTCAAATGTTCAAAATAGTTCAAAGTTTGTTCAACACAACTTGATTTTTAGACTACTTTTCTGTATTCACAAACTATTCTCCAGCAAACTCTCAACGAAGTAACTGTTCTTTGCAAAACTAAAGTTTGAATCCAAGTAACAAGGTCCCGCCTTCAGTAACATTGTAGCACAATTGCTTAGCAAGGATGGTGTGAAACACAAAGAGAGTTATACCTGATGATCGAAAATGACTGCCAGCGTCTCCATACAACATGATAGATCAAGGACTACTGGGAATTGTAGTTCATTATCAGAGTTACCCACCATAGTGTGCTCCTTGCATACACAAAACCTCTCAACAGGCAGGGCCAACAGTCTGTGCACACTGCCATTCTTCATTTCTTTTAAAGGGTTTCTCTGGAAGCTGGTTTGGAGTTCTACTCCACGGCCCATCCGTACAGGCAGAGGGGCCACGCCCCCCCACCTTTCCCCCAACAAGAAAGAAGTGTGTCTGAAAGGCTGAGAAAAGGTCAGTCTGACAGACACTCTTCTTGTTCAGGTCAGGTAGCCAGGAACTGTACATGCGCTAAAGGCGCAGGACCCTGGCTGCCTGAGCTGAAATTTGCCAGGCTGAGGATGTCACAGCCCTATGGGTGTAATCTCCTCAGCCTGGCAAAAGTGCTTTGATGCCCTCCCCTTCGTGATAAGGAGGAGCATCACTGATTGCCTCGGACTTGGATGCTTCAGTTTTAAGCCCTGAAGTGCTCAGGGCGAGTGTCAATCAGTGACACCTCGTCACAGAGTGAGGTGGGGTCAGCAGTCTCACAGACCCCATCCCACTCTGTGACAAGTAAAGGACTGCTGCCTTTTCTCATTGGCTGACCTAAGGTCAGTCTTTGAGAGGAAGCAGCAATCTCAATGCTCCTGTGACCTTAGAGGTTTCCCTCCCGAGCTTCAGCGCAGGCAAGTTATCTTTTTGAATTTTGCTGTGTGAATGCATGAATGGATAAATTTGTGAGTGAGCGTTGTGAACAGGTGTGCCCCATTCCCTGCAAAAAATTACTGACCACCACTGCTGCTTCCCGAACCAATCAAGTTTTAATCGGAAAGAATGATTCCTGACATGCCTCCTGACACTTATTCTATCTGATGCAGTGAGAGTGTGTCCAGGTGATGCATGAAATCCTGGGCCACAAACATTTGAGGATCACCCATCCATAACTTGAGATCATCAGCAATTATATAATGACTGGATATCAGGATAAACTTCAGACCAGTAAGTAGAGAGGTAAACAAGCTATTAAGTCCCAATAGGCATAAGACTGTGTCAACAGTAATAGCTCAAAACCAGAGTATGTGGTGCATTTGGAAATCAGGCATTTACAGCTCTCAGAAGAATTAAGATATATCAAGTGGCTACTGAATGATTCACTGGATGTGGTATCCCAGGTGAATAGCTTCCACTGCCCCATGCCCAGGGTACTTTTAGAGTCATGCTTCAGAAACAATAAACAGTCCTTAATTGTTATTAGTAAATAGATAATATATTTCAGTGGTGGCTTGGACATCGAAAAACATAGCATTAATGAGGCTGGTGGAAGACCTATAGGATCTAACATCACCCCTCATTTTCAGACCAGAGAAAGATGTCAGATTTCATAGGAGCACAAGGCCATGTAGCATATTGCAGAGAAGATATGGTAACCTCATACTTGATTTAGTTAGGGGTTTCCAGGCATCTTGTAGAGTCAGAAAGGATCATGCATTAAAGCTATGGATGGTCTTTGAAGGGTATTCCCTCAACTAGGTGATACTTCCAGCAGTGGCGGCTCGCACAGCTAACGCTGTGGGGTGGTGAGGCGGGGCGGGGGCGGGGCTGGGTGGGGGGATAGTGGAGTGTGACATACAACTGGAACGTTGAGAGTAAATAAATAAATTTTAAAAAGCACTTACTTTGCGCTCGCAGCATCGCCGAGTCGGCGATGCTGCGAGTGCAAAGTAAGTGCTTTTATTTATTTATTTACTCTCGACATTCCCATCGTATGTCACACTCCACTACCCCCACACCCAGCCCCACCCTGCCTCACCGCCCCACAGCGTTAGCTGTGCGAGCCGCCACTGACTTCCAGGTTCCTGAAGCAGGACCACCTGGGTAAGCAGAGAAACAACAGTTCAAACCTATGCCTTGTATGATGATTAAAGTACGACTCTTGGAGTAGAATAATCCGATTGACAATTAGTCAGGGTGATCCATTCTGCATACCATGATTTAAGGATGTCTTCAGTAAGTGTGGTGCAAATATTTGTTAGAGCTTCCCCAGTATGACCATTCCATTGAATTGGTTCCAGGGTCTTGTATATATCCTTAACACTAAAAGAGGATGACATTTTGAAGCAACTTCAGGAATCAGCAAGGTGTCTGGGGTTTAAAGGTGGCTATGAGAACTCGCGTGAGGCATGTCCCTTTAAGGCTATGGTGGATCAGCCTATGGAGGCTAGGGTGTGGTGGTTAGCAAGCCAGCCTGTGTCAAGGGCAGTTCTTCTGGGTCACGACAAGTGCGGCAGTATTTAAGCATCACCCAGGCTTTAGGAAGCTGCTTAGAAACTTTCATGTTGTATTGGCCATCAGCTTATCGCTAGTTCGTTCACCGTTTCCTGTCCCTCACCTTTGCTATTTTTCCCCTTTATGGTTCATCGGTATTCAAACCTATTTGCCTGTTACTCTCTGGATTCCATTTTCACTTTGGCGTATTACTGTGACAAACAGAGTAAAGTAGTGCATCCAGTAGCATTGTACTTATGAACATTACCCCCCTCAGAATTCTACTGTAGAATTTATAATAAATGGCATCTGGTCTTAAAAAAAGCCTTTGCACAATGGGACTTTGCTAAGAGCGAGCAATGCACACCATATTGGTTTGGATGGATCATCAGAATTTAATTTATTTTAGATTAATGAAATATATCAATGCCTGTCAAACAAGGTGGTCTCTATTTCTTTCTTACTACCAGTATCAATCAATCAATCAATCAATCAGGGGTTTGTAGAGCGCAGCTACTCACCCGAAAGGGTCTCTAGGTGCTGGGGGGGGGGAGCGTGCAGCTCCTGGATGTTCACGGTGATTCATCGAAGAGCCAGGTCTTGAGGTCCTTCAAGAACTTGGAGAGTGTTGGTGTCTGTCGGAGGTGGAGAGGGAGGGTGTTCCATGCCTTGGCCGTGAGGAGGGAGGAGCGTCCTCCTGTTCTGGTCTTCTTGATGCATGGTACCATCGCTGGGCTGAGCAGAGGGATCTTTAGGGTGCGTGGAACGAGAGGCGGTGGTTAATGTAGGCGGGTCCGGTGTTGTGGAGCTTTGTGGGCGTGGGTGAGAAGCTTGAAGGTGAGGGAGCCAGTGTAGTGTCCATAGGAGTTGGCTGATGTGGTAGTGGCGCGGTAGGTTGAGGACTAGTCTGGCGCCGGCGTTCTGGACATTCTGAGGTTTGTGGGTGAGGTTTGTGGGTGAGGTTCTTGTTGATCCCAGCATAGAGTGCGTTGCCGTAATCCAGTCTGCTGCTGATGACGGCATGGGTGCTGGTTTTCCTGTGTTCCAGGGGAATCCAGTTGAAGGTCTTTCGGAGGAGGCAGAGGGTGTGGTAGCAGGAAGAGGTGACAGCGTTGATCTGGCGGTCCATTTTGAGTTCGGAGTCCAGGATGATCCTGCGGTTGCGTGCGTGGTCTGTGGGGGATGGGAGGGTTCCCGAGAGCGGAGGGCCACCAGGTTTCGTTCCAGGCATCGGGGTGCGGGCCCATGATGAGTACTTCAGTTTTGTCCGTGTTGAGTTGTAGGCAGGTGTTCTTCATCCACCTGGCGCCTGCTTCCATTCCTTCTTGAAAGTTGTGTTTGGAGATGTTAAGCTCGTTGGATAGAAGAGGATGAGTTGGGTGTCGTCTGCGTAAAATACAATGTTGAGTCCATGTGATCTGACGATTTATTTATTTGAAAAGTTTTATATAGCGCTGGCTAGACCCAGAGGTATCAGAGCGCTTTACATGAGATAAGACATTGCATCAGAACATTGTTACATAGTTACATCAGTTACAGTTACAGTTGCAGTTATCAGTATATGCTTGGGAGAAAAACGTGAGCTTACACAATAATATAAGATATTAGCGCGTAGCATATCCAAGACACACGTCATATGGGGAATGGAAGGTAGTGGGGGAAAGGTAAACAGGGGAGAGGAAAGCAGACAGAGTCATATATATCTGACGGGGAGAGTACTCCAGGGGGAATAAAGCAGTCAAGGCAGTCTAAGAGAGAGACAAATAAAACCATGAAGAACCGTGAAAAACAATGTCCGTTGTCCGGCTGCGTAGGTGACGGCCAATGGGGTGAACCCAGAGCCAGACTCCGCTATAGCTGCATAGGGCAGCTCCACCGGGCCTCGGCCATAATTGCTCGGTCTCCGCGGTCAGTAAAATTATCACGATTACTCTGAGAAATTTCGAGCCAGAGAACCGGAGAAGACTGCGGGCAGTACGGAGTCAGGGCGCGGGCACCATCTTAAAGTCAGGCGTTGTCCTGGCCCATCCTTACAGTGGACACCCCAGTCTCGAAATGCCCCCAGAATAGAGCGCCTTCGTAAGGGGGGATCAGCTGGAATGCCCCAACAGGTCTGTTTGGGAGTGCCCCGGGGCCTCAGGAGTCCCCCGCGGCGGTAGTCAAAACTGGCCCCAGCCACCATCTTGGGGTCAGGCACTGCAGCTACTCCATCTCCGTCCGAGTTGCCAGCAATGTGGAAGGCAAAGGGGAGGGGGGGCAAGAAGTCACGGATGCCTTTCCAGCAGGAGACGTAGACCAAGGTCAAGCAGGTCGTAGGGCCAGGAATCCAAAGGTGTAGCGAGGCCGAGCCACAGCGCAGGAACAGTAATGGCTGTGGGGCGCGCGGACAAGATACCTTGTGTTGAGTCCCACGAGCCCCCGAAGCGCTATAGAGGGAAGTGGTGGTCGCAGCGGGTACTCACTGCGGAAGGTGGAGTTCAGCTAAGCGTCGGGCGCACCTCACGGCAGCGCAGGTACAGCAGCCAGGCCCAGGATTCCACGGCACCGGGCATCAACCAGCTCCCCAGCCGCAGCAGCACCAGGAGGTGAGCCGGTGGCCAGGCGCACGCCTTGGAGCGCCGCGGGAGCCGCAGACAAACGCGAGCTCAGCAGCGGTCCGCTCCCCAAAGCCAGGGGGACACGCACTACGCACACGGGATCGGATGTAGGCGGCATCTCTCTGCCGGTGTGGTGGTGTGGGGTGGTCCCACGATCCCGAGCCCCGAGGAGATGCCTTCCACTGAGGTGGCCGAGGAAAAGATGCAGAGCTGGTCCTCAGCTCTTCTTTGACTGATGGTTCTCTCCCCTCAGGGCCCTGCACGCACTCACCAAGCCCGCCTCGAAGTGTCCGGTCAGTTTCGGTGGCGCTTGGGGCGTCTCCAGCGCAGCCAGGGCCGGAGCCACGACAAATTCACGGGCTTCGGCAGCGCAGTCAGGTCCGGTCATTTTGGGGGCCAGAACAGGTTACAGGGATAATCCAGCGAGGCTGTATTTGCTCTCAGCCAGCCTGGCTGGCATCAAGCTAATTATCTGCCGGCGCCATTTTGCACATCAGGTTCCGGAGTTAACGGGGCCAAAATCAAGTTAAATCGTCCTATTTACGCAGTGGTTTTCGGTTCCATCGCAGTCGCTGGTCTTCCGGTCACAGAATTTGCGTTTTGAATGGGGATTCTTTTGATGAAATTGCCGTTTAGTGCTGCAGTGCTCGGAGTCTTTACGGAGCTTCAGCTCCAAACGGCCATTGCGGCCGCTGGCTCCTCCTCTTCATTGGATGCGATGGGGCCATGTAGACGTTGAACAGGGTGGGGCTCATGGAGGATCCTTGGGGGACTCCGCAGGTGGTCGGTGTGGGTTCCGAGAGGAAGAGAGGGAGTCTGACCCGCTGCGTTCTGCCGGAGAGGAGTGAGCGGATCCAGTCGAGGGCCTTGTTCCGGATTCCTGCGTCGTGGGGTCTGCGGGTTAGGGTGCGGTGTGAGACTGTGTCGATTCATCAGTATCAGATTATTTACTGACCAGGCAATAGGCATGGAAAGTCAGATGCCTTGTTATGACAATGGAGGAATTCCAATAGTGGAAATAGAGGAATTATCACCACCCTCTAATATCCTTTCCTTAGTCACGAGCAAGTGTGAATGAAGAGAATCTTTCATTTCTAAAGTCACAACATCTCAACAGGAGATACATGTGGAACTGTGGACTTAAGATGAACCTAAGAAAAGAAAGAAGCAGGAAACACTGGAATACTGAGGTGAATCCCTCTGCCTTCAACAAGAAGAATTAGAAAGACAAGTCATGAAATTGTGTCAGGATCTGTCAATGGCAGGATATCCTGAAATAAGAAAGATGGAAGAATTAACAATAGATACTTTTGGTGGTCCAGCGTGACAAAAACAATCCAAGGTTATGTTTAGCAGCATTCAGTGTGCGTCCAGGCTGTGAGCACGATCATGAAACCAGCTGGGCTACTATAAACTCTACCTAACCCAAAGCAGCCTTGGTCCATGATTCCCATGGATTTTATAGTAGTCTCAAGGATAGAACATAATCCTGGTAGTAGTGGATCACTTTACTAATGTGAGTCACTTAGTTCCTTTAACAAGACTACCATTGGCCATTGTATTGGCTTGCATTTTTTATACAATGTGTTCTCGCTTCCTGGATTACCAGATATTATTGTCACGGATATAGAACACAGTTCAAAGCCCACGTCTGGAGAAAATTAACAAAGAGACCTGAACCCATACATTTCATATCCACCCGCTAACATCCCTAGACGGATGGATGGTCAAACAGTGAGACTGACGCGGTCCGTAGAAAAATATCTTGCATGTTTTTGAGGAAGTTCACCCATAACCATGAGTTCTTCTATGACTACTTTGCCCTTCTATTGTTCCTTTGGGATACATCCACATACTTTGGGTCACATAGGTTGTGTGCACCGCCGACAGACTACAATCTGTTTCAAATCACACCACATGCGAAGGTAAAACCTTAGTCTCCCAAACCCATCCACATAACCGTGTACAAAAATGCCCCCTTTTGCTCTCATTTCCATCCACCCTTTAATTATAGAACCATACTACCTACTTGATATCAAATGTGAGGTCAAACAGTGGATATATCATTCAACTTGCATGTAACCAAAATTAACAAGACGATTTGATGAGCACCGACTCCCTTCTACCCCGTGTGACTAGACTATGAACCATATTACTTTTTTTTTGCATTTCCTGCTGACATTACCTTCTAATTTTCCTCGCATAAGCACTGAACTATTATAAAGACCAAAACACACGCTAGATTCAACGAATATTCATTTTTGAAAGCGTGATCGCCCTTTAACTGCTAAAGTCAATTTTTCACAGTTTGCAATGTCCACTGCATGGAGTGGAACCAGGTTTGTACAATGAATTAGCGCATATACTGTTCCTTACAATAAATGTTTGTACTTATACATTTTCAGCTTTCTGAAAGATCTGGGTGAACTCGACACACCAAACAGGGTGAAATGTGTTGTCTAAATGTGAAAACTACAAGACCTTGACAAGAAGAATATGAATAAAGGAACGTCATCTGAATAAGCATCTTTTACCAATGTCTAGTGAAAATGTTTCTCTTTCATTTTTTTGCAATAGAGCAGTAAGAAACTTTGGGGCACATGCATCAAGGTAGGCTTTGCGATTCCTTAATTGCGATTATTAAGGAATCGCAATTAAGGAATCGCAAAGCCTATGCATGTAGGAATCGCTATAAAAATAGCGATTCCTAAACATTCCTTAATTGCGACTCGCTAATTGCGAGTCGCAATTAAGAATACCTCCCATTAATTCCTATGGGCCTAGAGGCCCATAGGAATGAATGGGAAGACATTCTCAATTAGCGATTCGCAATTAGAGAATCGCAAATTGAGAATGCAATTTCAAGGGTGCCAGGGTGTCAAAATGACACCCTGTTGCACCCTGAAATTGTGATGTGCACCCATGTTGCACACACACATGCCCCAAGGGCATGTGTGTGTGTAACCTAAAACTTAAAAAATGCATTTTAGAGCATTTTTCGAAGGTTTTGCAAATTACAGACAAGTTTGATTTGTCTGTAATTTGCGGTCCCAAATAGCGAAATCGCTATTTGAAAGTGCTTCTAGCATTGCATTTAAGGAATCGCAAATTGCGATTCCTTAAATGCAATCGCAATTTAGGAATTCGCAATTAATTGCGAATTCTTATATTGCGCATAGGAAACACTTTCATGCATCTCCAAAGGCCAATTTGCGATCGCAAACGGCCGATTTTTGCGATTCGCACCGTTTGCGATCGCAAAAACCTTTGATGCATGTGCCCCTTTGATTGTTCATACTCTTTTTAAAATGGTTACAAAATCAAACTTTAATGTCCTTCCTTCAGCTAGCTTTACTTCCCCATTTTAACTCCGGCCTACCTTTACTATTTGTACCGATCCATAAAAAAAAATCGCCTTTGCTTCTTTCTCTTTACTTGGACCTACCTTCACTTCATCCCCATCCCTAACGCAGAACTGTGCCATACTGCGCAATATAAAATGTTACTTTATGTTTACACTGACCATAAATTCCACTGCTAACCCTAATCCTATAATGAATTTAATTGAAATAATTTAAATAAAATTTAATTGACACACAGTTCGTCAAAATCTTTCTTACCCAAACCCTACTTTACATTAAAATAATTCAAACTGTAAAGTTATGCCTAGCCTTACATTTTACTAAAAAATATATTTTTATTAGTTTTAGATTATTTTAATAACACCCCAACAGTAAATGTTAGTGAACTATTTAAAATTGAATATATTAAACAAATAAGTATTGCAATTTGACACTCACACTGACCCTAATCCATAATTCATTTTAATTACATTACTGTTCAATTATAGTAAGACTAACCAAATCCATAGATTAAGCAAATGTACATTAACATAAATAATTTTTTACATTTTTGCTTGCACAAACCGGGCCTAATGTCATTGGAGTGCTTTACAACAGAACAAGACTACATTGCACATTTTGGGTTTTTTCTGACACAGGGATATTAAGGGGCAGATTTACAAGCCCCTTACGACACATTTACTCCGCTGTTGCGTCACTTCTGTGACGCAGCGGCGTCGTAAACAATGCGCCATGTTGCGACAAATTTACAACGTGACGAATCTAGGGAGATGTTTCACGTTGTAAATCCCTGCGTCACATTATACCTGCGTCAGGTATAATGTATTCAGGGTGGGCGTTCCCACGCAAGAAAGCCTCGTAAAAGTGACGCAGTGAAATTTACAAGATTTCACTGAGTCACTTTTATGACACCGCTGCGTCAAAACCTTACCCCCGCTTGAAGCAGGCGTAAGGAGTGACGCAGTACAGCAAGTATAGGCCGCCCCTGAGCAGTGCTGGAGTTGCGTCGCGCTTGCGACACGACTCCAGCACTGCGTTACCTTTACGCCGACAGATGCGTCACGCATCTGTCAATCCTTGCGCCACGGTGCACCGCATTGTAAATGCGACACATCCATGGTGGCGCAAGGGTTTTTTTACGTGACGCAAATTAACTGACGCATCTCTGCTGATATGCAGAGATGCGTCAGTTCTTGTAAATCTGCCCGTAAGTGTTTTGCCCAGAATCACACAAAGGTGAGCCATGGCCGGGATTTGAACCTTGTTCCCAGTGTTCCAAGGTGGATAGCTCTAGCGAATAGGTCACTTCTCCCTGTTTCTTAGTTATCTATTAATTATTTACAAACAATTATGTGATTGTTTTAAAAGAGAAACTAAAAGTTGTTATCAGACTTCTTTCCAAACCACCCAATTCTTAGCTGCATAGTCTCACGTTTACCCCCAAGAGACTATGGGCCATATGTATGAAGCCAATTTGCGATCGCAAATGCCGAAATTCGCAGAATTTCGGCGTTTGCGATCGCAAATTAGCAGTGTGCAATGTATCACACTGAAACCCCCTCGCAAAATAAGGAATCGCAAATTTTGCGATTCCCTATCTTGCAATTGCATTTAAGGAATCGCTAATTGCGATTCTTTAAATGCAATGTAAGAAGCACCCAAGTTGTGCGATTTGGTCTTAAGGAATCGCAAATTACCACCAACTTTAAGTTGGTGGTAACTTGCGATTTCACTTAAAAATGCACTATTTTGCATTTTTTAAAGTGCCATGTGGCGCACATACATGCCCTTAGGGCACGTATGTGTGCCACATGTGCACACATGCACATTTTAGGGGTGCAACAGGGTGTCCTTTTGACACCCTGGCACCCTTGAAATTGCATTCTCAATTTGCAATTCTCTAATTGCTAATCGCAAATTGAGAATGTCTTTCCATTCATTCCTATGGGCCTCTAGGCCCATAGGAATGAATGGGGAGGTATTCCTTAATTGCGAATCGCAATTTGCGATTCGCAATTAAGGAATATGAAGGATTCGCAAAATTTATTGCAAATCCTACATACATAGCGTTTTACGATTCTCAAATAGCGATTCGCAAAAATCGCTATTTGAGAATCGCAAAAGGACATTTTGATACATATGGCCCTATGTGAGAACCCAGCTCCATACTTCACATTCCTTCCTAATGCGTTTTTGATCACTTCTAACTATCCCATGAGCTACTTTCTTCAAAGGCTGTGAAAGTCGAGGCCTTTTAAGAGAAAATAATGTATCAGTCTACATATTAACTCCGGACTCCCTGCGATTTATTTTGTTCAGAACATTGTAAGTTGAAGGACATTGCCTTGTGTTCCGTGACCTAAAGCCACCTCTATCTGCACACACTGAAGGTGGGCAAAGAAACCTGCCAGCCCTTCGATTTACATTAGATGGCATGAAAAAGTAATTGTGAGAAACTAGCCTGTTTGGAAATATCGTCTTATACAGTCCACAGAAGTAAACAAGCTTCCAATACTGTTCCTTTGCACACTCTTTACAGCTAGACCTGAGCAGCAAAGCTGTCCACGGAGGAAAGGTGTGAATTTGTTTATTAGTAGCAAATAAAATATACACGAACCAGGACAAATGAAACCATCTAGACAAACATAAGCAATCTCATGAAAACGGTATATAGCACAAAGACAAGTGAAAATGCTGCGTATGATGACTAAATCTATTAGATGACACATCAATCTCTGAAAAGATACATAGTAGTTATTCTTTGATTCATAGCATTAAAAAGTTGAAGCTTTAAGTCGATGGCTTCATAATTCTTGTGTCCCCTTAGCCTCAAAGTCATTAGGGAAAACATTCCATCAGCCACAATGCAAGGGTCCCTGTTAGCTTTACAACGTGGGTGTCCTCTCCATACAGAACTAGACTAAACCCAAAGGATTGAATTAAGTGAGCAAATGGGATTATGCTTAGGTTGGACAGCAGAGATGATAAAATAGAGTCCTGTGGGATGCTGCAGACAAAGGGCCTAATTGATGAGGTGAATGGAGAAAGTGAAATCTGGAAGTATCTCTTTGAGGAAGAATTTGAGAGCCATGGAAAAGCTATATATTTAATTCACAAATCTGACAACCTGGATAAATATAATTTGATGGCTCAAGGTGTCAAAATTCACAGGGAGATAAAATCAAGGCGACTGAGATGCTTGAGTCACACAGCGGGGCAAGTCATTCAAGACAAATAAAGTGGTCAATTCGGTACTGCAGTTTGGGCAGAAACCCATCTGGGCAGGGAGTAGAAGATGGTTAGTGTTCACGAATTTGAATAGCAGAATAAAGACAATTTTATCCACAATCTTGGCTGGGAGATCGGATGATAATTGACAGGTTGTTAGGGTCAAAAGAGGCCTTCTTTAATAAGGGAATGACCCAGGCCAATTTCAATGGCTGAGGAACCAAGCCAGTTGATAAATTGGCAGTATTAATGGCTGTAAGTCTGGTTAAATCTAACCGAAATGAGAAAAACCATGAAATAGACAAAAAGAAGCACAAGAAAATAGCTATTTTATCCAAAACGTCCCTAAAGGACAGCAGTGGATTTAGATTGTTCACTAAATGAAAGGCAGCCATCCACAGGAATGCTTCAAATTGGCCACAAGGTATTGGACAGTCCATTGCCTGGTTTTGATGCACACTGCTCCCATGACAGGGTTTGCTGTAGAAAGAATCCGAAGAGTTTTAAGTTCTAGCAATCCTTAGAGGTTGAGTCCCAACAGCTCAGGTGAGCACTGTACTACTTCAGGACGGCGGGTATCCTCTTAGCTTCTAAGAACCCATCAGATCCAGATGCACAAGTCTTCAGGACAGGAGTTTCATCAGCCGCTCACTTGAGTTACCATTATCTGTGATCTGTTCCTCCTTCTACGCCCAGACATGGCCATATTCAAGACCATTAGGAGGAAAATACTCACATTGCACCTCGGTAAGCAGTTGAAGGTCTTCCTGCAACTGGCGAGGAGGCTTCTTACCTGGAAGACAGTCCTAACAAATAGTGACATGAGCTCTCAGGCTGAAGTGTGAATTAACAAGCAAGCCCCCAGCCAAAATTTGCATCTCACTAGCATGCATAGGCACACAATATCCTATGCCTAAAAACCCACACAGCGAAAACAGGTACGAAACTTCACTTCCAAATTAATTCGCAAGTTAACCTTTATTTGCAGAGACATGGGTTTTCAACAAGAATGTGGGAGAGTGAGAACGCCGCAGGCACAAAGCGTGTTGTTTTAAGAAAGCACATGGGCCAACACAGTGTTCTGCATAATAGACAGCCTTCCGTGAATCATTTGACAGTTCTCCCCCAAGGCTACCATTTGGCGGGACAGTAATTCGGGCCATGCTTTAGTGCCTATGCCACAAAGCATAGGTTAAACAGGCAGGTTGATGTAGCTGCCAGACCCCCTCTAGCCTCTCCGATTCTTGATTTAACTATTTCTAAGCCCTTGGCTGCCAACGTTTAGACATCTATTGCTACAGGAATTGTGGGGACTCCTTCATCCTGGAAGGTTCTGACATTAGGAATGGAATCCAACTGCGTCAGTACTCCAAAAATTCCAAGAAATGTCCAACATTGAAGGGTGTGATTATGGCCCTCATTCCAACCGGGGCCCAAAGTCTGAGCCAGGTACAAACTCTTGTTTGCACCCGAAACAGTATTCTAACTCAGTCGCTAATTGTGCACTTTGTGGGCGTTTGCCCACGCTATTCCGACCAATTAATGCATGGTGCAAATCGTGCAGGCAAACTTTGAAATCTATGGGGCATATTTATCAAAAAGTCATGCAGCGTAGCAAGACGTTGCTGCTCTGTGGTGCTTGACAGGGAAAGGGCAAGAATGCGCTGTATTTAACATAATACATCACATTCATGTCTTTTTCCAGTGCTGAGGCATAATGTGCTGTCCAGCGCCAATGTAGGCTCCCTTATACCATGGTGCAAGGGTGCCTGCATTGTCAGCAGGATTGTTTTTGTGCAGGAAGGTGTACCTAACAAAACCCTTTGAGGCATTTTCCTCATAAAAAGATTGTGCAGCACACATAGAAGGAGGAAGTAACGAGGAGAAATAAAGATATTTCTCCTCATTATGCCTCCCCTGGGAAGGCATATCATTCTGACGCATTCCAAGGGCAGCCAGGATTGGTAAATCTGGGACTGCTCCAGAATCCATGGGTGGATGCATAGGAATACCCATGCTCCATCTATGGAACGCCTTGCCAGGGGAGAGAAACGCAACGCAGCAATTTGCACTGCGTTGCGTTACTCTGGATTTATCAAGCCACTCAGGGCCATGCAAGGTGGCCTTGCATGGCTTGATAAATCAAACTTAAGGGTTGCATCACTTTTGCACCCCGTTGCGTGGTGAAAAAGCCATGCAACCCTATGATAAATATGCCCCCATGTTTACACACTTTTGAAAGGGGAAACATGTAATTAGCATGTCATCCCTCATTACGAGGTCTAACATTCAGAATGATCCATCAATTGCCAGCAGATAAATACCAAACTAACAGTATGGTGTGTGCACTTAACACCCAGGATTACACAAACCCTATGAAGCTTGCCAGGTCTTTCACTTATCGTGCACTTCTAGGTGTCCCGCAGCTGGCATGAATGCATTATGGGCCCAAACCTTTGCTACATCCTCTATTTAATTTGTCAATCTTAGTCACAAATGGTGTGTTCCCCAAAGGTAAATATCGCTGGTAGATTTTTAATGATCTTGGAGTGTGAGAAGCTAGCAGAATTAAATTATGGTTTACACAATTAAATCTTTGAGCCAAAACCACTACACGAGTTTGTGAATTGGACTGTCTTGAGCGAAGAGAAATTCCAAATTGACCCTTGGTCAGAAAGAGACAAAACTATTCTCTACAGAACTGCAGGTTTTATTGTTCCCAGGTATAAAATGGTGCCTCTATATTAAACAGCTCTGAGGTTAACCTGACGTAAATGGTCCAGAGAGGTGGGCCTTCAAAAGAAAGGGTTGAGAATAGCATACAACGTGTCCCTTCTTAGCTCCTGTCAAGAAAAGCCTTCTGGGATTTACCTACTGCTTCAATGGAGTGACCTGAAGAAGTATAAGAATAGAGAGGTCTCCAAAATCCCAGGTCCCTATTTGGCCATTGGCCCACAGTGAGGACAGGAAGCCTACCTCCTTTCTTATTTCCGGTACCAAACGATGGAAGCTGAAGCCAAGTTGAATTTCCTTTGTACAGCTTCTAATACATTTCTTGCAAACAGATGCACAGTATGCCATGGCTGAACTCTGAGTCAGTGTCTATCCACATCTTGAGGACTTAGGGACATTCCACCCTTGAAGTCTTTCTTATATGGACAAAAATTG
The DNA here is from genome assembly GCA_963921515.1 of Calotriton arnoldi. Lineage (NCBI taxonomy): Eukaryota > Metazoa > Chordata > Amphibia > Caudata > Salamandridae > Calotriton > Calotriton arnoldi. The sequence continues at coordinate 740,877 of CAWUFW010006279.1, read as the reverse complement.
TATTTATCCTTTTAGGTACAAAAAACCCAGGACAGTAATTTATCAAAAGCAATTAAATAACATGTGTGTACAAACAAATAATTATACCTAAACACCACGCTTTATACACATACTTAACTCATAATTTTACAATAATAATTAAAAAAAATTAAATAGTACGTCTTAAAACTAATACGTATAGTTTATTGAACCCTAATAAAAGAAAAGCTAAAAAAGCGGTTAGTCACCAATACTCATGTTTAGACAATGCTTTTACTAAAACATATTGAGAGATTCCCATATTATTAATATAGCCAAAAGTTCAATTCTACATAAGGATAATGCTAACTATCGGACCAATAATGCTTATGTGTTGTTAGTGAGTCCCAAGTACTCAGAACAGTGCATTATCCTGATTCATTGTAAACCTAGTCAATAGCTTTTGAGGCTTTTGCATTAACATAAAGTTATTGGACGGGGTTTGAAGGTTTAATTTAAGAAAATCTTGACCATTAATTCGTGGTAATTCCACAAGCCCAAAAATGGAAACATAATCAAATCCCTTTGAGAGCAGGAGAGCATTTTTTTCTGTCTTCCTATGTGGTTATGAATTTCCAGTCCTGGGTCCCCGAACTGGAGCATTCTGATTGACTGGCTGCGACAAATAAATGTTGGTTGTGGCTGCCAATACATGGTGCCGGGAACCGAACTGCAATCGGTCTCACCTTTGTGACCTTATAAGTATTTAGCCATGCAGCACATTATCCTGGGTGCTACAACATCTACTGTTCTTTAACATCAGTTTTGGTTCCATGCCAAAGAGCACATTCAATTTGAATCATCTGGTCTTATGAATAAACTCTTTCATGCATAAGCATATTTCCTTATTAAGAGATTCAAGCCTCTTATAGCCTACTGTCAATTACAAAGAACGTTCCATTTTTTTTTTCCAGTTTAAATACCTCTACAGTTATATACACAAGTGCTCTCCACAGAATATTATTTTTAGCAAACGCTAAATGACAGCTGGCCTCCCTATACAGTGCTTAATTGAGCAAGGTTTCATCAAAGTCAGCCCATAAAGAATTGAGAACGAATGCAAATTACTTCAGCCTGAGAACAATATAGTAACACCGTTTTGCAGTATTCCGTTAATAATCACATCCGTAGCAAGTACACTACGCCTCTCGGGGCTCGCATTCTAGAACACAAACTCACACCCACAGGCGGTGTTAAATTTTTGTGTCACTGGAAAAGAACAGACAGCCACGTGATATGTTCTCAGGTGGCGCAATAGGTAAGGAGACAGCGCAGTGTAAACAATTCAGGTGTAGAATCAGCATATGTTAAGTAAGACAACGCATCACACCCGCCCTCTCCCCTTTGCGCTCCTCGGAGTCGTCAATGAGCAGACCCTGCAAGATGCATTTGAAGAAGAGAGGGCTCTCAGAGTTCATGGCATTTACGTGGCTGCATGCGACTCTTGCTCGGTTCAGGGTGAACATCTGAGGTAAAAGTGGAGCTCACTGTGTACACGGACCTTCGAATTCCAGCATACAAAGACAGGCATGTTCATTAGACAAGAGGCAGTCTGCAGTGTCACAAGATTGGGAGCAGCTGACTCAAAATCTTGAAATAACAAGCAGGTGCACAAAGTAAACAAACACTTATCAACACTTATCGACACAAGCTCTGTTTGCTGTTTCAATGGATACGGGTCGAGCAGCCCAAGAAAGAGAGCAAACCACGCTGCGGCCATGACCCATTGTCCCAGCCCTTCCCCATGTGTGCCAATGATGGACGGTGCCATGTAAGGAGGAAAGTGGGAGGAACAGGAGGGAGCAGCATTCAGATGTGGCGTAACGGCCAGAGCCGTGGACCTTGAAGCTGGGGAACTAGGTTCGAGTCTCTGCGTCGGCCCTGGCTGTAAATTAAATGTGTCTATCTGTAATACAACTGGTGGTCATGTAAAGTACTCTGATACCTTTGAGTCCAGTTCACGCTATACAACACTGCAAAATAATAAAACAAAGACTTTAAAAAGCAGCATTGGGTGAGGGGGGAGTGGTGGAGGGCGGCACGAGGAGATTAAGTAGGGGCAAAGCTGAAACACCGAAGCCAAGTGCAAAAAACATTTTAAAAAGCAGTGTAGTGGGGTGTCAGCACAGGGAGATTAGGTGGCAGTGAAGCTTAATAAACACGGAAGATGGGCAAACAGCACGGCAAATGAAGCGGCATTTTATGAAGCCTGTGCATGAAGTAAACAGAACACTTAACAGGAGCAGAGGCAGGTCAACAAAATAAATAGTGCTCTCCAAGTTTTCTAACTAACCTGATGAGGAAGAGCACATGTAACAGGGGCAGTCCTCATGGGAGGATACGCAAGTCCAAACAAAGGGACTAGTAAGCCTATTCCCAAATAAAAAGCCAGAATTTTCAAAGGACAGAGGAGCCAATTGAAAAGATGGTTGGTGCTTAAAGCCCATATTTTAGGAACAACATGTCTCAAAGAGACAGCGTATGCGCTGCCTAAGCGAGACCTAAAAGCTAAAACAAATTATTCAATCAGAAACATCATTTGGTGTGGTATAAGGCATACTCTAAACAAAGCCTCATTCGCCTGAACCTGCCAATCCTTAATTCTCCAAAACAATTTCTCATCTACTGTGTCCCATCAAAAGTCAAACCCTTGTGTGGACATATGAGAAAGAAAAGTTGCAGAATATATCAGCTTGGTATCTGTGAGCATACTTTTCTTAGCTGGTGTGAGCCTATAATAATAAGCCCCTGGGTCTGTTGAATTGTGACCTGACAAATATGCAAACTTCTGTGCAAACGTGTTGGAGCTACCCAGTGGTGGTATAGGGCAGTGTTCCCACTGTGTATAATTAAAGACAGCACATGGAGTACTTGCTTTATGCAAAAAATGATGTCCATAATGTTGAAAAAGGAACATTTCATCATAATTAGCACCACCAATACACAGCTCATCGGAATTATAAACAGTTGAATGTTCTAGATCTTCTATCATCTCATGCACTGTATTAATGTCCAAATCATCAGAGATATAACTAGGGGTGATACAGTCATTCCGTGATAACTTGAACAAATATAGAATTTGTAAAACTTCAGTTGGCCCAAATATATCATACAATACCCTATCCCAAACAATTCCATCAGGAACTGGAACAGCAGTGATGTTCACCATGGAGATGTCTCTTTGCACTTTGTGTGATGCAGAATGGGGTGTTAAAACCAAGTTCATATGTTCAACAGCAGAGCGTTCTGGGAGATAGTGTCTGTTTAGAATCAGGTAAAAGACTGTCACAAAACCAATCCAAAGAAACAGGAAAAGTAACAAAATTGTAATACAAAGGTATAGCCATGGAGTAACAAAGTAGGTCTTCTTCAGCCAAAAGTAGAGTTCATAGAGCCTGCCTCAAAGAGGTGGGAGAGGAGCAGTGGCGGCTGGTGAAGTTTGAGAGTGGTGAGGCTGGGCTTGGCCAGGGTGGGAGGAGGAGGGGTCACGTTAGGGGGGACATGGCATTTGTTGGGAAGCTACTTGATACTTCCAGTGCAAATGTTATTTAATGAAAATGAGATAAAATGATGCAGCATATTGGAGTGTGCTTACACTATATTCTAGCCACATATACAATATGTACTGAAAAATATTAGCAACATTCACACTGACTATACTGTACAGACAATGTACACAAACTGGATAAACACAATGTGCATGCACAGTAAGCCACACAGACTGTACATATACAATATACAAGCACGGCATCAAAATAACTGTACATTGATTATATGCACACATACTGTACACATGCACAGGTCACACACAACTATACTGTATACAGCACTTGTGTGTGTGCAGACTAAATAAACCAATATTATTCTGAGCACAAATAGCATTGTCACAATACATAGTCTAAAAAATCCTCTATAAGCTAATACTGATCACAATATGCTGAACAAGTAGAGCATGTAAGCACACATCATGCCCAAAACCTGCAGGATACACACTGAGTGCAGTTAGACAATAGTGTACAGTGAAAGCATGCACGTGGACTGTTCAGCACTCAGAAAATACAGCAAGCAGACAGGTGGCAGGAGACTGAGATACCCCAAGCTGCCCTCGGAGAAGACAAATGTAAACTATTTTAAAAGTCAATAAAGAACATCAACTACACAAACCAAAGGTCTTTATAGATCCTCATGAATATTCAGTCATCCCCAGCTAGGAGATAAATGGAAGTTTTCTTTTCAATCAGATATTACTGCAAGGTCGTAGTCAGAGAGACTGAAAGCAAAACGAGACAAATTCTATTGCTCAAACGCAAAATAAAATCCTGTACTTTGCCTCGCTCCAGTACATGCAAGCTAATACACATATTGCTCGGACTCTGAAAGGCACAGCTTTCAGGCCCAGAGCTTTTATTTATTAGGGCTATTAACACACACAGGCGGCAGGCTACAAGAAAATAGATAAGTGAAAGCAACATGTGTCCATAATGGCTGTTGAAGTTACGTTCCAGTCCGGACCACAGACATCCAAGGACTGCATTTGAATTTGTCAAATAAGGCTGAGCAACAGATAGAAATAAATGCAGTTTACTTGTTGCATTACCCCATCAGAGAAAGACTAACGTCATCCGATATCCTGCTGCTTGAAATTTAGTGCAGCACAATTATTTTGCTTACATTATGTGTCTCGATGTAAAGCAGCAGCCTTAGGTACCTGCAGGTTTGAGCACGGGCTCTATATGGAAAATGTTTCCAATATACATGCCATCCCCAGCCTCCTATTTTAACTATTTTCTGACTAGAGTGTCACAAATATTTAGCCAAGTGAGTTAAAGTAATTTATTTATGTCATCAGCCTCACTGGCCTTATCTTGTTAACAGAGTTCAACATAGGAACTTGTCAAGCTCTCTGCAAACCTCACATTTATAGTCCAATATAAATAGGTGCCGTTTTTCAAACCCCTCCAAACTGCATAAAAGAGGAAATAATTATCCAAACAACAAACCGGGCATCAATTTTTTCAGGCCTCTAATAATTGCAACAAACCAAATGGCCCAGGTCCAGCTGGCATTTTTGCTATCTCACCTGGTGACACGGAGGGAAGCTTCAAGCCAGGCGAGTTGTCGATACTGACTCCTTCACATAAACGCACGCACCTCCAGTGCGCAACACCTTGTCCTTCGTTCCACCTCCCCACGCTTGCTGGCAGTAAATCTAAGAACACATCGAAGCTCAAATGGCATCCAGCTTTAACTATAGCGCGGAAAGCAGACACCTCGAGTCTGCGCAGTGTGTCTTCAAAAGACCTGATGACAAACTGCACAGACTCAATTGCTTGGCTTCCTGTCTGCAGCCTCTACCACACCCTTTAGCAACTCGTCACAGGGTGGGGCCCTAGGGCATGCTATGATGGAACCTTTCATCTGCTGGCATAGCCTGTTTGTAAAGACCTGCCCACCAATAGTGTTGCTGCAGTAATTAAATTGTAGCCGCCACCCCTACATGTGCAGACCCACCCTCATGTGCAGCTAGGATTAAGCCTGTGAGTTTGGTATTACCCTATCTCTCACTCCAGGAATAGTGGGAAATGGTATGCTTTGCATGCTTAACTGGTAGGAGTACATTGTGGGAAAGCCTTTCGGCAGGTGGGTGTTGTCGCGATCTATTCTCGTACTGGAACAAGTTATTGCAGCGACTGCAACAGTTTGCACCATTGCTTTTATGTCTTCATCAGCCATCAAATTCCCTGCAACGTGTATGCCTACACGTTGGTGACCCAAAGTGTAAATCACATGAGTCCGTAGCAAAGCATGCTTTCAGCTTAGCCACTTGTCCCCAAAGCGTTTTATGATTTATTGTGTACCCTTTGGAATCTCTGAATCCATTCTGGCTCCAGTAGCGTAAGTATTAATTGTATGAGTGAGCATAATAATACGAATCACACACTATTAGTGTGGGGAATATGGATCCATATTCTCTAGGGCCAGAATTAGAGCTCTCTCTCTCTCACCACGGAAGTCTGCACCGCCGTAAGTATTTTTCTGTCGGTGCAAAACACACTTCAACATTAGTGTATAAATGTGATTTTTATGCGATTGGTACTGTGTCACCTTCATTGAATGCAACGTAGGAGTGCCCTGATGACACCACAATTATTCAGATTACCAAGCTGAAACTGAATGTAAAATCTTTGTGTGTTCAGTTGTCCAATGTGTACTTGAAAAGTCCTGACAAATTAAGTCATTGGATGGTTTAACCCGTTTTGCATAATCTAGAATATAAATTCTGCCAAAATTTAGGAATTCTAATATGGATTGTATTTTCTTCAGTGTGTTTGGAGGTTATAGAAGCGGACACTTCTCTAAAAAGTGCATCGCAAGACTTTTGCCTTCATTTGACAGCTTGTATCCCAGAAACAGGACATTGAGATGGTCAATCTTCGATTTTTGAAAGTTACATTTAGAGCCCATGTGAGAAAATCCCAGAACTATGCGATCTGCTCTTGTCAAGTGTACAAAAAGCTCATCATCCGTCAAATAAATGTCCTCGACAAAGGACAATGCCTGGTCATCAAATAGTTTTAAGGGGTCTGCAACGCAGGCTGAAAACAACCCAGGGATGTGCCTATACCCCTGGGGTAAACAACAGAACTGTTTCTGGGAACCTAAAGCGCTGAAGCTGGTCAAATACCTTGTTTCAGGTGCTTTATTTTGGCAGAAAAATCCATTCAAAATATCTAGTGTAGTTTTATATTATTTAGGCACTATATTGTTCATTAGTGCTGCGCTATGTGCATTCAGTACTACGAATGTACATGCAGCTGTATTTAAATGTCTGTAATCTAAGACTAAACAATATGAATGATCAGGTTTCATTATTGAAAACAGGGGATTATTCGTAGGAGAGGTACAAATTTCTATTACACCTTGGTATTCAAGTTGTGTGAGGATTTCTCTAACTTGCTTCTTGGCATCATTCTTGATGGGGTACTGTCTTTGAGGCGGTAGGGTTGACCTCCGTGGTATTAAATGATATGGGGAACCGTTATCATACCTCACATGGTTGCGGTATAACGCAGGAGCCAGCGCTAATGCCCACTCCATGACGTATGAATGTTTAACTGATTCTGGGACGAGTTCGTAGAAGGCAGGTAAAATTACTGTTTCTCCCTTTGGGCCATCCATCACGAATTCAGGTGGACAATCCTTTTCGGCCGAAGACTATTGTAGCCAAATGACAAGTTCTCCCAAAAGAGAGCATGTATTGGGTGTTGTATATCCCTTTTGATCTGGAGCTCCATCTCATATAAACGATGTTGACCGATCAGTCCCGTATACAGTCACTCAGTGCTACTGCCACCAGACAATCCATCAGGTTCTGGTGAACTATTGTGACTTCTGCCGTGCTGTCCAGCATGGTCAGAGCCCATTCCCCATTCAGAAGCAGTGTCCTCAATGTCCGTGGCATGCTTCACTTTGATGCCTGCCACTTTCTTCTTTTTGAATTGAGGCTTGGACTGTTTAAGTTTGTCTTCCTTTTTTATGATATAGTCAGATGAGCATTGTGAGTCCCTCTTTGGTTTCACTTACTCCTCTGATCTGCACTCTGACTGTCTACCTATCTCCGAGCCTTTTTCAAATGATTCCTGAAAGGAACGAGATGAACTTGTATCAGTATACCGATACCTGTCAGGCGTTTTTAATAGTTTCACTGTTGCGCAGATTATTGCGCTTTTTTAGTGGTTTCCTGTTGAGGAGACCCACTCCGTGCTTAGTCTTTTGTTTATTTTTCTTATTATCCCACTTCATCTAAGTCGAAGAGTCGGGTGCTTGCTTTGAGTTATCCTTTTCAGAATTACTCTTAATTTGTGGTTTACAAGGTCTGGCTCCCAAATTATTTCTACCCACTGTTGCGCATGTTTCTTCAATAATTTTGGGAAATTCGCGCTCCTGTTGTCCCAGAGGCAAATATCTAAGGCACTGGCATATAGCCAGTGCTGCTGCTTCCCCAAATGTTACTTAACAATATGGCGGATGGTACGGCAAAATTGCCCATCAGTTTCATCAACAAGTCCAGGGCAGGGGCTGCCCTGTAGTCATTTTAGCACTTCTGGTGAAATAGCTAATGAGTGTGTACCATGTCTTCTAGCATATACTGCAGCGAAGACTGTGCCCCAAGTGGCGCAGTCCTCCACAAGGGGAGCCATCCCCATCAGCAAGCATATGGTAAGAATCCTGTGTTTTTCCTGTGGTCCCATCTGGGCAAACACTGCTTCAAGCTGACTTGTATTCTGTGCAATCCAGAGCGGAATTTCCACCCGCCTGGTAGAAACGTTTCCCATGACTGCATTAATTGTTTGTGGGCTAATGCCCGGTGTAGCCAATTGTGGTTATGCAGATTGAACAGCCCCACAGGATTTAAAGTCATTGATCGCATAACTAACTGTGATAGGCTTCTATATATTCTGACGAAACTATTATATATTGTTCATACTTGCTGTTAAATTAGCAATATTTGGATGTGGTGTGTAGCCAGCTAAGACTGGCCATGTTGCTCCCTCATTGCTAAGGGGACAAAGTCTAAACCAGTTTTGGTTTTCTTGGTATGTTAGTGGTATTTCTAGATCTTCGTAAGCTGTGTAGTTACGTGGAACGTCAATTGTAATATCCTAAATGCTTCGTGAGCCTCCACCACAAAGGTAACATCCCCACCCGTGAGTGCGAGAACATGTTGTTGCAGCATCTGAGTAACTGCATGTCTGCAATTTTCAGCTATGTTTATTGCAGCTGGTTTGGCCATCAGAGTATGTGGAAATCAGAGCGGATACCACTATCGGACAATCCTTTGAAAAGTTCAAGCTTGAACAACCCACAGCCAATACATAGAGGATCCCTACTTAGCTGAGAGTTATTTTTCCCTAACACCTCGGACGTCTCCGTTGGGTAGGTGAGTAGGGTTCTTTGAGTATACAAAAGAAAACTACTCAGGCGATCTATTAAGTAGGAGCCCAAACTCTAACATTGGCGATGCCATGTCGTTCGGCTTTATACTTTCTCAGTAAAAACTGTGCAGTTGTTGGACAACATAAACGTTAGGTTGGTGCAAGTCTGATTCTCGCACCCCCTCAGGAGATGTTGGCCTATAGTCCTGCCAGCTCACAGTGCACCATTCACGCCACTAACTTTACAGGATAACAAATGTATGTGCAACCTCAGAACATTACAAACCTGGCTCCCCGAGGAATCGTGGTAACAGATCTAGAACCTTTTTGTTCAGACTCTTATGCATACCCAAAGGAAATACACAAGAAAGACACAACCTGCAGTTTCAATATTTATTGAAGCAGTGAGATTCTTGAGTAAAATACGTGCGCTGCAATTAATAATAGAACGAAACATATTACCATAATTAGCAATCCAAGAACAGTGGAGAGAATGAATAATTTCACCATTGTGCTAAAACAATGAATATATTCTGGCATATATGTAGAGTAATATAGTATAGTGTAGTGTGCTCCTACCTAACGCTTCCTAACCTAGTTTGGCCTAGGGTGGGTGATCTGGCAAGAATACCTGCCAAGTGATCTAACTCCCCATTACCTGCGGGTAAGTGTCATCAGGCTGTCCGTCTTGGTGTAGAGCGGGACATCCCTCGTGGAGATGACAGAAAACAGCTGAGCTGGAATTCTGACGTACCGTGACCTCGAAGTGTCAGCAGAGTGCTCCTCTGATTTAAACGAGGAAGTGACTTCATATATGTAATAAAGAGTGCCCATATTGGCATGTCGAGGTCTTTGTCAGGCCGCAATTGTTTATGTTAGCTAGATTGTGTAGTCACCTACTGTGCAACAATAAGCCATTTGTGCAGTGAACTCCATACATCGTACTGAATGTTCAAGGTGTCATGATAGTGTGCCTACGAAGTTGATATGTAAGCAAATGCAGTTTCGGGGAATCCTATCCTGCACTAACACGTACACAAATCTATGTCAAAAGTCATGTGTTGCAGAAAGAAGGCAACTTAAGAAACGTGAGCATTAAGATGGCGTAGTTTCTAGTCGGGCCACGTGACAGGCCTCAGTCATGTGCTGCGGGGTTGGGTGTGCAGGAGGTTAGGAGCGTGGGTGCAGGGATTGACCACAGGTCTTGTGCTGTGTAAATTCGCCTACTGTATTAGTGACGCCATGAGTGAAGGAGGCGGTTTACTAGTGTCAATGACCTTTGGCCCAAGTCCTCATCTTTGAGATGCGTTGAGGGATGGATTGCATAATCAGGCCTATCTTTGTTACACCAGTCACAGATGAAGCCTCAGGGTTTAAGATGTGAAAATCATTGCTAAAATTGAACTCTTTTCGTTATAGTATGGAAACTGGCCTCAATGAGGGTTAACATTTTTATGATTTTGTTTTCAGTAAAACGACAATTCTTTTGTTCCATGTCCCTGGAATCTTATAGCTTGCCATGCAGGATCCCAGATTCAGTGTCCGTTGGCCTGGTAATTGACATTTGTATAACTGATACAGCCGTTCTCCACTTAAGCTGGATCATAGGATGGAGAAAAAAATGATCTAAGCTAAATTTGAGGTAGTACCTGGGTTTCACAAATGAACGGGAGTCGCAACAATTTCAGAAACAGATGAGCAGACTTAATGTGATGTATGGATACCCATAGTAACCACGAGGAAAGAATCAGTCTGGGCTGTTTCACTATTAAGTGCTTAATTAATTAATTAATTTCTCCATGAAAGACTGGATGGTTTTAACATTAGTTTTGTTTTTCTTTGTTGAAGGAAGAAGAGGAGACATCAACGCCGCAGGTTTCATTTTTCCTATGTTTAAAATAAAAAACAACTTACTTGGTTGTGGCTGCAAGAGAAGTGTTGGGCAAGACAGTACTGTGCAAATACTTCGAATCCTTACAGTCTGCCTTACTCTTTAAAATCAGAACCCTTTTCTGGGCTCACCCAGGTTGAGGTCACAGCATGCCTGACCTGCATGCGGCCCAGGCTGAGTGAGTGCTAAGCCCTAGCTAAAACTAGAGCATTGGCACAGGCAAGTTAGGAGCAATGGGCCATATGTATCAAACAGTTTTACCCATTCTATGTCTATGGGAAAATGTGTTGGTACATCTGGCCCAATATATCCTCCCAATGTGGTCCACTAACAGCAGTGCTGTTGTCCCTCGCATCACCTCAACACACACATCTCCCTGATCCAGGGAGGAGTTGTTGCTGGGAGAAGACATTGAAGTGTTTCTTTGCTAGAGAAGATGAAATTGCCTCTCAAGAGAATATGGGCAGTTTATTGTTTACAATAGCCTTCTCCAAATTTTCAGTGATAATGACTGGAGTCATTCTCGTTGGTGAAAGTTACATTCTCTGTGGAAGATAAAAATGAGTGTTTGGCTGCGACCTTCCTGATTGCCTTGATTTTGCTACTGAAGTCGGAGGCAAGGTTGGGGCATTTGTAATTTGCAGGGGTAGGTGTGGCAGGGTCTGTAGATTGTTTCTAAATGATCTGGAAAATGTTTTTGCAGTGGCTTGGCAAAAGTATAAGTCTCAATTTATGGAAGGCGGGTTTAGCACCAGAAGTAGTTTCTGTGATTTCCTGGAAGTTTAAAGTTTGAAAAAGTGAACAGACGTAAGGGATTTTCTCCATCTTGTTTTGGGAGTTCGTTATACTTTTCCCATATGTTGTCATTGTTAAACCAGTTCATAGTTTTCTTAGATCCTCTCAGTTTGGAGGTGTGAGAGATAGTTTGTTCATAATGCTTGAGATCTTGTCTTGATATTCTTCCAATAGCCTGAAGGGATCTGCATTCCTCTCCACTGGTGGATCAATGAGTGTAGGGACTTTTTGTCAATGTGCTTAAGTTCGCTTGAGTTTTTGAGTCTATCCCTACAGTTTAGTGTGTAATGGATGTGTGGAGACAATTATTTTGATTGGATAAAGGAAGTGATCTTAACAGTCAAGTTGGAGAGGGTTGGAGATCTTTGGGTGATCTTTTCTTGCAAAAATCAAGTCCATGATGCAGCCCTTGTTGAGAGCAGGGCAGATGCAGTGTTGCACAACACTGTTGTCAGGCAGTAAGGATTGAGTTTCTGACTGTTGACTCATAGGAAGGTGTGAGTATCTCTGACTTTTCTTCAGCCGAGACTGAAATCTCGGAGGAAAATCTGCTCACATGAGATGTGTTGACTGTTGAGCCATGCTGTGTCCAAAGAAGCCGTCAGTGAAGCTCTTTATATTTCCAGGTAGATGCTATAAGATGCATTTACCTCCACAACCAACCACTGTGTCACGTTGTTAGGTATTATTTCTCCTTTAGTAAAGAATCAGCGACATGAGGCAGTTATTTTGAAAAATTCTGTAAATTACTGTAACTTGAAATCATAGTTGGTGGTTTAGAATGTATGAATTGTTGCACATGCTCAATGGTAAGGTGGATTTGCATGGTGTGTACCTCTGGAAAAAGCCTTTCTCGGGCTGTATTGTTGTAAACTTTAAAAATCTTTGGGGCATATGTATGAAGCCATTTTCCCTTTCGCAAACGGGAAAAGCCTTTTGGGATGTATCATCCCAAAAGGCCCTCGCAATATAGGGAATCGCAAAATTTGCGATTCCCTATTTTTAAAACATTTAAGGAGTCGCAAATTGCGATTCCTTAAATGCAATGCAGGAAGCACCCAAGTTGTGCGATTTTGCCCTAAGAAATCGCAAATTACCACCAACTTCAAGTTGGTGGTAATTTGCGATTTCTTTGAAAAATGCACTTTTTTGCATTTTCAAAGTGCCATGTGGCGCACATACATGCCCATAGGGCATGTATGTGCGCCACACGTGCACACATACATATTTCAGAGGTGCAACAGGGTGTCCTTTTGACACCCTTGTACCCTTGAAATTGCATTCGCAATTTGCGAGTACCTAATGGGTACTCGCAAATTGCGAATGAATGGGAAGGTATTCCTTAATTGCTAATCGCAATTTGCGACTCGCAATTAAGGAATACTAAGAAATCGCAATTATTATTGCGATTCCTACATACATTCCATTTTGCGAGTCCTTAATAGCGATTCGCTAATAATCGCTATTGAGGACTCGCAAAACGGTTTGTTCATACATATGCCCCTTTATTTCCACAAAGTATTTTAGCCATTCTTGATTATCATGAAATAAGACTTTCCTAGGTCAAGATTTTTTCATTAGTTTACTTTTACAAACCAACAAGCCCACTGCTCAAAACACTGAAAACAAGGCTGCATGTCATTGTCAATAACACGTGTGCCCACTAAAGCAGCCATCCCCTAACAGACCAGTATGGGATTATAGTGTAGATGCAATTATGCTGCCTGTTATTTAGACAGTGAACAGATATGAGTTCTTCATAATTGTGTGAGGATGTGGACTGACTCTCTAGAGTCTACCATTTTGTAACTGAACATGAATGCTGAATACAGATAATAAAATATTAGGGCCCTCCTTTATGAGGCCCCTTGCCCCGCCAGAACGTCACTTTTTTATGGCGTTCCGTGGCGCAGGAGCCTGCTCCATATTTACGAGGCAGCCCTAAGCCATTTTTTTTGGCTTAATGCTGCCTCGTAAATATTGTTCCCTTTAACGTAGTTTTCTATGTTAAAGGGGCATGCAATGGGTGTTGCTGGGGGCGTTCCCAGCAACATCATTGACTTTTTGACACTGCCCCAGATTTACGAGAAATCCTAAATTTGAGGCAGCACCAAAATCTTACGCCTCCCCTGGGAAGGCGTAAGGGAGGCACAATGAGGAGAATTGTATTTCCTTTTTCTATGGGTGCTGCATTCTGCATCACACATAGAAAGAGGAAAAGCTGCTTGTGATTGTTTTTGTGCAGGAAGGTTTCCATTCCTGCACAAAAATAATCTTCCCAGCAATGCAAGCATCCTTGCACCATGGTGCAAAGGTGCCTGCGTTGGTGCACGGCAGCCCATTATGCACTGGCTCAGTGGAAAAGGAAAGGATTTTGTGCTGTATCTGCCAGATAAGGCTAATTCCTGACCTTTTCTTTTGCCGTAGGGCAGAGTAGCAGGAAGGCCTGCGGCGCTGCCATACGGTGAAACCTCATAAATGAGGCCATAGGAACATTGCTAGCTAAAAGGTTCAGTAAAGTAATAACAAGATTGCTACATCCAGATCAAAATGAGTTAATACCGGCCTGATGTACAGCCTTAAATATTAGGAGACTGGCAAATGTAATTGGCAAAACCCCTTTAAGAGGTCTCCAACTTGTCTTTAGTGACCCCCAGGCACCATGTGATCCCCAGTGCTGGTACTCTTTTGACCCCTCCTCCTATCGCCATCCTGAGTAGACCCTCTCTCATCACTCAGCCTCCTCTCATGTCCCCTATCACACTCCTCACCTCCCTTGATCCGGATGGTCTGCAGAACACTCCTTCCGCCCCTGAGTGGGTTCACTCGTCCTTTGTCCCCAGGCGACACAGCACTCCCACAGACACTGACCACCTCCCTACACTGGAGAAGAAAACTTGCTGATATTAGTCAAGATCTTCAGCTAGTTAAAACCAATCAACAGAATCTTATTCAAACCACCTCGAAGCTCGAGAAGTTAATGAAACCAAACCTGACCACTTGGGCTGACAGAACCCCACACACCAAAAACCTTAACTAACCCCAACTCAGATGGCTGAACTATTCCAGTCATGGGACATCGTACATCGTAAACTCTATGAACTTGAACTGGGAAACTCAACCCCATCTCAATCCCATCTCCAGACCTCAGAGAGTTGCTGGCCAACTATCTGATGATGACATTCACTCCCTTCTACTATCTTATACCTCTACTAATTTGTTATCCAAGCCAATCACTATCCAACCTTTTACCTCCAACCCTCTTAGTAAACCTAGTTGCAACTTCAGAACTTTGAACAATCACAGCCTATTACAAGTCCCCATAACACATCTTGAAGTTTCAGAAATCAAATCTCACCTCAGATCTATGCATCTCATTTGCAGATCGGCAGTAAAACACGCTGCAGACATTGCAGATCTCATCCTCACTCATGACCTTGACCTCCTGCTATTAACCTGAAGCGTGGCTGAATGAGACCTCATCACCTATCTTAGACATACTTGTCTCACCCAACTATGACATCATCAGACTGGACAAAACGGGAAGAGCTGGGGGTTGCGTAGTTTGCATTTATCGCTCCTTGCTCACCCTGAAACATTCACAAACTATGCCGATGACCTCCTGGGAATACCTAGGTATCAAAATATGGAGTAATTTCAAGATTATATCCCAACTACATACCATTTACCACCCCGAGAAATAATCTACCTTTCATTGAACAAATAATGGAGACCCTCTCTTCCAACTCGGAACAGCACACCAACCATATCTTCCTTGGGGACTTTAACATACACTGGAATGATTCTAATGACCCTTTAATGAACTCCTTCAAGGACTTCCTCACAGACCTCAACTATACCCAGTCTTGTAATGGCCCTACTCATAATAAAGGCTCCACCCTCGACCTAATCATCTCGAAAGTCAATACCTTTCAACTTGAATCAATAATCCCTTGTGACTGGTCAGATCACCACCTAATATCCTTTCTCATTCCCGGAGAAGGTGATGATTAGAAAGGGCCAGCCACTTAATCCCGAAATGTCCAGAGACTTTAGAAATATTATTCTATCTGCTTTCACCTCTACCAGCAACAACATCCCACAACCGCCCACAAATATGATGAATATGAATGATCTCACTGATTATTACACACAGTCCATGTCAAACATACTTGATACTTTTGCTCCAAAGCAGCTAAAAAGAATTCAGATCCAACACTCTAAACCCTGGTTCAATGGCAGACTCATTGAGGAAAGACGCAAATTAAGGCTTGCGGAGAGATCTTGGAGAAGCTCTTCCTCTATTGCACACCTCAAGCACCTGAGGTCGACTAGAATCTCCTACAACACACACATCGGAAACTCTAAAGCAGAATACTTTGGGAGCAATTAGACAATGCCAAAAATAGACCCAAAAAACTATTTGAAATCATCAAACAACAAGTAATTCTAACCACCACTCGGTAGATACCAGTCCCTTGCCAAGTGGTGATGAGTTCTCCATCTATTTCATTGAAAAGACAAAGAGGATTGAATCTGATTTGCATCACGCCTCACAGCTACTGTTTACTCAGGCCCAGCCCAGTCTCCTACCTGTTCATCACCCAGCCAGACCTCCTCCTTATGGCTATATTACTAAATACAATGCTACTTGAAGCTCCTACAAAAACCCGGATGAAGCTGCTTTATTCACAACATTAAAAACAATAAAACCCTCCAACCACTTCAATGATCCCCTGCCTGCCAAGCTCACCAAACAGCTTAGACCCTCCATACTCCCTCTTTGGTCCAAGATTGTCAACATCTCTCTCAGGGCTTGTTTCCCAACTGCTTAAAGATTGGTTAGATCACCCCTATTCTAAAAAAATCAAATGCGGACCTGTCTGACCTCAACAACTACCACCCTATCACTAACATCCCTAGTCTAGCAATGCTTTTAGAGAAATATGTACACTTGCTACTTTGCAAGCACATTGATCAATTCCAACTCCTTGATCATCATCAATCAGGTTTTCGAACAGGGCATAGCACTGAAAATGCCCTTACACACATTGTAGATGACGCACTGAGAATGCTAGACCAGAACTAACTCTGTCTGCTTATACAACTTGATCTCTCCTCTGCTTTCGATAAAGTCAAACATGATAGTATGATTGACCTTCTTGAGAAGAGGATTGGGTTATCGGGTCTTGTATTAAAATGGTTTGCCTCTTTCCTTCAGAATAGATCACAAAGAATTGAGGTCAATCAAACCCTATCTGACATCACACCAGTCACGATCAGAGTTCCCCAAGGATCCACGCTCTTACCCACCTTATTAAACTTGTTCATGGAACCTCTTACCGATCTTCTGAATCTCTCTAACATTCACTACCACATGTATGCTGATGATACACAATTGTATTTGACAATTTCCTCCCCCGATGACATCGAACTGCTCAACTGCACCCTACAGAAAAC
The DNA here is from genome assembly GCA_963921515.1 of Calotriton arnoldi. NCBI lineage: Eukaryota > Metazoa > Chordata > Amphibia > Caudata > Salamandridae > Calotriton > Calotriton arnoldi. The sequence continues at coordinate 723,777 of CAWUFW010006279.1, read as the reverse complement.
CGAACAATGGCTGACCAGCAACCACCTCATAGTTAACACCCTTAAAACTGAATTCCTCCTGATCACTTCTCACAATCACTCTGCCCCTTTTGAAGAATGGCTCAAGAAACTCACTGCACTCAACTGTACCCCACACATGATTGATTCCACTAGATCACTAGGTATAACGTTGGACAAAAGCCTGGATATGCAAGACCATATACGTGCCACCACAAGAGGAGTCAACTACCATTGAAACATATTAAGGAAAATCAAACCTTTCTTGCACCAGATGACTTTCAGTTAGCAGTTAAATCCCTGGTTATCTTCTGTTTGGATTATGGGAGCACTACCCTTGCTGGTCTACCCAAAGCAAAGCTAGCTCCACAAAGAGCCACTTTGAACTCTGCTGCTAGGCTCACCACAGGATCCAGAAGATTTGACCACATTACACCTGATTTCATCCATACAAAATGGCTCCCATTTGAAGCCAGAATCCAGTTGAAGATAGCTTGCATGACACACAAGACCCTTCACCACAACACACCTGTCAACCATGCTTAAAATTTGAACTATCCGGTGGTTGCTGCTCCTCAAGGAGCTCTAACTCCCTACTGTTGAAGCCACAGAATTAAAAAAAAAGACTTACAACCGCTCCTTCTCTGGTCTAGCTCCTAGAATATGGAACACACTTCTGCCAGAAACTGGGACAAACCCATCCCCTACCTTCTTAAAAAAAAAAGAAGAGATTCTGATGAATATATTCCTTCACTAGTCATCTTAGTCATTCACCCTGATCTTTTTCATGTGGACTCCTCTGGATCATGGATCCTCCAAGCTGTTTTTGATATAATGTATCTGTATATGTATCTGTATTTAAATGTGGTTTTGTTCCTTGCAAAGACCTTACTGCTATATGTACAGCACTCTGACACCCTGTAGGGTTATGTTCGCGCTATGTAGAAACTCTGAAAATAAATAAATTAATAAGAGGGCCATGGGGCACGCAGGAGCTACTGGGGCCAACAGTGGAGGTTGGGGTCTTTTAATCCTGATATCCCAGGACCCGACCAATTAAGGGTCCTGAGCAACTGGGTGAAGTACCCCTTCAGCACTTGTCTCTCAGTAGTAGCGTGGGTTGAGCTGTCCAAGGCATCTCTGCAGGGAGGTAGATGCGGGGGGGTAAACACAGGCTCACAACTCAAAATGTGTTCAATAGCAGCAATAAATGATTGTCCAGTCAAATATTTCCTATTATTAAAAAAGGAGTGTTTATATATGAACACAAAGTAAAATACTGCATACACGAATAATACACACAGTCCTCCTGAGGTCAGTACTTTAGTGTTAGATAGGCAGGTCCCTGAGTCCCACTTCCCTCTTTCTAATGGTAGTGGTTATTACCCATTCATGATAGGCAACATTCAGGTTAGGCCCCACTAAAGGTACAAGTCTTAGGATTCCACTCTGACTCTTTCAAAGTCACAAGTGTTCTTGCGCCCACAGCTCTACGAGGCAACACAAGTTCCCTGGGTCCTTCGGCCCTGTGATTAGTCTTACCTGCTCCCGCTGGGGTTGCTGTACCGGAGATCCCCAGGACCGTTCCATGCTCAGACGTTGCAGAGGCCTGCAGCGGCTGCCTGCAGTGAGTAGTACTCTCTGCTTGACAGGTGTGGCATCTGGTCATCCATGGTGCTCCCTCTGACACTGTAAGTTCCTCTGATCCCTTTCACTGGTAGGAGGACAATCGATCAGGTTCTGGTGCTTTAGTTGGGTCTCAGCCACTCGAAGTTCGCCACGGCGGCTTCACCTCTTGCCCCCTGCATACAGGGTCACCAGTTTACTGTGCACACGGGCTACAGCGCGATCACCATAACATTAATGCACTCTTCACAGCGGCCCCCTCTGTCACAAGGGGACACCAGCTTTACTCTGCACATGGGCTACAGCCCAATTGACACGGCGGTAATGCATTCTTCACAGTGGGCCCTCTGGCATACGGGGCTCCAGCATTACTCTGCACACGGGCTACGGCCCGTACAGCACAGCAGTAATACACTCTTCATGGTGACACCTTTAACCTTCACATGGATGACAGCTCAATCAGGGCAGCAATGACTAACTTCACAGCAACCCCCTCTGGCATCTGGAGTCATCGACTTGAGTCTGCATAGAGGCGACAACTCGACTACGGGGATCCACTCACCAGGATCTCCTACTGGACCTCACTCCCTCCAAGTGCTCTTATTTTCCTCATATGGGGATACTGGTCTTGGAAAGCAGGCAGGAGATCTTGGATTTCTCTGGATGATGTCCCCTCACCCAGCTGGAAGGCTTGCAGACCTTAGCCCTCAGGCCTGGTCACAAGTAGTAGCCTTGCAGAGTTTCTCCTCCTCGACCTACAACCCGACTGGATGCTTGGCAGTTGACAAACTTTGGGGCCTCGAGCTCCCCTTCTTATAGCCCATTTCCAGACACAAAATGTGATTTAGTGTCTTAGTCTTTGAAGTTTGTGTTGGGGGACTACTTCCTTTTGAAATTCCAACTCCTCTGCCCTTTCTCCAGAAAGTATTCTGCCACAGCTAGAGCAACTCCCAATCTGGCCATGGGAGTGACTAGAGGTTCACGCCTAGATGTCAACTTTAGTGATGTGTATCAAAGGGTTATAAAAGGGCCCCAGCCTTACTCCTTATGATTCTCTTATCAGTCTGCTCCATCTCCTCCCTAAGATGTGCCCAGGCACCTTTCCAGTGACCTCTCTCAGAATCAAAGAGCAACTTTTGAAGTGTACTGAAGAAGCTGGTTCTTCCTGCCTCCAGTGTGTGTCCTACCCAGCTCTCAGGAATGCACCAATCCACAAATCTGTCTGGGGGGTATTCCTCTAACTCCCCATGCTCATTCGGTCAGCACTGTATATCCCAAGATGGAACCCAGAGTCTTACATACAGGTGTAGGTGTGCCTGTGTATCACTCACAGGCACACATATACCTTGCACACACATGCAACCCCATGTGCACTGCACAGCGCTACATAGTAACTTGATGTAGGCCAAGGGTGAGATAAGCACACAGCAGTGGAACTTTACATGAGTAGACCTGTAGGCCTCACTGTAATGGCACAGGTAAAAAGGACTGTTCACTTCTACTTGTCACTACACGGTATGCTGCCACCACCGCGCTTATGCTACTTAACTCCTGGTAAGGGCAGATGTCTTTCATCACCTTCAGGGTAGCACCTTAGGCACCCCTCCTTGTCCAACAAGACAGCAATCTGTGAGACTGGCCTATGTCCTGGTGCACTTGCGAGATCCGAGCAAACACAAGGAGATGATGGACAGAGCGCTGAAACTTTTCAGACACTCACCCCCAGTCACAGATCTGGGTTGAATCCATCATCATTCTTTAGCTCACTTCGCCACCCCAGTTCAGACACAACTCTATGCAAATCAGTCTTGACCCTGTGCCTCATGGGAACAGTTCAGCCCGAACTGCCAAGCCCTGTCTTCCCTGGACCGGAAACAAGCATCCTGGGACCGGTTTTGGCGTAACACCCCTCATCAGCCAGGCTAGCTTGAATCCAGTGGCAAAGTGAGCAAGGGACCCACGTCTGGGCATACCCTACTCAGCACCAGGGATCCAGATATCGTTGCCGCTGGGGTACTCAATGCAGGAGTACATGTCTCTCACCAAGCGAGAGACATTTCCGTCCCAGCAGTAATGGAGGACGCAGAAAACTGGGGAGAGGAGTTAGCACTAGTATCATTAAATACAGAAAAAGCATTCCACACCATCGGCTGGGAGTATCTATTTGTAATACGTCCCTCCAGACGTTTGTTACTCCCATAAATTTCTGTAATGGTCATATCACAAGTTAATATTCTAGCCTCCTTGCGGTTAACCACTGCACTACCTGGGAAAAAAAAATGGACATTTTTTTTCATGATCTGTATATTCCTCCCTGGATCTAGTTTCCTAACCTAGCCTTGTGCTTTGCTTGAGCTTGTCCATTTATTTAGAATCAATTATTTTTTTGCAAGTTACAGAACATTCTTTTTAAACAAAGAAGCAGTCCCTAATTCTAGGGTTTCTTTTTTAGGTCGAGCCTGGGCAGCGCATGCGCTGCCCTGCAAAGCATGCTGTAGTAAGGTATGGACGTGAAGCTCCGCCCACTCCCCGCCCAGTTTTTTCATTGGCTTGTGTCATTGTCCATTGTAAACTGTGGCTTTTCATTAGTCAATAGACTTAGTAGTCCCTCCTTAGTACCACCTTTTCCCATTTTGTAACCTCCCATGGCGACACCGCTGTTACGTGTGTTGTTGCTCGGTAGGCTTTAATTACAGCCTCCGGGCACTATTTTCTCGAATAGCTTTGTCCTGCCTGCTTTTGCCGGCAGGAAAAGGCAGGACACGCTCTCTCCTAACGCATTTGCAATGCAATAGGTCTCGCATTTGCGAGAGTTCAAGCTATTGGCATTGTAAATGACAATGCCCTTTATTTATCGGTTTTAAAATAAACACGTACATTAAGGCATTGTCATTTACAATACCAATAGCTCAAACTCTCGTAAATGCGGGAACTATTGCATTGCAAATGCTTGTTCTACTGTACAATGGGGAGCCCTTTATGTAGCATTGGTGATATACATGGTATGTGGTACATGGGTTTTATATTTTTCTTGTTATGATTATGCCAATGTTTATGAACATGTTTAGAGATTAAAAGTTTCATGTCACCTCTAAATATTGAAATTTACTATAATCACTTATGTTTGCCTAAATTAGGAATGTTTTTAAAGTTAAACTTAACGTTGTTTTTATACATTTATCTGCTATAAATAAAACTATTTAGACCGCAGTTGAGCGTCAACTCCCTTAACCATGATTTGCTTATTACCACACACAGCATCACAAATGACATTGCAAATGACATAATTGGTGGCTAAACATATGACCTCAACATAAATCGCATAGTGTGCACATAACACATTCTGTGGTCCTGCTCTGTATGTAGTTGGTACAGGGCATAACCACCTTGCATGCGCCATACAGGGCATTACCTTACACTGGGGCTAGTATGTAACACTCTCAACATTGTCTTTGCGTGTGCATACTACATGCAGGGCCATCATAGTTCACAACCATTATGTGGCCCATATGGCACCCAGGCATTGCCTACATTATCAATTAAGCCACTGGTATGTCAGGCATGATGGCATCAGTGATGTCATCAGAAACGTCATTTGGGATACCATGTGCCATGTCACATATGAGGCACAAGTACTGTGTGTCTTGGGAGGTAAGATTGTGTAAATAACCTCAATTTGTGGATTAGAGATGTTTTAAGATTTTACGCTGGATGGAGCCCCCTTCTTACACCTCCTACCCCCGCCCCCCTCCAAAGTCTCCTCAAGCAAAGTTTTTTCATGGTATTTCTGGTTTTTTTTTAGTTTAAAAAAAGTCTGCAGACCCCCTTGACGTTCCCTCACGAATGTCTTTTCGGGGAATTTCATCAGTTTTGTAATGATGAACTCGTGTCTGCGAACATTCACTGGTACTTAGCGTTAGTGTACACAGGGGTGTGTGGCAGACACTGCTTGTCAGTGACCATGGCTATACATAGCAGTATTGATGGGTTCACGCAGGGCAGTCGGGGCAGGCAGTACGGGTGGCTTATGATTCAGTTTAGTTAGCAGCATGTTAGTGGAGTGCATAGTGGGAGTTTGAGTTTAGTTCAATAAAGTTTCTTTTGAATTTGGAGTACGGTCACGGGAGGGAGAAGTCACGGGGTCAAAACGAATTCATGGAACAGTTAGAGTGATTAGATACACGTGGGAGAGCACATTCTTTTATAATGGGTGCAGTGGCAGAGTTAGAGAGTATTCGTTAGTTGTCCCCGCGAGTGAGGAGGTCAAGGATTAAGATTGCCGGTTTTGGCGTTTAAAAGGTAAAGGGCAGATAGCGGTATTTTTGGAGTGGGACACTGTGAAGGAGGGTTGGAAAGAGTTGTGGGATGAAGGGTTTTGGGTAACAGGCGATATTGGTAAAGGGGTATGGGTTATTTTGGCACATGATCAGTTTGTGAGACATTGGTGATATGTGCACGATTTTTTACATTTAGTATAGTTTTGTATCAAGTAGGGGGTGGTGGTAGAATATTGGGGAGGTTATTCAGTTTGATCACTTTGATGGCGTTTATGATGAGGGTTGGGACTTGGTGTGTTATTGAGGGCGGGAGCATATGGGTTAGTATGTGATTAGTTGCAAGCAACATGTTATCAATCAAGCAGCCATTTCAGTCGCGTTTCTATTTGTTTTAGAGAACCCCTGAAGAAGAGCCGCATGGCTCGAAATGCATTGGGTTATGGCAAGAGTTCATTTCTGGAAGTATGTGTTGACCTAACATGTCGCTGTGTAAAGCTTGGCTTGGCAGCAGGAGACACGTGAAATTGGTGAATAAAGTATTCAAAGGCAACATTGCTGTCTCCATGATGATTCATGAAGTGAAAAAAAGTAATGAAATGATGGAATGACAAAAAAAGAAAATAACAAGTAAAGATGGATTATGACTGGTTTAAAGAGCGAGGTTCCATGAGAGGTATAATCCCTCACAAAGCAGTGCGACAGTTGGGTGCGCACACGCTGCACCCTATGTTTGATTTTCACAAGCTGTGACATGGGACGGTTCATAGCTACTGTCTGCACGCATTACAAAAAAAAGGCGTTGGTTGACTTCACGTAATACATTAAGGGAAGGAGTGCATCTTCACATTTTCATGTTGTTTGCCCATATGGCACCCAGGCATTGTCTACATTATCAATTATGCCACTGGTATGTCAGGCATGATGGCATCAGTGATGTCATCAGAAACGTCATTTGGGATACCATGTGCCATGTCACATATGAGGCACAAGTACTGTGTGTCTTGGGAGGTAAGATTGTGTAAATAACCTCAATTTGTGGATTAGAGATGTTTTAAGATTTTACGCTGGATGGAGCCCCCTTCTTACACCTCCTACCCCCGCCCCCCTCCAAAGTCTCCTCAGGCAAAGTTTTTTTATGGTATTTCTGTTTTTTTTTTAGTTTTAAAAAAGTCTGCAGACCCCCTTGACGTTCCTTCATGAATGTCTTTTCGGGGAATTTCATGAGTTTTGTAATGAACTCGTGTCTGCGATCATTCACTGGTACTCAGGGGTGTGTGGCAGACACTGCTTGTCAGTGACCATGGCTATACATAGCATGGTCAGGCCATGGCCTTTGTTTAGAGTGAAGTGGGTAAAGGGGGTGCACATTTATAAGTAATGGAAGAGAAGGATTCCTATGGGCCACTGAAAATGCAGTTCTTCTGTCAATGTAAGCTTGTCTTCACGTAAAACGCAAATTGTTTTGATCGCTGTGTATTCTTTTGCTGCCATTTGACATTTCAGCAATGTGCTTCAGTCCTTCTACGGCTCATTGCCCCCAAAGTTCGTAACAGGAACATATGCGTATTCATTTTCTCATGTTTCCATTTGAAAAAGATATCCTCTGGCACCCTTACAGCGCTGTACGGTGCTGTGAATAATCGTGTTCTGCTAAACAAATAGGAATCTGAAAGGCGGCCATAATATGCCGCGCTGTCAGTCTGAATATAACTTATGAGATTTATTTTGCTGAAACTATTTGGTTTGATTATACATTGTCCAAAAATCACACCACACTGCAGACTACTGAGGCTAGAAAGAGTTCGCAGTGTGTTCTAAATGGTGCATGTGCAGACTTGGACTGTAATTATACTGAAGCAATGCTTGCTTTACCGTGCTGCATGTAGTAAATTGGCATTCTCCGAGTTTGCAAGGGTGGTGCTGACCAAAGACTTGATAGCGCTAAAGCCGTCTCTATTTTAACGTGGCATGCACTGCTGCCAAAATTGGCCTGGTGCTTTGAAATATGTTTCTTTGATTTGCGTCTGTGCTGTAAGCACTGGGCTGTGTTCAGGGTGGTCAGGAAAAATCGAGACGCGTGCAGACACTATTTCATTCCGGTCCTGGACACATAAATACACGCAAACAAACACCTTGAGACCAAAGTGAATGACATCACTCTACCCAGGTGGATGGTAAGGCGAAGGCCATCAACGTGACGGTGTGTGTGAACCAAAGCTCCAGTGCTGGCCATGGTTTGTAGTGGTGGCGGTGGCCCATGTCGAGAGGGAACAAACTGATAGGCTCTCACCAGTATGCGTACAGTAGAATACTCGTCTCCAGTTGTAACACTGAGCAGGCCAAAGCTACCTTTGGGTTCATTTGGTCGGTTACTGTGTGACCACCATTTGCAATGCTAGTTCCAGCAGTCATGAGGACTTGTGCGATGTGGATTCCTGTGGATTGCTTCCCGCCACTTCTGGGTTGACTCCTTAGCCACAAAATAAGGTCCGTTGTATAATGGTTGCCTCTCTTGTTGATCCACGGTGGACCCAACAGAGTACATACCAAGGCAGGTTAAATAATTAATGGAGGCATCAATTGTTGTTCCAAGAGATTTGATGGAAAGAGACAGCAGTGCTGGAGAGTCAGACAGGGAGAGTTGGCAGAAATGAGCAAGTGGGAAAAGGGCTTTATGGGGTTATGTTTATGACAGATGGACAACATCTAGGAGTGGGTGTCAGAAAGGTAATTTTTTGGCTAGACAACTTCCTACAATTGCGTATTCTCCACATAAATCGATGGGCACTCTTGTAAAATATATGGGTTTCTCAGAGGTTCAAAGTAGATGGTAAAAAGAGAGGGTGGCATTATTAAATTTGGTGAACTCTTTTAAGCACGGGAAGTGACAAGGATGTTAATTTTTCAATTTAGATGAACGGAACAAGGAAGTAAGACAGCCAGTCAGGGAGCATCTTATTCCGATGTGCACGGACAGAGTGCAGAGTGGAGTCCCATGAACAATAGTCTTCAATGCTGCTTAAAGATCCAAGGAGCTGTTAGTCAATGACATCAAGCATGGATATGTAGCAAGAAGACAGGGCAAGCCTGGTAACTCTAGGAATCAGGGCAATTGTACAATAACAAAGGAGTGGTTCATTCAGAGAAGAATAAAGTTTTGTTTGGATTAGTCAAACAGGGAGGGCCAAAGAGTTGGACCACATGTCTAATAGCTAAAATAAAACAAAGCATACAAGTTAAAGGTAAGCCACAATGTAGAAAAACATAGAAAGGTCAGGAGAATATACAAAACGTTTCATTACAGATAATAATTCACATTATAAACAGGATGTGGTGTAACAGTACAGTGCTTTTGTGGGAAATAAGGTGCAAAAAGGATTAAATCACATTTCTTCACAAAGAACAAAAGGCTGTCCAAGGTCTGAAGGATCACATATTATAATTCAGGTATATTCTCTGTCAATATTGGTCATATTTAATATAGGTACTTGAACAGTTCATATTTTTTGAAGTCAACATTTCGGTCACTAGGTTGACTTCACCAGAGCCATCATCGGGACAGTTAGAAAAGCAACCTGAAAAAACAAAAAAGAAGAACTAGTCACCCAAAGAGAAGGCCTAAAGACACAACAATGGGAGAGTGTTAAAAGTGATAAAGTGGGCTTACCTAAAAATGATCCAGAAGATAGAAGGACCAGAGGAGGACTGGGGAGGTACAGAACATCAACGAGCCAATTTAGAGATAAGGAACCAATTCCTTCTAAACCATATAGCAGGGAGGAAGAATTAATAGGGCTATTTTATGGAATAGGACAAAAGAGTACTAGTAACAAGGACTTAAGGCCAGATTTATATTTAGGCAGGCGTCCCACTTCTCCACCAGGGTTACGGAGTAAATTACTCCATCTTACTTATGGAAATACTATTCGCCCAATTTAGAAATGACTGCCAAGCTGGCAGTCGTTTTTAAAGTTTAAAGCATTGGTAGGAACCACCATCACAGCAGTTCCTGTCAATGCTTTTGCAGTTTGGTGCAGGGCTCGGTTAACATGACACAGACCTGCACCAAACTGTTTTCTTTTTATTTTCGAAAAGAAAATCTCAAAGTGGGGTTTTCTTTTTGAAATAAAAAAAAAATGCTCCCCTCGCCATGTGAGTCATCTCCCAAGGCAAGGGGAGCATTTAGAGGTTTTCACTGCCCCCAACAGCCAGGGTTTTCATGGTGGTGACGGGCAGTTAAAACTGACCTCTAATTCTCCCCATCTAAATCAGGTGAGCGAAATTAGGGGTCTGCCCCCGACCGCCCTAACTCCGCCCGCCCGCCAGCACACCGCCCGCCACCCTTATCTGTCGGGCGGGGAATGGCCATATGACGGCGGTGAACCCGCCACCGGCAGCCTGCCGGTGGGGGGTTCACTGCCATGGTAATCAGGCCCTATGGGCGTCATTACGATGGCGGACGGACTTCAGTCCATCCGCCATCGTTTCGGATTTAGGACCAGTTGCCTATGAGGCGGCCTCCCCACAATCCAAGTTATGATGCGACCACCACCATGGTGGTCGCATCACCTATATTTTGCATTGTGGCGGGGATGCGGGCAGCAGCCCCCGCCGCAATACAAAATATAGGGTGCAGACATATCCCTGCACTACGTGGCAGGCACCTGCCACATGGTGCAGGTATATGTAGGGGGGCACCATAGGTGCCCCCCAGGGTACATGTCCCGGCACCTGGGATTAAAGGGGGCCCGCTACAGGTCCCCAATTCCGTCAGCCGTTTTGCGGCGATTGACCCCAGCGAAACGACCGGCGGAAAGGGATATCATAATCCCAACGGCAGTGCCTGGCAGGCACCGCCGCAATGCTGGTCAATGTGAGTGCTCCGACAGGCAGTCGGAAAAGGACCGCCTGTCGGAACCGTGGCGGTTGGTATTTCCGACCGCCACGCTTCCCCAACGCTTCCCCCGGCCATCATAATATGGCGGGCGGAAAAGCGCAGTGTGATGGCGGATGGCCCGCCACTGACAGGCTGTCGGTGGCGGGCCTTCTGCCATCGTAATCAGGCCCCATGTTTGGCCCTGTCACAGCACACATCTGGATAAAGTCAACCTTGAGCATCAAACCTTGCAAATAAATGACTTTTTTAGCCAAATGTGGGTGCTGTCTATGGATAATTGCTATTTATATCATGCTTGGCTAACATGGTACATGCAACCATTATTACCAATCTCATGAATTATACAATTTGTAACACTGCTTGTAATGTAATGTGTGAGGACGAAGAGTGCATGGAGTGGTTGTCATAACTACATTAAGGGGCCGATTCCGATCTCGGTCGGAGGCGCACCCAATACCATTCGGTCGGGAAAAAAGCCATGCGAAAGCCTGTTTCCCGACCGATCCGTACAGCACACCGAACGAGCAAGTACGATGCGCACAACAGCAAAAAATCCGGCCGAGCCGTACTCACCCAAACCAGGTCCTGTTCTCCGACCGAGGCGAATCCGGAAACGCCGAATGGAGTCGCACGGAAGGAAAAATGCAGCCCCGTCCGGCCGGACAAGTACGATGCGCTTTCCGTACGCGCCGAACCCGTCGCTACGCACGGCACGTCAAAGCATCCGGGAGAGGCGCACATAGCTTCGATTCGCGCCACAACACGATCCACGGCTCCGAGACGAACACGGCAGCGACGAGGACGACGCGACGAGGACGAGGCGAGCGACGAGGACGAGGCGGCGACGAGGACGAGGCGAGCGGCGAGGACGACGCGAAGCAACGAGAAGGACGAACGACACGAACCAACCATGAATCCCTTCGTCCCGATCATACCAATATTCTACATTTACTACCGGAACAGGCACGGACGCGTACGGCGCAGAAGGTAAGCCAGACACCAACCACAAAACACATACAACACGTACACGACACATCACACACACACACAGGGATGCAGAATATACTTACACCAGCAACAGCAGCACCATAGGGGCGGGATGCCCATCACCAATGCCACATATGCACACAGGGGCCTGAATGCGCACCACCACCCCTACCCAGGGGTGGCATGATGCCTACCACCACTACCACCCTCACCCAGGGGTGGCATGATGCCTACCACCACAACCACCCTCACCCAGGGGGGCAGGATGCCTACCACTACTACCACCCTCACCCAGGGGGCAGGATGCCCACCACTACTACCACCCTCACCCAGGGGGCAGGATGCCTACCACTACTACCACCCTTAGCCAGGGGGCAGGATGCTTACCACTACTACCACCCTCACCCAGGGGGGCAGGATGCCTACCACTACTACCACCCTTAGCCAGGGGGCAGGATGCCTACCACTACTACCACCCTCACCCAGGGGGCAGGATGCCCACCACTACTACCACCCTCACCCAGGGGGGCAGGATGCCTACCACTACTACCACCCTTAGCCAGGGGGGCAGGATGCCTACCACTACTACCACCCTCACCCAGGGGGCAGGATGCCCACCACTACTACCACCCTCACCCAGGGGGGGCAGGATGCCTACCACCACTACCACCCTTAGCCAGGGGGGCAGGATGCTTACCACTACTATCACCCTCACCCAGGGGGGGGCAGGATGCCTACCACTACTACCACCCTTAGCCAGGGGGGGGCAGGATGCCTACCACTACTACCACCCTCACCCAGGGGGGCTGGATGCCTACCACCACCCTTAGCCAGGGGTGCAGGATGCCTACCACTACTACCACCCTCACCCAGGGGGGCAGGATGCCTACCACTACTACCACCCTCACCCAGGGGGGCAGGATGCCCACCACTACTACCACCCTCACCCAGGGGGCAGGATGCCCACCACTACTACCACCCTCACCCAGGGGGGCAGGATGCTTACCACTACTACCACCCTTAGCCAGGGGGGCAGGATGCCTACCACTACTACCACCCTAACCCAGGGGGCAGGATGCCCACCACTACTACCACCCTCACCCAGGGGGGCAGGATGCCTACCACCACTACCACCCTTAGCCAGGGGGCAGGATGCTTACCACTACTACCACCCTCACCCAGGGGGGCAGGATGCCTACCACTACTACCACCCTTAGCCAGGGGGCAGGATGCCTACCACTACTACCACCCTCACCCAGGGGGGCAGGATTCCCACCACTACTACCACCCTCACCCAGGGGGGCAGGTGCCTACCACTACTACCACCCTCACCCAGGGGGGCAGGATGCCCACCACTACTACCACCCTCACCCAGGGGGGCAGGATGCCTACCACTACTACCACCCTTAGCCAGGGGGGCAGGATGCCTACCACTACTACCACCCTCACCCAGGGGGGCAGGATGCCCACCACTACTACCACCCTCACCCAGGGGGGGCAGGATGCCTACCACTACTACCACCCTTAGCCAGGGGGGGCAGGATGCCTACCACTACTACCACCCTCACCCAGGGGGGGGCTGGATGCCTACCACCACCCTTAGCCAGGGGTGCAGGATGCCTACCACTACTACCACCCCCACTCATAGGATGGACAATGCATGACACAACCAGCACACCACAACCTAGGGAATGCAAGAAGAAGACATCCCCCAACACCATGACAAGCGTGTGTAGACTGTGTCAAATGCCTACAACACCGAACATGACTTTGAACATACAATGTGACCCCCTAGCACATGTGCCACACATATATGTGTGTGGCACCCACAATGCAAGCAGGCCATGACCATTGTGGCAATGGGGTCCAAACCCCCATCATCACAGTGACCAAAAGGTAAGTGTGGGGTCCATAGCTGAAGCACATTTCGAACATTGTGGCAATGGGGTCCAAACCCCCATCATCACAGTGACCAAAAGGTAAGTGTGGGGTCCATAGCTGAAGCACATTTCGAACATTGTGGCAATGGGGTCCAAACCCCATCATCACAGTGACCAAAATGTAAGTGTGGGGTCCATAGCTGAAGCACATTTTGAACATTGTGGCAATGGGGTCCAAACCCCCATCATCACAGTGACCAAAATGTAAGTGTGGGGTCCATAGCTGAAGCACATTTCGAACATTGTGGCAATGGGGTCCAAACCCCCATCATCACAGTGACCAAAATGTAAGTGTGGGGTCCATAGCTGAAGCACATTTCGAACATTGTGGCAATGGGGTCCAAACCCCCATCATCACAGTGACCAAAATGTAAGTGTGGGGTCCATAGCTGAAGCACATTTCGAACATTGTGGCAATGGGGTCCAAACCCCCATCATCACAGTGACCAAAATGTAAGTGTGGGGTCCATAGCTGAAGCACATTTCGAACATTGTGGCAATGGGGTCCAAACCCCCATCATCACAGTGACCAAAATGTAAGTGAGGGGTCCATAGCTGAAGCACATTTTGAACATTGTGGCAATGGGGTCCAAACCCCATCATCACAGTGACCAAAATGTAAGTGTGGGGTCCATAGCTGAAGCACATTTTGAACATTGTGGCAATGGGGTCCAAACCCCCATCATCACAGTGACCAAAATGTAAGTGTGGGGTCCATAGCTGAAGCACATTTCGAACATTGTGGCAATGGGGTCCAAACCCCCATCATCACAGTGACCAAAATGTAAGTGTGGGGTCCATAGCTGAAGCACATTTCGAACATTGTGGCAATGGGGTCCAAACCCCCATCATCACAGTGACCAAAAGGTAAGTGTGGGGTCTATAGCTGCAGCACATTTTGAACATTGTGGCAATGGGGTCCAAACCCCCATCATCACAGTGACCAAAAGGTAAGTGTGGGGTCCATAGCTGCAGCACATTTTGAACATTGTGGCAATGGGGTCCAAACCCCCATCATCACAGTGACCAAAATGTAAGTGTGGGGTCCATAGCTGAAGCACACTTTGAACAATGTGGCAATGGGGTCCAAACCCCCATCATCACAGTGACCAAAAGACAAGTGTTGACAAAGTAAGAGGTGCAACTGCCAAACTGCATGGATGATTCCTGGTCACAGAACAACAAACACATCAGTGGCAAAGTAGTGTATGTGTCCCATTGCAACATAAATTGGGGGAGCCAAATCCTGCAGTGCAAATAAGACATAACTTTGGCCATGTGCAGACAAACAACACCCATGGGGGCTGACACCGTCAACAATCATCAATGACACAATGACAGAAGTGACCATCCGAATGCAGACCCACATATTTGCACCAATGGGCACACACATGCAGATACCCTGTGGAGACTGCAGATGTGAGGCGAACAGATACCATACCATGGCAGCAATGGGACACACAATCAACAATTAGCAACAAATGAGGGCTCCCGTCCCATCAGCCTGGTCATGGAAGTGCCAACGGAATCATCAGCACAGATCCAACACACTTGTATAGCAATGTTGCACTGACAACACAGATGAGTCCTTCCCCATTGATGCCCAAACCTGCATGTTCACTGGAGATGGCCACACGGTCAGGGAAGTAGACGAATAGAACAATGGCAGGCACAACAGATGTGCAGGGGTGGAAGCCACAGATGTGAAGTTGCCAATCTAAGTAGGAAATCTCATTGCCAAATACTGAACACATGACACCCTCAGATGCTGCTATGGATGACATGGATACACCACAGGATAGGACACATAACCCCTGGACCACATGGGTTCCTGCACAGTAACACTTCATTATCATGAGACCAAATATCACCATCACTGCAGCAAGGGCATTCTTAGCATCATCAACATCATGTACATCAGAAGCAAAAGCACTAGAGAACAGAAAGTTGCTTTATTCAGCATATGTGGCATTAAAAGTAGAAGTCCGGTAGAACATAAACAAAGGCCAATGGCCAGTCCATCAACAAAGTCACAAGTGGGTGAAAGTGGCAGATGCCACCCTACACATGCCTGCACAAAACCAGGGACAATCCACTAGGAGGGGCAACTGGGGGGGGTAGGCCAGGCACCGCAGGGACAGGATCAGGGCTCACCAGGAGGAAGCAGGAAAGGGGTGGTGGGTGCTGGAGAGCCACTGACAACTGCAGTGGAGGTGTCTGACATGGTGTGTGCCGGCACAACTGGGGGGCATGGCTCAGATGTTGTGGGTGCCGGCACGACTGCAGTGGACCCTGCAGATGGAGTGGACAGGTCCGCCACTGCAGTGCCCAAGTCAGACAGGGTGGTAGTGGACTCCACTGCAGTGCCTACCACCAGGGAGGAGAATGGGGAACAGGCAAGGTGGGCTGGACAGAGGGGGAGGACACCCTCACCACATCAGTGGCACAGACAAGCGCAGCGGGGGTGTGGTGCCGGGAGAGCAAGTGGCAGGGGGAGAAGGCCGGAGCCTCTTGGGGATGGTATATCTGTGGGTGGGGGAACCTGGGGCAGGGTGTGGCGGGGGCACCTGTGGAGTGGGGGCCTGAGGGATGGAGGAAGGTGACCTGGTGCTTGAGCTGCAGGGAAGCGGCGGGGTCTTGCTCTTACCACTCCGGGGGGACTTGCGGGTGGGGGCCTCAGTCTGTCTGTGCCTGGGGGAGGGTGTCCGGGGGCGAGGGGCACTCTGCTCCGTGTGGGGGCTTCCTCTTCCCCCTGGATGCTGGGGCAGCTGGATCGGAGGGGAAGAGGCCGAGGTCACTGAGGAAGAGGCGCTGGGTCTTTGGGGTTGCAGGTGAGGCAAGGGAGGGTGCTTTGGAGGGAGAGGCAACTGAGGACTGCGCAGTGCCCGTGGATGCGTGTGTGTGTACCAGGGCCCCATCCCCTGTGAGTCTGGTTTCAGTCCCCTGACTGTGCGTGCGTGTGCGTTTAGTTTGTGGCGTGTGTATCTGTGTGCTGGATGTGTGTGTGCTGGTGTGTGCCTGTGCCGGTGTGTGTGTGCTTGGGACGGGCAAGGTGCTGGGGAGTGTGGATGGAGCAGAGGCAGGAGGGGTGAGGGACTGTCTGAGGAGGGACACTGCTGCCGTCAGGGAGGAGTCCATGGACCTGTTGCCCCTCTGTAGGTCAGACATGCCCGATGAGATGCCCTCCATGAACGACACCAGCTGAGTCAACAGTGCGGTGTGCGCATGGAGGACACTCAGCATGGCTGTCTGCCCTACATGGAGCTGGCGAAGGAGGTACACAGACTCCTCACTCAGGGCAGCAGGGGACACAGGGGCAGGGGGTGCGGTGCCTGGGCCAAAGGAGACACGCTCCCGAACATGGGAGCCTCCACGGACCTTGGGAATGGGAGCCGATGGGAGGGCGGTGGTGGTGCTGGTGGTGGCGGGGACAGCAACACTAGCTGGGGTGTGGTGGCTGCTGACACCCGCCTCCACAAGGGAGTCATCCTCCGAGTTGCTCTGGTCCTCAGCTGAGGTGGATGGTGCTGAGGATTCCTCGGTGTGGCTCCCCTCACCCTCCGTGCCACTGGGTCCCTCCGACCACTCCTCGGCTGCTGACCCAGTCTGGCTCTCTGGCTCCTCCTGGTCCGTGGAGCTGTCCCCTTCCGTGGCCGTGGATGTATCTGCAAACAATGGGGAAACAGACAGACATCAGTCACCTGCACAAAACGCACACACCACTGTGAGCACAGCACATCACAGAGCAAGCCCTGGCATCATTAGTTGTACATTGCTAAAAGTGCCCTAACTGAACAGGAGAAGCCAATTGTCAGTCTGATGCCAAGCATGGCACTCACATCCCACATGGCCTTGCACCCATCTGTCTGGTGTCTGTTGGATTGCAACACCCCAGTGTGGACACATGCACCAAGTGCACAGTAGTTGGACAGTGCAGAGGACACGGTGTGGACACATCACAGCTCTTGCCACTGAGTCAGTACAGGTTTCCGGATGAAAGGGATGCCCAGAGTCAAATAGGAAATGCATGTGATGCATACCAGCGACAGACACCATGATGCACCCATGTCCTGATAGCCAGCGCCACTATGGTGTGCATGTAGCACATGTCACTCCCATGCAGGACCACAAATAAGTTGACACATGCCATGGCAGAGGCATGACTGTTAAGTCATACATCACTGTCTCAGTGATGTATGACTTGGCAGCCAGACAACAACACTATGCACTGTGTCACAATAGTAGGTCATGGGGAATGCAAGTCCTGGAGCTGCACAAGTGCACATGTACATCCCCCACACAACACATCATCTCAACCCTCATCTGTCCAGGTCACACCTATTGGACATATGGGAGACCTGTGACACTACCCTCTGAACCTGAGCCCCTCACAATTTGCTGTGAATGGGGAACAGCTGCCTGAACATCACATTCGCATACCCCAGTCTGCACGGGCAGCTGATCAAACACCTATGTGACACACAAGTATCGTCTCCTATGGTCACATCTCCAGGGGCATGCTGAGCCCCTACCAAGAAACACCCCAGCAGTCCTGGCAACTAATCCACAGCACACTGACACAGAGGCAGACACCGGAGGGGTCAAATCACTGTGCACAATGTGTCAGCTGATACACGGGAGTGGGAGTACAGAGTGCATTGCATGGCCTGGAGTAGGCCTGACTGTCCTGCTCCACATGAATGAGGGATGTGCCCTGGACAGTGGATAGCTGGCTATGTATGTGTGACACACGTAATCTGCACACTCCTGGGGCACAAACATTGTTCCCACCCGCTGCATGGGCGTGTGCCACATACCCCAGGCACATGTGGTGGCTCAGCTCAGCAAGTGGACCGCATATCAAAGCAACACGCAGATCACATGTCCAAACCCAGGCGTTGTGTGAACAATGGACCCACCCATGATGCCCACAACAGAGTTAGGGAAACAGATGCTGTCCCCCACCTTTAGTGAAGCAAACTGCAAGGACACAGTCCCAAGTGACACAATTCCCTGACTGTAAGGGCCACACCTGGGTATCAGATGAGCAGTGGGCAGTGCACAATAGAGGGACATGGCTCCTGGACAACATGACTGCTGCACTGTGGCAGTTGAACCAGGCCAGAGGAGGGCACAAAGCATGTAATACAGAGTTCACAGTGCAGTCTTTGACTCACCCCCTCCTTGCTGCTGTCTGGCCTTCAGCTGCCCATCCAGGTCTGGAAACACCACCGCCAGGATCTGGAGCATGTGGGGGTCAGGGTCCGTGTTCCGCCCCTCCTGCGAGGAGGCGACAGCTTCAGCGGGACCCGTGCAATCCTCCGGGTCCAGCCCCGAAGGTCCTGCCACCTCTTCTGGCAGTTGCGGATCCGGCGCTTGTAGACCCCCACGGACCGGACAGCCCGGACGATGTCCTTCCAGATTTCCTGCTTCCGATGGGCATTAACATGTGAGGATGACAAAGTGAAAAGGCCATTACCACACATGCAACATATCCGTGCATGACACAGTTGTATATACATGTCTCAATCACAGGGGCACATGATGTACACAGGCAGTGCAAAGCTGACCATGGACAGTTTGCCAGACGTCACTACATGGTATCATTGCATGGGAAGTAAAACCATGTTCAAATGCACTGTCACTGCACCATACCTGTCCAGTGGAAGTCACTACACACTATGGGGGGTGACAACTACTCAGTGAGCCTGCTAGCCAGTGGCGTGCAGACTCTCAGCCTTGCTAGTCAGACAAAATGCACATTCAGAAAGGAAGTGCACAGAACACTCACCTGCTCCCCTGGTGTCCCATACAGCTTGCTGTACTGTGGAAGTAGGCTGTCCAGCAGGGCCTGGTTCTCTTCAAGGCTGAAGGCTGGGGCTCTCTCCACAGTACGTGCCATTGCAGGGTCCAGAGGGGCAGAGACAGCAGCAGTGCAGTGGCAGATGTCGTCTTGGAGCATGTAGTGCAGGCAAGTGGGCTCTCAGGGGAACAGCCAGCAATATATATGTGCTGGAGAGGCAGATACTGTCCCTTGTGTCCAAAGTGATAGGTCCAAGTCGTTTGCATCTTCTGAATCTGGCCAATCCATGGAATAGCAGCACCAAAACACGCCCACAGCATCCTTCAAATCTTCAACTTCATGACATACATGATTTTGCAACATTGTTGTGGGTGACCAACTGATTTTCCAGCAACCGACTCGTTCGAAATTCGAAAACGCGTCCGTTGCCAGGCAAGCCAATTGTCAATGGGTGCGCACCGATCGGTCCATTGCTGTTCAACGCGCACAGGGGTACAACGCGTACCCGCACACATTGAAAGCAATGGGCCGGCCGGAGGCACCGATCGGTCCATTGCTGTTCAACGCGCACAGGGGTACAACGCGTACCCGCACACATTGAAAGCAATGGGCCGGCCGGAGGCACCGATCGGTCCATTGCTGTTCAACGCGCACAGGGGTACAACGCGTACCCGCACACATTGAAAGCAATGGGCCGGCCGGAGGCACCGATCGGTCCATTGCTGTTCAACGCGCACAGGGGTACAACGCGTACCCGCACAGATTGAAAGCAATGGGCCGGCCGGAGGCACCGATCGGTCCATTGCTGTTCAACGCGCACAGGGGTACAACGCGTACCCGCACACATTGAAAGCAATGGGCCGGCCGGAGGCACCGATCGGTCCATTGCTGTTCAACGCGCACAGGGGTACAACGCGTACCCGCACACATTGAAAGCAATGGGCCAGCCGGAGGCACCGATCGGTCCATTGCTGTTCAACGCGCACAGGGGTACAACGCGTACCCGCACACATTGAAAGCAATGGGCCGGCCGGAGGCACCGATCGGTCCCATGCAGTTCAACGCGCACAGGGGTACAACGCGTACCCGCACACATTGTAAGCAATGGGCCGGCCGGAGGCACCGATCGGTCCATTGCTGTTCAACGCGCACAGGGGTACAACGCGTACCCTCACACATTGAAAGCAATGGGCCGGCCGGAGGCACCGATCGGTCCATTGCTGTTCAACGCATCACTGTACATGTGTCTGGCATATGTCAGCATGCCTGTCTCAGATGGACATATGCCAGCCACAGATAGCTCCCAGGGAGTGAGGGGCACACCTACATCATGACAGCCTGTCCAAACTTTATCATTAGGCATGTAAGGCTGCATTTCCTATTGTGTGTATGTTGGTGTACATGTTGTCCTGTGGGTGTCACCTGTGGGCAGCCACCCCCAGGCTGTGCACGTGTTCATGGGGACAGGATCCTGGGTGTTACGTGTACGTGACCACTGTGATGTGCAACTGTTCATATCTGTGCATGTGCCATGGTCACATTTCACAGTGGTGTATGTGTATGTCATGTCACATACCCCGTGAGTCCCATGTGGGACGGTATGTTTGAGCCAGGGTGTCCCAGTGGCACAATAGTGATGGTCCTCCACAGTCTTTGTGCATGTGGTGTTTACAATGTCTCTGATTTCATGTGCAC
The DNA here is from genome assembly GCA_963921515.1 of Calotriton arnoldi. Taxonomy (NCBI): domain Eukaryota; kingdom Metazoa; phylum Chordata; class Amphibia; order Caudata; family Salamandridae; genus Calotriton; species Calotriton arnoldi. Next base: position 702,555 of record CAWUFW010006279.1, on the reverse strand, counting down.
AATGGGAGACAGTCTCCACATCCACGTTGTGTGTGCATGGACTCTGATGTTGTGCGTGTGTGTCACAGATGTCCATGTCTGTCCTGCCGTGGCAAGTGGGGCCACTACCTGTGGGGGTCATGGTTGTTTTGCTGTGGTGTATACATGATACTCCATGTAATGCCAGTGTCCATGTGGCATTACAGGGTCCCTGGGAATGTACCTGTCGTTGAGCTGTGGTGCCTGGGGCACATCTGTCCTCACATGTCCCTGTGGGGGGTTATTGTGACACGGCAGCAGGAGATGGGAACTGTGACACGGCCTCATGATATCCAATGGGCCAACCTGGGACTAATTGATGCCACCTGTTGGACCGTGTTGACAGATGTTGGCCATGTATGTACCATACATGTCCTTCCGGTACTGCACACTTCATGTAGTTGTGCCTCATAATGATGTATGTTGGGATCTTGAGTGTGTTCAATGCCGCATATGTGGGGTGACTGACAATCTTGCTTAATTCTCCTCTGCACTGCAGGGCTCCTGCTGTCCATCGGCCATTCCCAGACCTGGCAACGATGGTGGAACGGGACAGCATCCGACGGTACCGCTTCACCAGGCAGCTGATTGAGGATTTGGCAGTGCAGTTGTCCCCACATTTGCAGCCTGGCCGGCCATATCCTACAGCGCTGACCCCCAAGGTGAAGGTGATGGCAGCCATACACTTCTTTGCCACTGGTACCTTCCAACATACTGTGGCGACTGCTGGTGGGATGTCACAGACCATGTTCAGCCGTGTGCTCCGCGATGTTATGGCGGCAATGTTGCTCTTCCTGAACCGGTACATCTATTTCCCTAGACTGCGACGACTCACTGACGTGAAGAGTGACTTTTATGCCCTGGGGAGGATGCCGCATGTAATTGGCTCCATTGATGGGACACATGTGGCTTTGGTACCACCACAGGCCCAGGAGCAGGCCTACAGGAACCGCAAGCACTACCACTCGGTCAATGCACTGGTGGTGTGTCTTGCAGACATGACCATCACACACGTGTGTGCCCGTTTCCCTGGTTCAGCACACGATGCCTTTGTGATGAGGAGTAGTCGCATCCCCAGGATGATGGCACAGATGCAGAACCAGCGTGCCTGGCTTGTCGGTGTGTACTGACTTTGTGCCATTGTGTGTGATCTGATCTGTAGTATTCCGCCCACTGTTCCAAGTCAGCTAATGTGCACTTGTCTGTCCGTAGGTGACTCGGGATACCCCAACATGCCGTGGTTGCTGACACCCCTCAGGAACCCTGTGACACCTGCCCAGATGCGCTACAATGAGGCACATGGTCGGACCAGGAGAGTGATTGAGCGGACCTTTGGTCTCCTGAAGAGCCGCTTCCGCTGCCTGGACAAGACCGGAGGGTCCCTCCCATATGCCCCTGCGAAAGTGTGCAAGATTATCATCGTCTGCTGCATGCTCCACAACCTGGCAGTGCGGAAGGAGTTGCCTCTCATCCAGGATGACAATGACCAACATCCGCCACCTGTGGAGGATCCTGGCCTGGACCACGATGCCAGTGACGATGATGATGATGATGATGGTGATGGTGATGTCCGCACACAGCTCATCACCAACTTCTTTAGCTGAATGTGAGTATCCTGAGGTGTCATGTCAATGATGTGAGTTGGCATGATGTGTGGGTGGTGCTCTGGTGCTGTGGGAGTGTGTCCATGGGCCACTTGACTGGATGTGTGTTGCGATGTGTGGTGACAGGTGGGCTGTACTCCCCAACAGTGTTGACATGCTAACTTGGTTCTGGGTGGGTATCTTGTAACATGTATTGTGCATGTGTTTTGCTGTTCTGTCCTGTACTCCATTGCTTTTGACTGTGTGTCATTTCTGTCCTTCACAGGGTACTTTCAGATTCGTTTGGTCAACTGTGTCCACCGACGACGTGATTGCACATCCAGGCTGGTAGCTGTTGTGTCCCTACAGGTGATGTGCGCCACACCCATGGACTTCCTTCCGTCTACAGTTGTTGACTATGTGCCCGCTGCCAGGTGGGGTTACCTTGCATCTGTAGTGGTTACGGCATGTTGCAACTGTGTAATAAACCTGTGCTTCACTTTGTGATGTGCGTTGTCTGTGGTCACATATTTGACTGCCATTTGCTTACTGCACCTGTGGGCTACTTGACTACAACTGGGAATGGGTGTGGTGTCTGTGCATTGCACCGTCTTCCCTGGCAACATCAGTGTAGGCAATGAGTCAGATGGCCTAGGTGTGTATGTGTCGTGTAGCCCTGGTGGTGTGTCTCCCTCATGTGTGTCACGTTTCCTGTACTCACATGCCTGTGTTGTCCTTGCTGTTGCAGCTCGCAAACACAGTGTAATTTTGCAGTTCATCATCCCCATAACAGCACCCACGTTGGAATCACGACAGAGGCAAGTATGGTGTATTAGTGTGTTTATTGTGATACATTTGTGTTAATAGTGCATAGGATGGGTTGTGCTGTACATGAATCTTGCAATCCTAAGTTCCTAGGTGAATTGAAAGTCCGGGTAGACAGGATCCCCAGTATCGGGGCCACAGTTGTCTGACACATTGGTCCAACTTGTACTCCCCATGCAATGTGTGGGAGTAGTGTTGCCGTCAACAGGGTGAACAGTCTGTGCACAAAGGCGAACATCCAGAACAGGTTCAGGCTTCCTGGGAGTTGCGCTTGGCCATCGGCCTCTCACTTTTCCCTCCTCGGACGACCCCTCTTCTTGGGGGGGCCCTCAAGTGCAGGCTGCTGCGGTGCAGGGGACTCTCCGCCAGAGTCCTCCTCCCTCCCTGTGGCAGTTGCAGTTTGTTCGGCACCAGATGTTGTTGGCACACAGGGAGGTGTGGACTGGTTGCTGTTCATCTGGCGGAGGCATTGTAAAATGTCCCTGTGCACCGCCGTCATCTCATGCAGTGCATCCCACTTGGACTCCACGCGGGACATGTGTGAGTCCACACGGGACATGTGTGACTCCACGTGGGACATGTGGGAGTCCAAGCGGGCATGATGGGCAGCCTGCTGCTGTTTAATGTCTCTGAGGAGCCCCACTACCTGGCTGAGCTCTCCGGTGCTGGACTGGTACGCATCAGCTATGCGTACCAGTTGTGGGTCATCATGCACACCAGCAACGTCTGCAAGCAGCGACCTCTGTCTTCCACCCCTCCCACCACCCCTGCTGACATGTGCAGTGTGTGCAGTGGCACGCACAGATAACCCTGGTCCACCTTGGGGGTTGGTGGTGGTGGTGGTGTCCATGGCCCCAGGTTGGTCCAGGGTCACTGTGCTGGTGTTGCTCCTTATTCTGTCCATGTCGGCAGGGATGGTATTCGTGGTGACAGTCGTTGTAGGGGTGGGTGCAGGGGGTGCAGCTGGTGGTCCTGCTGGTGCTGCAGCTGGTGGTCCTGCTGGTGCTGTATGTTGACTTGCACCGGATGTGCCAGGTTGTTCTTCATCGTCCGAGGAGGACAGAGGCTGTACGACGCCAGTGAGCTCGGCATCCTCTTGAGCCTGGGACTGGGACTCCTCAGCGTCTGCTGCTGTGTCCCCATCATCACCTGTTTTTGGGAGACACAAACAATGTATGTCATGTTTCTGCAGGCATCAATGGTTGACACACATGACAGTTGTGACTGTGCCTCTGGGTGCGGGCCTGTACATTGCATTGTCCTGAGTCGTCACAGTCAGGGGTTGATATTGGTGTGGCACATTGTCCTGCATTATTTGGGCATTTCTATGTATTTTCTGGGGTGTGAACATGGTCTGCATTGGTTGTGTTTGGTTGGCAGCCGGACCTCCTTCCCACCCACCCAGCCAGTCAGTTATCCCACCATGGAACGTGCTTGCGTTGCAGGGAGTGTAAGTTGTCTCTCAGGATGTCAGTCAGTGGTGTCCTGCTGTTTGTTGGTGCACAGTTGCCAGCAGGGCCTTGTGCTCCCCACAGCAGTAGCCAGTGTCAGCCATCTTGTGAGTCCTTCTCCACTCCCTGTGATGTGAGCATGGTTCAGGGTGGTGTTGATGGGACAGTTGTGGGGGTGAGCTATGTCTGTGACTACGACTCCCATCATGCCATTGCCTCCACCCCACTTCCCAGCATTCCCATACTTACTTGCTTTTGTGTGGAGTTCAGTGTGTGTGGGTGTGAGAGCAATGGCAAGATGGCTGACAGTGGTGTCCTGCTGTTGGTTGGTGTGCAGTACCCAGCATGCCCTTGTGCTCCCCACGACACAGCAACAGTGTCAGACATCTTTGATGGGCCTTTCCACTCTCTGTGGGATGTGCATGCGTGAGTGTGAGCTTGCTGGGCCATGTGGTGGGGGATGTAGAGCTGTGACTACGACTCCCATCATGCTATTGCCTCCTCCCCCTTCCCAGCATGCCCATGCTTCCTTCCTTTTGACTCTGCTTCCCTGTGGGGTGGGCTGCCTGTGCTGACAGGATGGCTGGGAGTGTTGTCCTGGCAGTTGTTTGGCTAAGAGTCCCAAGAGTGTCCCTGTGCTTCACACAACATAACCCAGGGTGGTGGTTCTTTGTGGGATCTTGTGTTAGGATGCAGGGCATTGCATTCTACCAGGTGGGTACTGTGGAGTTTGTGTTGGGGGGGTGTGAGGGGAGGTGCTTGTGACTATAGTCAGTGCTGCAAGTCCCCCTTCCCACCCAGCCAGCCAGATATCCCACCATGGAACGTGCTTGCATTGCAGGGAGTGGAAGTTGTCTCTCAGGATGTCAGTCAGTGGTGTCCTGCTGTTTGTTGGTGCACATTTGCCAGCAGGGCCTTGTGCTCCCCACAGCAGTAGCCAGTGTCAGCCATCTTGTGAGTCCTTCTCCACTCCCTGTGATGTGAGCATGGTTCAGGGTGGTGTTGATGGGACAGTTGTGGGGGTGACCAATATCAGTGACTACGACTCCCATCATGCTATTGCCTCCACCCCCTTCCCATCATGCCCATGCTTCCTTCCTTTTGACTCTGCTTCCCTGTGGGGTGGGCTGGCTGTGCTGACAGGATGGCTGGGAGTGTTGTCCTGGCAGTTGTTTGGCTAAGAGTCCCAAGAGTGTCCCTGTGCTTCACACAACATAACCCAGGGTGGTGGTTCTTTGTGGGATCTTGTGTTAGGATGGAGGGCATTGCATTCTACCAGGTGGGTACTGTGGAGTTTGTGTTGGGGGGTGTGAGGGGAGGTGCTTGTGACTATAGTCAGTGCTGCAAGTCCCCCTTCCCACCCAGCCAGCCAGCCAGATATCCCACCATGGAACGTGCTTGCATTGCAGTGAGTGTAAGTTGTCTCTCAGGATGTCAGTCAGTGGTGTCCTGCTGTTTGTTGGTGCACATTTGCCAGCAGGGCCTTGTGCTCCCCACAGCAGTAGCCAGTGTCAGCCATCTTGTGAGTCCTCCTCCACTCCCTGTGATGTGAGCATGGTTCAGGGTGGTGTTGATGGGACAGTTGTGGGGGTGAGCTATGTCTGTGACTACGACTCCCATCATGCCATTGCCTCCACCCCACTTCCCAGCATTCCCATACTTACTTGCTTTTGTGTGGAGTTCAGTGTGTGTGGGTGTGAGAGCAATGGCAAGATGGCTGACAGTGGTGTCCTGCTGTTGGTTGGTGTGCAGTACCCAGCATGCCCTTGTGCTCCCCACGACACAGCAACAGTGTCAGACATCTTTGATGGGCCTTTCCACTCTCTGTGGGATGTGCATACGTGAGTGTGAGCTTGCTGGGCCATGTGGTGGGGATGTAGAGCTGTGACTACGACTCCCATCATGCTATTGCCTCCTCCCCCTTCCCAGCATGCCCATGCTTCCTTCCTTTTGACTCTGCTTCCCTGTGGGGTGGGCTGGCTGTGCTGACAGGATGGCTGGGAGTGTTGTCCTGGCAGTTGTTTGGCTAAGAGTCCCAAGAGTGTCCCTGTGCTTCACACAACATAACCCAGGGTGGTGGTTCTTTGTGGGATCTTGTGTTAGGATGGAGGGCATTGCATTCTACCAGGTGGGTACTGTCGAGTTTGTGTTGGGGGGGGGTGTGAGGGGAGGTGCTTGTGTCTATAGTCAGTGCTGCAAGTCCCCCTTCCCACCCAGCCAGCCAGATATCCCACCATGGAACGTGCTTGCATTGCAGGGAGTGGAAGTTGTCTCTCAGGATGTCAGTCAGTGGTGTCCTGCTGTTTGTTGGTGCACATTTGCCAGCAGGGCCTTGTGCTCCCACAGCAGTAGCCAGTGTCAGCCATCTTGTGAGTCCTTCTCCACTCCCTGTGATGTGAGCATGGTTCAGGGTGGTGTTGATGGGACAGTTGTGGGGGTGACCAATATCAGTGACTACGACTCCCATCATGCTATTGCCTCCACCCCCTTCCCAGCATGCCCATGCTTCCTTCCTTTGATTCTGCTTCCCTGTGGGGTGGGCTGGCTGTGCTGACAGGATGGCTGGGAGTGTTGTCCTGGCAGTTGTTTGGCTAAGAGTCCCAAGAGTGTCCCTGTGCTTCACACAACATAACCCAGGGTGGTGGTTGTTTGTGGGATCTTGTGTTAGGATGGGGGCATTGCATTCTACCAGGTGGGTTCTGTGGAGTTTGTGTTGGGGTGTGTGTGAGGGAGGTGCTTGTGACTATGGTTAGTGCTGCAAGTCCTCCTTCCCACCCAGCCAGCCAGATATCCCACCATGGAACGTGCTTGCATTGCAGGCAGTGGAAGTTGTCTCTCAGGATGTCAGTCAGTGGTGTCCTGCTGTTTGTTGGTGCACAGTTGCCAGCAGGGCCTTGTGCTCCCCACAGCAGTAGCCAGTGTCAGCCATCTTGTGAGTCCTTCTCCACTCCCTGTGATGTCCGCATGGTTCATGGTGGTGTTGATGGGGCAGTTGTGGGGGGCAATATGTGTGACTGCGACTCCCATGATGCTATTGGCTACACTGACTTGGCCAGCATACACAGAATTCCTTCCTTTGAGTGTTCTTCACTGTGTGTTGGTGTTGTTGTGGTGGCTACATGTCTGGATGTGTTTGTTAGTTCTATTTGTGCCACTGCCTAGCTGTAGTTGTAGTTGTTTGTACATGTGATGGCACAGTTGGATGTGACTTTTTTGATGGCATGTGTTGTGTTTATCTGACTGACATACACATTTTGGGATGATTCTGTTCTGGTTGCTGTGTAATTGCTATGAGTGCATGGTTTGACTCTCCCCTTGACAGTGATGTGTGTGTGTTTTGTGGCAGTATATTGTGTACATTTGTTGTGTACTCACCAGGCTCTGGGATGTCCTCCTAGTCCATATACGCTCACTGGCGGAAGGATGGCCCGCACCTTCTCCTCCCAGGGCCTGAGGTATATTGGCTTGGCAGGAGGGCCACTGCCGGTGTGTTGGCTGTTGATGTAGTCTTGCTTCAGCATTTTCCGTACCCTCCTGCGCACGTCATACCACCTGTTCTGGATGTCGGCCTTTGTGCGCCGACATGGTGATTGGGCGTTCACCCTGTTGATGATCCTCTCCCACATCTTGGTTTTCTGCGACATGGGGGTCTGTTGGACCAATGTGCCAAACAGCTGTGGCTCCACCCTGAGGATCTCGTCTACCATGACTTCCAATTCACTATCTAGGAACTTGGGATTCTTCTTGGGGGCATGGTGATGGGTGGTGATGGTGGGTGATGTGTGTGTTGGTGTGCAGGTGAGGGTGTGTGAGTGTGTGTTTTGCTGGGTGTATGTGAGGTAGGTATTTGTTGGTGTGCTGATGGTGTGTGGCTTGTGTGAGGGATGAGCTGTGGGTGTGTGGTTGCTTTCTCTTGGGTGCTGGCAGTGGAATGGCATTTGCAAAGGCTCATGGTAGTGATTTGTGTCCTTTATATAGGTGGAGTTGTGGGTGTGTCTTTGTTCTCTGTCCCCACCCCCAGTATTTATTGGCTTGGTAATTGCTTGTTTGGCCTTTTTTGGGTGATTTTTCCTTTGTGCTGTTTGTGTATGTTGGAAACGTTCTTGTGACCGAGTCGGACCCTGCATTGGTCTCGTACGGTGTTCTCCGTTTCGTTCACGCTGTGTTTGTGCAGTTTTCTATGCTGCGTACGCGTCGGTCGCGGTGTATTGTGTTGCTTCGGCTCGGTTTTGTATGCGTGTCGGTCGTACGGCTTGGCCTCCGTCCGACTCGCTCGTGGTTTCGCGCCTTGCATCGTGCTTGCGGTTTGGAGTTCGCGTGTACGTTTCGGTCGGATTTGTTCCGGGTGCGTGTCGGTCGGTTGGATTCGCGTGTTTTTCCGGCCGGATTGCTGCTTTCCGTGCGGCTCGGTCGGTCGACTTTGTTTCGGTACGTGTCGGTCGGATTTTTCGCGCCTTGCATCGTACTTGGCGTGTCGTGCGCCACGGGTACGTGTCGGTCGGTATTTTTTCCGGATCCGAGTCGGTCGGTGCTTTTTCCGGCCCGAATCGGAATCGACCCCTAAGTAGTGAATTTAAATTAATTTTTGGTTTTGCCTGGTCGGCTTCTCTAAATATGGCAAGAGGTTCCCTATCAGGGGAACAGAGGCCAGCAACCATACTGTAATGCTCAGATACAGCATAAGACAGAATTGTCAAATCTATGAGTCTTTTAAAGACTAGTGTCTTAATTTAGAGGGCAGTATAGAATTAATCCCTCAAAATAATTCCATGACTCATTGTCAACAAAATGTAATTGCTTTGTTCCCCTACATCTTCCTTACACTCCCCCCTCACCGCACCATGCTAGCATCAATGTGGCCCTCGGTCAAACTACAGACAATACTTTTTGGCCCCATGGAAAATGCTTGTAAGTATGCATGCTTTAAATGAGGCCCTAGGAGACCTGATGACAATGCCTTGGGTACATTTTGTGCCCTGATTTATCCATTTCTCCATCTTTTCATTTTTCCACTGTTATTGTTTTATTCTTGTCCCTCATTTCATGTATAAATGCTGTTTTCCATTAGGTTCTATCAAGTACTGGGTATACAAACAGGGACATCTTAAGGATTTTGGGGGCCCTGGGCCAAACTTATTTTGGGGGCCCCTCTTTGGAACAGATTTGAATTCATGATCTAACTTCAGCTCTTTCATGCCCCCTTTGGCCAGACACTGACAGTGCACAGGCACATGAGGGCAAATTTTAAACGTGTTTACATCTAATATTCAGGGATAGTGACATGTGTTTTCAGCAGCTCACTAATATTACTGTAAATAATCTCAGTGACACTCTCCCATTTCTCATATGTAAGGTCCTCTTTGGATCTAAAAGAAACTTTTTTTAAGGATGTTGCATGAAACAAACAATATTTCTCTACAAAATGTCTGTAATAGACTCTCACACATCACCCACATTAAAAATAAATCAAAGGAAAATGGTATGTAAGACAATCTTTCTAAGGATTATTCAAGGTCACCAGGGCGGGACTCTGCAGAACACAGCTGGCTCTATCAGGAGGCCCACTGAAAGGCTGGGGCTCTGGGCAAGAGCCCACTTTACCCATGCCTTAAAACATCCCTGTAAACAAATGTATTTTTCTGCGTACGGTGTTCATTATTGAGGTGCTTATGTACTATAAAATCCAAGTGTGAGTTAGATTTTATTATCTATCAATAGTTATCAATTAAGCTTTCCCACAATGAAAACACTGGAACGCATCTTCCCGCACCTACGATTCCCTAATAAGGTTCAGGCTACCATCTATGCTGCCCTATCAAAACTGGACTACGCCAATGGTCTACATCACAGCTCACCTGTGTCAACTATGCGAAGATTACAGAGAATTCAGAACGCTGCTGCTAGACTCCTCCTACATGTAAGGCCACAAGCACACATCTTCCTTGCTTTGAGGACCTTACACTGGTTACCAGTTGCCAGAAGCTCCACTTTCAAGCTGCTTTCTATCACACACAAAGCAAAACATGGCAAATGACCACTCTTCATCAGTAAGAAAATCAACAAATGCATACAACAAAGGAATCTACACTCAAGAATGGCTCTACGCCTCAAAATTCCTTCATGTAAGAAAAAACACATGGGTGGATCAAATTTCTCTGTTCAAGCAGCCAAACAATGGAATTCACTACCCACACACATAAGATCCAGTGACAACCATCTTAACTTCAAAAGATTTGTTAAGAGCTGGCTCTTCGCCACATGACAACTATACCCACAACACAACAGTGTACCACAACATGACATGCCAAAGTATACTTCTCACGGTATAGAGATGAGGTTGTCTTTATACATGTGTTATAGTACATTGAACTATGCTTCCTGTTAAAAGCAGATACATTAATATAGGGGAAAATGTATATTACACAAGAAGATACATGTGTATATCAGAGAATGTCATAATCGCTGCTTCTGTGTACATAAAGGTGCATATATAGAGGAGTTTATGCCTGCTTCTAAAACATTAACAAACGTCATGAAAAAATTACATATATCACCACAAGATAAATGCGCGCATCAGACTATGTAAATACTGCTGCTTCTATGCACATATTGGTGTTCATATAGAGGGGTTTTCTCCAGCCAACAAAACCTTACCAAGTGTCATGTGTATACATGTACGTATAAGTTAATTTCAGTTTTTTGTTTTAAAAAAAAAAAAAACCTTCTTTCAAGCTTTGTCCCATCCCTCTTCTCTCTGACTCATCCCAAACCTTTCTGACTACTATGAACCCCCAAACATCCTTCTCAAAAGTTACCCTCCTTTTTTAGACGTGTCACCCAACTACTAGGCGCACCTAACCACTACCTACGAAAACAATGTACTACTTCCCCTTTTGATTCTATTCCCATCATTCTATCCCTACTCTAAACTCTACTAAACACATGTGAAATCAAGAGCACAAACCTAACAACTAATGTGCAAAGGAAAAAGAAATGCTAATCTACTAACTATTATCTTCTAATATTGGGTTCCGGAGTAGCGTGCTACTCCCAGCAAAGTGTTTCAGTGTCTCATCAGAGATAGTAGGTGCTATATAAATACAATTTATAAATACAATTACAATCTACGTAATGTTTTTAATGGATCACAACCCAATAGTTTTTTTCTGTGAAATCCCAAAAAATACCCGGCATCTGAATATTTTGATTACAAGTGTCAGTGAGAAGTCTGTAAATCTTACAAAAACTTTCTAGAGTACAGTTCTGCCTTGCACCAAATTCATCAGATCTAAAGTCGATAGTTGGGGAATCAACAATAACTTATTATTGTATTCATTTTATGTAGTTATTTCCCTTTATAAAAATGCATAAGATAATAACATTAAAAGTTTTGTATCACAAATATAAACTAATATGATTGTCATTAAAGTTATACTATACCCAACATTTGCATAGCACTAAAAAGGGACTAATCAAAATATAACTATCATTTTAAAAGACCAATTTTATGGGCAATCTCCAAATAGCCTAAGTACTGGAGCTCCGGCTCGGCTCTATTCTCCAGGCAATGTCCTGGCATGGAGAGCAAATTTAGTAAATGTAGAGACTAAACACAGTGGTGCTTGGATGCAGAGGTTGCGATGTCCCCAATTGGGGTCTTGGACAGCATGAGTACCACTGCTTGTCTCATTTAACAACAATGTAAAAAGCACCACTGAGGTATTTAAAAATGGTGGCACTCAGCATGGAGAACAACAAAACTGAATTATCCTGAGCCCTTGGGAGGTACAACTGAGGATCCCAGAAGGAACTAGGGAGGTGCTCTTGTGCTGGCCAAGAGGAATGAAGGTGAGGCAGGTGATGCGTTGGGTTGCTCTTGAACTGATATTCCTCTGCAGTGTGCTGGCTGGCCCTTAGATACAGACTGAGTGGAGGACCTGCGAAGACTGGTGCCTTGTAGGAAGGTACATCCAAAAAGAGACACACCACACAAAATAATTTCAACCCCCAAGCTAACACGAGACAACAACTGGGAGGCTTCTGTAGGAGCCAGTATCTGCTTCACCCGAGGATGATATAATCTTCATATTTTACCTCTTTAGGCACTCTCCATTGAATTTCAAATATTCAAATGCATATTATTTTCATTATAAATGCACAGTAGTTAATATGGTCAGATGCCACGCGTGAGAGCAGGTTGCTGTTTGGTCGGTTGTGTGCCCTACTTAGGATAACAAACTCGGATCTGGACGCAGATCGCCTACTGACTACTTTCTCTAGTTTTGACCACTTTGTCGACATTTATAATCTGTCTTTTTGGTGCTTACACGTTGCCAGTTATACTTTGAAATTTTATTGGTACTTCTTACCCAGTTCTACTTTACTTTTGCCCTGAAGAAGTCAGCGGTTACTCCGTGTGTGAAACACGTGTCGGCTTGGCTAGTACCTGGCTCTTACCTATGTTGAAGCAACACACAAATGAAATAAAGAAGAACACTTACAGAATAAGAAGAACATTTTCTGATCTTTGACTTTATGGACATTATGAATTACTGTGAATTTGATTTGCTCAGGATATAATTTTGGTTTTTGAGTTAATATGGTTTAATGATTGTTTCATTGCGATAATTCAGCTTGCTCAAATTTTTTTGTTTCATTATAATCTGATATCTTGATTTTCTAGTTATTTTTTCTAAACAGTAGACCTCCCCTACATAATCTTTCGTATTCTTATGTTCCCAGATTTATTGATCTATATGCCTGACACGGCTCATCTGCAACCCCGTGCAACCCATATACAGGTACCCGGTTATTACGCTCAGAGACTAGACCGGAAGTATTAATTTACAAAATTGAATTTCTGATGATACTATTATTTACCTTGCAGCAGTCCTAGCTGCACTATTTTTGTATTGTACTTATGACTTTTTGACTACGGTAAGTGCCCACCCGAATAATACCAGTTATCGTGGGTGGCAATCACCGCTTGATCCCACACGGTACATCTAGTATAATGGGGTAACCCAGTGACCCTCAGAGCCTGGGTGTGCAAGAATGTGGAAAATGTTGGTTCTGTCTGGTACAGAATTGATTCTTGGTATACTAAATAATAACCAATACAAAACAACAGTACTCCAACCTTTCAGTAATGTCGGGTACAGAATTGATTCTTGGTATACTAAATAATAACCAATACAAAACAACAGTACTCAAACCTTTCAGTAATAATCAATGAAAAGGAAAGAGAAGAAAGGACAAAGAACATGAATTCAAGACACACCAAATTTTGAATCAATCAAAGTCTGTATTTAAGGAAAACTCCATATGTTCATTTACATTTTATGCTGTCGAACTGACATTAGAAGGCTGTCAGAGTTCATGAACATACAATTTGTTCCAACGGCACAAGTGCTATGGTGAAAAAAGTGCGAAAAAAGTGCTAAATGTGAACAGGATATATACAGTGCTGTATGAATTGGTGAAACTGATCATTCAGAGGACATCCATCTCTAGGTACATGAAGCTCCGCACCGCTTGGGATTTTAAATTTCCATTTCACGTGGGGCGGAGAGAGTAGGGTCAGGATTATTGCAAGCACGTCGATGTTTCGACCCAGTGAGGTGCGTGATTTACTAATAGGCACGGCGGGTCTTCCTCAGGACAAGGCGCTACAAGGGACAGCCAGAATTAATGGAGGAAAGGTCTTCAGGGAATGGTCCACCGTGGGTTGGACTCAAAGGGCAATAAATTAAGTGAGTTCCTTGATGGTGATGAATCGCATCAATGTGGCAGCATGGTTCTGTCGCTCTCCGGCGCTGCTCAGGAACAGAAAAGCATGTTCTTTGTCCTTTCTTCTCTTTCCTTTTCATTGATTATTACTGAAAGGTTTGAGTACTGTTGTTTTGTATTGGTTATTATTTAGTATACCAAGAATCAATTCTGTACCCGACATTACTGAAAGGTTTGATTACTGTTGTTTTGTATTGGTTATTATTTAGTATACCAAGAATCAATTCTGTACCCGACAGAACCAACATTTTCCACATTGATCCCACACGGTGGCGGCTTTCTTGGGCGTTTAAAATAAAATCACCTAATTCCTTACTGATTCACACCTTCTCATTCACAATGGGCAAATACTTAAGGCTGCCCCACCCTTGCTTAATGCATCCTCACCACAGGGTCGGAGCCCTAGACACGCGACTTTATAATGATGGAACTGCACTTGCAACAATTTTGCACTCCCACGCATCTATACAAGACTCACTGCCCCCATTAATTATTAAGGACTAGAACACAAACTCCTTATTAGGGACCTAGGTCGACACCTGACTTACGAGTTCTTACTCTTTTCTGTAAACTTTCTCTCCATGACAAAGTACTTATTTTGGAATCGATCTTGCCTTTCTTTTCATATCGCATCACTGCTTCCCCCATGACGCACGGATGGAGGTATGTATAATATGTAATATTTCATAATTAAGGTTGATCACTTATGTATTACCGACCATGGCTCTTATGTCTCACTGGGATTTTCTACCTATGCATATACATATATTGTCAACAATACAACTATGGCTGAATATCTCTATATTTGACATATGATAAATTATTGTTGTATTTATGGTCTGGATATGTCCACATATCCATTCCTCATTACTTTGTAATGTTCCAACCGGTGTGAATTGTTTGTTCTTGTGGCCATGGTCCTCTTCCTTTTCTCTCTATGCCTGTTTGAATTTAAAATTTAAATTTCTATAGTTTTTTTGTTTTTATGCTCATATTGGAAACTCGATAATCAAATCTGAAAATGTCTTCAATTTCCACATGATTTACTATTACTGGGTTTATTCTGTATGTCTACCTTTAAGCTTTTGTCTGAATAACCCACCAGCCTTGAAAAAGACCAAGGCTTGCAGGCCACGAGGGAGCGAAATACGTGTTGGCTGTATTTTTCACATTTTTTCATACCAGTGATTCTGACTCAATAAGAATCACCTTTGACCTGTTGAACTTTGGCGAAATACACACCTGATAACTACACTGAATGGAGGTTTCCAATATATCATAAATATATTTACTTGTCCTGGCTCTCTTACACGCCATACACAAGGGGCTCCTGACAAAGCATATTCTACTGAAAATGAGACCCTGGTGGTGAGAGTTACCGTACAATATGCCTAAACTAAATAAATCCCTCAAAGGTGGAGACATCACAAATTACCTGAAAGCAGCTGACGCTACTAAAAGCACAGAGGATGCTCCACAGATGGTGGGGAGCAGTACAGGTGCTCTTACTAAAGATGATCTAATCTCTTCAATCAATCAATCAATCAGGATTTATAAAGTGCGGCTTATCACCCGATAGGGTATCCAGGCACTTGCAGGACCTGGAGGCTTATTCGAAGAGCCAGGTCTTGAGGGCCTTTCAGAATTCCGGAAGTGAAGTTATGGTCCGGAGTTGCGTGGGGAGGCTGTTCCAGGTCTTTGCTGCAATGTGGGAGAAGAAGCATCCTCCACTTCTGCTTCGGTAAATGCAGGGAGTATTGGCAAGTGAGAGGGAGGCGGAGCGTAGGCTTTTCGACAGTTGGTGGAAGTTCAGGAAGTGATTAATGTAGGCGGGTCCTTGGTTGTGCAGAGCCTTGTTTGCGTGGGTCAGCAGATGAATTGACATCTCTTCTGTACGGGAAGCTAGTGGAGTTGCCTAAGGTGGGGTGTGATGTGGGTTTGTCAGGGAAGGCTGAGGATGAGTCTGGCTGCGGCGTTCTTTATGATCTGAAGTCTCTGTAGGAGGTGAGTAGCGATTCCTATGTAGAGGGTGTTGCCATAGTCCTGTCAGCTAGTGATGAGGGCCTGTGTCACTGTGCTTCTCGTGTGTAGGGGTAAACACTTGAGGATCTCACATAGCATGCCCAGAGTGAGGAAGCAGGCGGAGGAGAAGGCGTTGATCTGTGATTTCATGGTGAGCTTGTTGTCAAGGATGAGGTTTGTGGCATGGTCAGAGGGAATGGGTGTGGGTGCGGGTCCCAGGTTTGATGGCCACCAGGAGTTGTTGCATGTGTTGCTGCTGTTGCCTAAGATCAGTACTTTTGTCTTGTTTGTGTTCATCTGCAGACAGTTGTTCTTCATCCATGCCTTGCTGACCTGAAAACAGGGCTGGAAAAAACCATTGCAGAGGGGCTAGCAGTACTAGGAAAGGACCTGCCTCCTGCAGGGTCCCCATGACCTACAAATAAGAATACTCAGGGTACACAGAGTAGAGAGGATACCCACAGAACCTTTGGCAATGCGTTAATACATAGTAGCAAAACTGTCCGAATATCTGGTCGAACAGGAAATACTGCACATAGCCAGGCAAATGGAGTACGTCCAATTTGAAGACAGCAAAGACATATTTTTGCCGGACCTGGCAGCTGCTGCCACCTCACAGCGGAGAAGTGACTTGTAACCACTAACACAATCCTAGAACAGCATAGAATTAAATAAACTAGAATATATTTATTTAATTCAATGTTGTAAGCAGTGGCGTAGCTAGACCTTCGGCCGCCCGTGGCAGTTCCTGCGTTTGCCATCCCGGGGCGGCCGCATGTAAGAGCGGCGGGAGGGGTGGGCGGCGATTCCTGCATTTGCTGCCCCCGGCGGCCACAGGTAAGAGCGTGGGGGAGGCCACCTCCCCCAAAACGTGGACTGCACCCCATCCCCCCTCCCGCTACGCCACTGGTTCTAAGATCAGCAGAGCGGAGGGAAATTTAAATAAAGAAGCCGAAGCACAGTTTGCAGAACAGGGAGGTTTTCAAAGCCTTTCTAAAGGTTAAGTAAGATGTATTGAATTTGATAACCAGAGAAAGATCATTCCAAAGTTGAGGTCCAAGCAAGGAAAATGTCCGACCACCCGTCCTTGTTCTTTTACCATGTCTGATAAAGAACATAATTGAGAGAATGTAAGCTTCTTAGAGGATTCTAATGTTTGAACCAATGCAAGAGTCGGTTTCTCAGTGCAGTAAAACATTGTTCATCAGACAAAGAGCCTTGAAAACAGCCTGGGTGAAGTGATCTGATTGTTTTAACTCACAGGCTACTCGTACCACAAAGTTGTAAACTCTTTGCAGGTGATTTAACATGAATTCTGGAAGGACAAGATAAAGAATGTTGCAATAGTTGATCCTAGAAAAAAAACAAATGGAAACTACTTGAGCATGAAACTGGTTTGGGAGAAATTTTCTTAGCATTTTGAAGTAAAAAAAAAC
This sequence comes from Calotriton arnoldi, assembly GCA_963921515.1. Taxonomy (NCBI): domain Eukaryota; kingdom Metazoa; phylum Chordata; class Amphibia; order Caudata; family Salamandridae; genus Calotriton; species Calotriton arnoldi. The sequence continues at coordinate 685,431 of CAWUFW010006279.1, read as the reverse complement.
CAACAGGACGAGAAAACTGCTTTAATCTCGGCTTGCATGGATAGCTGAGAATCCAGAAGAGCACCCAGAGATGTCGCCTTAACTGCTAGTGAAGGAGCAGTATCCAAGACTGTGGGCCAGGAGAATCATCCCATTTTTTTAATGTTATTACCAATTAGTAGAATTTCACTGGCCTTCAGCTGAAGAAGGTTAACTGTCATCCAGTGGTGTACAGCACTGAGGCAAGATATTGGTTTAACCATACATCAAGGAGCTTGACGGTCAAGGCATTCAGTCAGCTGGGTATCATCGCCATATATCATGACCACACAACCAAATGTTCCAAAAAGCACCAAAAAGCACTAAATAAAGAATGGGTTAGGAACAGGTGGGTCTACCCAATGGATGACCAGTTTACCGGTGTGGAAGTGAAAAGATACCCTTGGACCTGGAGAACGGTCTGAAGCTAATATAACCCAGGAGGACATCCTCTCCAGGGAAAGTCCAGGAGGAACACAGTGCAATAAAGAACATTGTCGACAAAAAGAAAGTGGGGAGCAGAACCCAGAAACAGCAAAGCAAGAGGTCGACCAGCGGGAGGAAGATGTGGTACAAGTAGCTCACGCTACCCTTACAGTATGAATGCACAGGTCTACAAACTAGAGTCTGTTCCCAGCAAGCAAAATTGGAATTGGTAGAATGCTGTAGGCTAAAAACAGGAAATAACCTTGTAAAAGGTGCCTCTGGCTGAAAACAATGGATGAGTGGGGAAGAGGGTGGGAAGACCAGCTACCAGACTGGTGGAGGGTGGTACACAAAGCGAGAATGCCGATTTTGTCAACAAATAGTGATAATGAATTGCAGAACAGGTGAAAGTTTTAGAAAAATCAGGTGGTGGGCTCCGCTAAATTGAATCCCACACCACCATATGTTTTGTGGTTGTATTGGATATGTTTAGAGAAAATAGGAAGTCCCAGTTGGCCCACGTTGTGGCTAAAGGGGGTTGTTGAAGGTTTTGGGGTTCTCCTGCACATGGAATAACAATGTCTCTGAGTGTACTGCCTGTATGGCAGGCTGCTGCAAACTAAAAAGCATCACTATTCAAATTAATCTTGCTTTTTGTGCGAGGGCTAAACCACCACCTACAAGAAACAAACGACCTGGAGTTATACCAGCTGCCATGATCCAGACAGTCTGCTTGTGCGGGAGACTGACTATCTTCACAAGGATCAATTCCGAATGAAACATAGAAGTAATCAAGTCAGGTCCTGGGTGGCCTCTATGGAAGCTGGAGTTGCGAGTTTATATAAGAAAAAACGAAGAGGGGTGGACTCGAAGGTGACCGAGATCTGGAGGGGCAACACCTGAAGGTCCAAAGGCAAGAAGCTCACACCTGAATCACCCTGGTGAATGTACATGCCCCGAACAAGACCCAAGATAAATTCCTGAATTATATATTAGAAAGAATATTGGGTATTACAGAAGGCGAAGTGATATTAGGGTGAAATGTAACCGTGGCATAGGACCCTCAGATAGGGTCGCAGCGGGAGGAGGTTCTAATTAAGTGTGAAATGATTCTAGACCCCTGTGCTGTCATGTCTATGAAGCGCTATACCCTTTATTCGTTAAAGCACTTTGAATAACTGTTCTGCGCCTTCCTGTTTGTGGTCCTTTCGGTGAATGAAGCTAAAAATTCCTTTTCAGAGGGCACTTTTGATGGTATGGGAGCCTGCCAGGTACAAAATTCCTCAGACAAATGGCTGCCTGACCCCGGCAGTGGACTGGAGATAGCGTGTCTGAGCCCAGCTTCTCAAGCGGGGTAGAATTCCATCTAGTTTTCAGCAGCTACAGTAGCGAAACCGCCGCCAAAAACTGCCTCAAAGGCCTTTGATGAGGAGCTAGATGAAAAAGACAGTTATACTCCCTGTCCGGCATTCCTACTTTTTTCTTTGACGCTAAACAAAAGGTCTCTGTGCGCGGTCGCTGCATAATGAGCCCCAGTTCAGTTATAAGTGCGTTTTCGATGTTTCCGTCCCACTGCAGAACAAAGGCCGCCGGCCCAATTCAGGTCAGCACTTTGCAACATCATCATTAGATGGGGAAAATACTTTTTGTCATCAGTTGTCTCCCGCGCATCCTCTTACCATGGGAAGCGGTCTCCCGACTACGCGCGACACCGGCGGTGATGTCAAATGTCTGCCTCGGCATGCTTTAATCCTAATTGGAGAATTTAGCTCTGAGTTTGGGATTTCTTCTGCATGTGTTTCGCCAGGGGTTGTATTGATTGGGGTATTTTTTTCAATGACACACACGTCTCAGTCACGACAGTGCTGCCTTGATAGAGATGGGCGTTTTGTGCAGATTATATTATTTCATATCGGCAGGTAGTGCCAGGTCAGGCGGCCACTACATGGATTAGAAGAGGGACATTTTAGCTCGCATGTGTAATGATCGCCTGCTGCTACCATGGTACGACTGCAATCCCCTTCCTGGTGTGCTGTAGTGTCACGCACATTTGTTTCTTAGTCGACCCCTTTTCTTCCCACCTGACTGCTAGCCCCCCTCTTATACTCGCTGGCCCTTTGAAAATGAGCCAATAGCCATGGGCAGTTTTAGTTCTGTGAATTAAGACATTCAATGTTATATGTTTAAATATTCTATGTTTTTTGATGTCTTCATAATTTAAACTTGAAATTAAATGCATGATTTTGTGAGGTTTTTTTAAAAATAATATTATGTCGGGTACAAATTTGTAAATAATTCTCTGACCATCCATCCCGACAAAACCCAAATCGTTGTATTCGGCAGGCACAAGCATAAAAAACAAGTGCTATGCTCTATGGGCCCCACGTTGACGAAGCTCTCAGCTTCGAAGTATAAATACCTGGGGGTCTGGTTCACAGAATCTGCCCAAGCCTCTGCCCATAAAAACGACTTAGTGAAGAAAGCAACGGCCATCACCAACGGTTTACTAAACTTTAACAACAACCTACAAAGCGGACAGCCGAGGGAATAAGAAAAGTCATCCAAGCATCTCTTCTCCCGGCACTCTGCTACGGACATCAAGCATTCCTGGGAGCCTGTACTGACTGCTTGGAGCAGGCTCAGTGTGTGGGATATAAAAAGATTTTCCGACTACCAAAACATCTGCTTAGGGCCAGACTTAGGCTGGAATTTGGACTGGCCAAACAAGCCCTAACCATCGAGGCTGACTTTCTTAAATACTACATTCGTATTTTAAAGTCACCTGAAAAATCTCTAAAGAGCCGTCTGAGAGCAATATTTGAAAAAAAACGGCTCCCCATGGAACACCGAGCTCAAGAAAGCACTTGTCACTTTGGAGATAAATCAATCTGCACTTGTCTTGCTTTGTATTTCCCATGCAATCTGGAAAAAGACCATAAATAGACAAGTGCAATCAGCCTCCTTCCAGCAGGACCAGGCCTTATTAAAATCCTCTTCTTTCTTGGCACCACTAAATGCCTCATATCTGGCATTCAAACCGCAACCTTACCTCTCAGTCTCTCTCAAACCTAAAGCCAGAAGAGAGATAATGTATATGCGACTGCTGGCCCTACCGATTGCGGATTTCAACCGGGCCTGGACCAACTACACACCTGGAGGAGCTTGTAGGGTCTGTGGTTATCGACAGGAATCATGGCTACATCTTTTATGCTGTTGTCCCGCCATAGCCCACGTAAGGAGAACCCTTCTTAGGGAACTCTACTTAAGGGAAGGAGTAAGCACCTGCCTAGAGGCCTCGGCCATATGCCTTACTCAGAAGGACCCCTCCACCCTGGCTCGCTGTGCGAGATTCGTACAAACCCTCAGAGACGCTTTCCAGCCCCGTGTTGGTACACTTCAATGCCCAAGTGCAAAAACTGATACTGGACTACTTCAAATGAAAATCTGGGCCTGGTCCTTTTGACGAACTATAACAAAATTACGAGACCAAGTCCTTACAAAAGCTAAGCCACGACATGGTCGGAGCCCACAGCACTCCAACAAGATCTATTTATTTTCGGATTGGGAACCCATAGCACTCCAACAAGATCTAGTTATCTCCGGATTTGGAACCTCACTGTTTAGGGGTCACCAAGGATCGAACTCTACAAAAGACAGTTTCAGGTCCAACGCCGGGACAAAGCACAAGCACTTTCAATAAAGAACACGGATCAAGGGCAATAACAGGCACTGTCAAAGGGAAACTGAAGAAGCACCGGAAGGCGGACGGCCGTGGGGATTGGACTTACTGAGTAAATGGATGCTACCAACATGAACTATAAGCCTTAGGCTATTGCACAGAGCACATGCACTTTATTAAAGAACTGGCCCTTGGGCCAAAAACATGCTGTTAAAGGATGAGGGTTACAGAGCCCGAGAACTAAAGGGATATAACTCTGGGGATACTGTTTGCATGGGTTGGCCTCCGGGAAACGTGTGTCTTTTTAGACATTACCTGAAACCACCCTACCTTTCTTGAAATTTGAGGGAAGTGCCCGCCGCAACGTTTTATGTAAAAACTTTTTTAACTGGTCATGGAAGCAATTGGAGGTTTTTAGCTAATGTACTCATTTTTGTGGCTTAGCATCATGAATTTTTATTATTTTGTCTGTTATGCAATTGTTTTAATTAACTTATGCAATAAATAAAAATAAATACACAAGTACCCAGACAAGTGCAGCGAGGCCAATTTTGTTCTTTAAAACTGTTGGAAAAAGCCAATTATACCTGCTGTTATGGTTTTGGGATGTTTTGGAAAAATACTATTCTTGATCTGGGTGGCCATCCTGATCTTTTATGTAATTGTGTGTAAATAAATGTAGATAGTTGAGATGGCAGTACTTATAGATAATATGTTAGAATGCTTGCTTTATGTTTCTTTTGATCAGTGCACATACATTCGGACATGGCTTCTATTTGCAGCTGCTCTAGGACATGCTCTATACCAATTGGGGTAGTGTCTGTGTGTGTGCATGTGATGTGTTTGAATGTGGTTGAAGGAGTGTGTGTGTATGATGTGTTTGAATATGGTTGAAGGAGTGTGCATGTTACACACATGTGCATGTTTGTGTGTGCCTTGAATATGGGCGTAAAACAGTTGAATTTGTTTTTCATGTGTGTATATATGCAGACACATTTCATGTGGTAGAATGTGTGTGTGGAGTTGGAGCACAAGTCTATGTGTGTGCTGGGTGTGTGTGTGCCTTGAATGTAGGCATAAAGCAGTTCAATGTTGTTGAGCATGTGTGTATATGCACACAAACGTCATCTGTTTGAATTGTGTGTGTTTTTGTGAGAGGGTGTTGTTGTGTATCTTGAGTGTGGGCGAAATGTGTTGAACAAATGTGTTTGGGAGCATGGCCAAGTCGAGAGTCACCACGGCCACTTGAATGCATAGCTGCACCCCGAATCCCACATCCAAGTTCACCCCATCGCCCAAGGTCGGTCCTATTGGCAGTAGAGACACAAGAAGAGCAAAGAAATGCCATTGGATCTAGAAGATGTGAGCTATTTATATCCGGCATGGGTCAATTCACGCACCGGGGCCCAGTGCCAACAGGAGCCACAGGTGAGCCTCAGCCACTTCTGCATGCCATCAGCTGTGATAGGTGGCGTACGCTGTTGCTCTCGCCTGGGCCCCAGGTCGCCTCTCCTTCTCTAGGACCCACTGCATCTTGCCCATGGCAGAACATCCACAGTCTCCATTTTGATTGCCACCCTCTCAAGTACGACTGTTGACCAGCGAGAAGCCACCCACTTGAGTCACCAGCACTGATGGTGGGCATGTGAAAACCAGACCGCAGTGGGTCATGGCAGCACCCAAGGTGGGTCTTGCTGTTGGAAGTCTTCATCAAAGAGCGGTTAGTTGAGCTCTTCGGTCACACCAGTTTTGCAACCACGGTGGAAAGGGAACACTGATCTCTTTCTGCAAGAACTTCACCAGGGCCCCATCACGGTCAATAATAACATTCCTACTCAACTTCCACAACAGAGATTTATGATTCTGTGCCTCACTAGAGAGAAAAGCAAACAGAACAGATGATGGACAGAATGCTGAACCGATCAAACACTCACCCCCAGTCACAGATTTGGGTTTAATTCATAGCTTTTTTGCTCATTACGCCACCCCAGTTTGCACTCAGCCATATGCAAATCAGTCTTGACCCTGCTCCCCATGGGAGCAGTCCAGACCGAACCACCAGGCCAGGTCCTCCCTGGACCGGAAACAAGCATCCTGGGACCGATCTTGGGTATCACCCCTCATCAGCAAGGCTAGCTTGAATCCAGTGGCACAGTGAGCATGGGACCCACATCTGGGCATACCCTTCCCACTTAGGGTGATAAAAGCAAAAAGAACAGATGCTGAACAGTTCAAACACTCACCCCCAGTCACAGATCTGGGTTTAAACAGGGGTCGCTCCTCTGCTAAGGCGGAGGAGCATTGCCCCACTGCTCTTTGAACAGGGAAAATAAAATGATAATAGCATAGTTATTATCATTTTATTTTTTGCAGGTTCGGGGCTCAGTTAGGAAGGGGCTGGTGGCACAGGGGAAGGAGTGGTTTGCACACTCCAAGTGCGAATGACCGCTTGGTCGTCCGTCTCGGGCCGGCCAAACAGTCATGCGCACTTTGCATGTTCCCCACCAGGCTGCATTACACAGCCTCGTGGGGAACATGCCCAGGCCCCCAGTCCCCATCTGAGCACTGATCCACGGCGCTCTGACCAATCACAACGCTGCAGAAGTATTGGTAGATGCAGTATTCTGAGACAATTGTCTTACTGCAATAACCGAGTACTTTTATACTATTACCGGTTCACTGTACTGTCAAGCAACATTATGAGTGGTCTTCAAAGCCTACAGAAGAGGACTGGGTATTTTGAAGTAATGTGGTATCCTAAAAGACATCACTACTCAACTGATTCATATTGGATGTGACCTACAAAAGCATGACTTATGCACCAATACTGGTGCACATGATAACCATCTCTTGAATGAACTCTATCCTAGGTAAATTTCGTGACATGGCTAATTGCGAGGTGGCATGGCATAGCATAGCAAGTTAAGAAGGGGAAGAAAAACGGTCATGCAGGATGCTAGCTTGGCTAGTAAAAAAAGAAAGAAAAAATACAAATATTATCCAAATAGAAGGGTCAGCAGGAAATTTTGTAATAGATAGTGAGAATATACTAGCAGAGTTTGTATATGCTACACACAATTATATACCTTGTAACATCTACACCACCCTCACAAATTAAACAATATTTTGATGAAATTACCATCGTGTAGCCAAAGAAACACCATAGACAAGTACTGTGCAATCCCATCTCAATGGAAGAAATTCTTCTTGCCATAGATGGCATGGATGTTGAGAAAGCCCTTAGAATGGATGTATTGACTTTGAAATTTTACAAAACATAAGGTGTGCAATTTATCAGAGGAGGAATGTGAACTTCCACAATCACTAAAAGAAGCAATAATCACATTTCTACCCAAACCGGGAAGCGATTCCACTAACTGTAAATCGTATTGCCAACTATCTTTGTTAAATTTAGGCAACAAAATATTGGCAAAAGTAATAGTGGGATGGCTGGAACCTTTGGTGAAGGGCTTGATTCTTCCTGACCAGTCGGGGTTCTTTCTGGAGAGTTCAAGTTATTCTAACTTGCAAACAATCTTCACAGTTCTTCATCATTTAAGCAAGCAGTTAGAGGTTGCAATGACATTTCTTGATACCGAAAAAGACGCATCATGATCCACAAGCAAAGATACCACCAGAGACCAGGGATTTCTTGCTTTTTTAGGGGGGGATAAGGGTTGGGTATGGGTTGACCCTTTCCGGAGAGACATATAGAAGTTTGTTGGTTTTCCCTTCCCTGGGCGGGGAGGCGGGGTGACTAGGTCTCCAAGGAGGCTCAATCACCTTTCCCCAGGGAAGAAGATTTGGCAGCCATGTTTTTTTTCAGCTTCTGTCCAGGGCTTTGCCAGCACCCCCTGGGCAGCCCAATTGGGAGGGTAGTCTGCCTTCAACTCCCAGCATGGGCTGAACTCCCAGGAGGGCATAATATAATGTGGAAATTTTCCCTACCTGGGGTTGGGGGGAGGGCAGTCGAACCCCCCACTCCCAGGGAAGGGAAAATAAGGTGGCCATTCTTGTATTTTCCACCATTAGCCAAAGGCTTTTTCTGGTGCCAGCAGGCAGTAGAATGCGAGGGTCAGCCCCCCCCCCCCGGGGGTAACATAATATAATTTGGAAATGTTTCCCTTCCCTGGGGACCAATCAGTTCCCCACACAGAAGAGAAAATTTGGCAGACATTTTATTTTACCTGCTGCTGCCCAGTTCTTTTCAGGCACCCGCTTCTCACCCGGCAGCAGTGTAATGTAGGACGTTGTTGGGCTATGGATGGACCCTCTTCAGCCATTAATGAGTTATCCAGCCATTCACATTTTGCCATGCCCGCAGCATTTAGGAGGGTGTGGTGGGTGAGAGCAAAATGTGAATGGCAGAGTAACTGATCAATGGCTGACGTGGACAGGCATATTGTCATGTCCTTGTGGTTGGATGCAAAAGGTGAATGGTTGAATTACTGATCAGTGTCTGAAGTGGGCTCACCTATTCCCCCATGGTGTATACTGTGGTGGGTGGAAGTAAAATGTGAATGGCCTTATAACGGATCAGTGGCTGAAGTGAGCTGACACATTGCCCTATGCTGTGGTGAGTGGAAGCACACTATGTATCACTGACTAATCAGTAGCTGAAGTGGCCTCACCCATTGCTCCATGATGTCTGCTGCAGTGGGTGGAAGTAAAATTTTAATGGCTCAATAACTGGTCAATGGCTCAAGTAGGCTTACACATTGCCCTATGCTGTGGTGAGTGGAAGCAAAATAAGAATGGATGAATAACTTACGAATGGCTGAAGTGGGCTCACCCACTGCCCCATAGTGTATGCTGCTCTGTATGGAAGTAAAATGTAAATGGCTCAATAATTTATCAGTAGCTAAAGTGGGCTGACACCTTGCCTTATGCGAGGTGGGTGGAGGCAACCTGTGAAGGGCTAAATAACTGATCAATGGCTTAAGTGGGTTCACCCATTGCCCCATGATGTTTGCTGCATGAGGTGGGAGGAAAAGGTGAATGGTACAATAACTGATAAGTAGGTGAAGAGGGCTGACACATTGCCATATCTGTGTTGCACAGAAACAGAGGGCAACATAATGCACATGACTAGCCAGAAACCGGTCCCAGGATGCTTGTTTCCGGTCCAGGGAAGACATGGCTTGGCAGCTCGGGCTGGACTGTTCCCATGAGGCACAGGGACAGACTGATTTGCATATGGCCATGTCTGAACTGGGGTGGCGGAGTGAGCTAAAGAATGATGATGGATTAAACCCAGATCAGTTGACTGGGGGTGAGTGCTTGCAATGTTCAACACTCCGTCCATCATCCCCTTTGGTTTTGCTATGTTCGCCCTAAGTTGGCAGGGTATGCCCAGACGTGGGTCCCTTGCTCACTTTGCCACTGGATTCTAGATAGCCTGGCTGATGACAGCTGTAAGCCAGAAACCGGTCCCAGGATGCTTGTTTCCGGTCCAGGGAAGACATGGCTTGGCAGTTCGGGCTCGACTGTTCCCATGAGGCACAGGGTCAGACTGATTTGCATATGGCCATGTCTGAACTGGGGTGGCGGAGTGAGCTAAAGAATGATGATGGATTAAACCCAGATCAGTTGACTGGGGGTGAGTGCTTGCAATGTTCAACACTCCGTCCATCATCCCCTTTGGTTTTGCTATGTTCGCCCTAAGTTGGCAGGGTATGCCCAGACGTGGGTCCCTTGCTCACTTTGCCACTGGATTCAAGATAGCCTGGCTGATGACGGCTGTAAGCCAGAAACCGGTCCCAGGATGCTTGTTTCCGGTCCAGGGAAGACATGGCTTGGCAGTTCGGGCTGGACTGTTCCCATGAGGCACAGGGTCAGACTGATTTGCATATGGCCATGTCTGAACTGGGGTGGCGGAGTGAGCTAAAGAATGATGATGGATTAAACCCAGATCAGTTGACTGGGGGTGAGTGCTTGCAATGTTCAACACTCCGTCCATCATCCCCTTTGGTTTTGCTATGTTCGCCTCTAAGTTGGCAGGGTATGCCCAGACGTGGGTCCCTTGCTCACTTTGCCACTGGATTCAAGATAGCCTGGCTGATGACGGCTGTAAGCCAGAAACCGGTCCCAGGATGCTTGTTTCCGGTCCAGGGAAGACATGGCTTGGCAGTTCGGGCTGGACTGTTCCCATGAGGCACAGGGTCAGACTGATTTGCATATGGCCATGTCTGAACTGGGGTGGCGGAGTGAGCTAAAGAATGATGATGGATTAAACCCAGATCAGTTGACTGGGGGTAAGTGCTTGCAATGTTCAACACTCCGTCCATCATCCCCTTTGGTTTTGCTATGTTCGCCCTAAGTTGGCAGGGTAGGCCCAGACGTGGGTCCCTTGCTCACTTTGACACTGGATTCAAGATAGCCTGGCTGATGACAGCTGTAAGCCAGAAACCGGTCCCAGGATGCTTGTTTCCGGTCCAGGGAAGACATGGCTTGGCAGTTCGGGCTGGACTGTTCCCATGAGGCACAGGGTCAGACTGATTTGCATATGGCCATGTCTGAACTGGGGTGGCGGAGTGAGCTAAAGAATGATGATGGATTAAACCCAGATCAGTTGACTGGGGGTGAGTGCTTGCAATGTTCAACACTCCGTCCATCATCCCCTTTGGTTTTGCTATGTTCGCCCTAAGTTGGCAGGGTATGCCCAGACGTGGGTCCCTTGCTCACTTTGCCACTGGATTCAAGATAGCCTGGCTGATGACGGCTGTAAGCCAGAAACCGGTCCCAGGATGCTTGTTTCCGGTCCAGGGAAGACATGGCTTGGCAGTTCGGGCTGGACTGTTCCCATGAGGCACAGGGTCAGACTGATTTGCATATGGCCATGTCTGAACTGGGGTGGCGGAGTGAGCTAAAGAATGATGATGGATTAAACCCAGATCAGTTGACTGGGGGTGAGTGCTTGCAATGTTCAACACTCCGTCCATCATCCCCTTTGGTTTTGCTATGTTCGCCCTAAGTTGGCAGGGTATGCCCAGACGTGGGTCCCTTGCTCACTTTGCCACTGGATTCAAGATAGCCTGGCTGATGACGGCTGTAAGCCAGAAACCGGTCCCAGGATGCTTGTTTCCGGTCCAGGGAAGACATGGCTTGGCAGTTCGGGCTGGACTGTTCCCATGAGGCACAGGGTCAGACTGATTTGCATATGGCCATGTCTGAACTGGGGTGGCGGAGTGAGCTAAAGAATGATGATGGATTAAACCCAGATCAGTTGACTGGGGGTGAGTGCTTGCAATGTTCAACACTCCGTCCATCATCCCCTTTGGTTTTGCTATGTTCGCCCTAAATTGGCAGGGTATGCCCAGACGTGGGTCCCTTGCTCACTTTGCCACTGGATTCAAGATAGCCTGGCTGATGACGGCTGTAAGCCAGAAACCGGTCCCAGGATGCTTGTTTCCGGTCCAGGGAAGACATGGCTTGGCAGTTCGGGCTGGACTGTTCCCATGAGGCACAGGGTCAGACTGATTTGCATATGGCCATGTCTGAACTGGGGTGGCGGAGTGAGCTAAAGAATGATGATGGATTAAACCCAGATCAGTTGACTGGGGGTGAGTGCTTGCAATGTTCAACACTCCGTCCATCATCCCCTTTGGGTTTGCTATGTTCGCCCTAAGTTGGCAGGGTATGCCCAGACGTGGGTCCCTTGCTCACTTTGCCACTGGATTCAAGATAGCCTGGCTGATGACGGCTGTAAGCCAGAAACCGGTCCCAGGATGCTTGTTTCCGGTCCAGGGAAGACATGGCTTGGCAGTTCGGGCTGGACTGTTCCCATGAGGCACAGGGTCAGACTGATTTGCATATGGCCATGTCTGAACTGGGGTGGCGGAGTGAGCTAAAGAATGATGATGGATTAAACCCAGATCAGTTGACTGGGGGTGAGTGCTTGCAATGTTCAACACTCCGTCCATCATCCCCTTTGGTTTTGCTATGTTCGCCCTAAGTTGGCAGGGTATGCCCAGACGTGGGTCCCTTGCTCACTTTGCCACTGGATTCAAGATAGCCTGGCTGATGACGGCTGTAAGCCAGAAACCGGTCCCAGGATGCTTGTTTCCGGTCCAGGGAAGACATGGCTTGGCAGTTCGGGCTGGACTGTTCCCATGAGGCACAGGGTCAGACTGATTTGCATATGGCCATGTCTGAACTGGGGTGGCGGAGTGAGCTAAAGAATGATGATGGATTAAACCCAGATCAGTTGACTGGGGGTGAGTGCTTGCAATGTTCAACAATCCGTCCATCATCCCCTTTGGTTTTGCTATGTTCGCCCTAAGTTGGCAGGGTATGCCCAGACGTGGGTCCCTTGCTCACTTTGCCACTGGATTCAAGATAGCCTGGCTGATGACGGCTGTAAGCCAGAAACCGGTCCCAGGATGCTTGTTTCCGGTCCAGGGAAGACATGGCTTGGCAGTTCGGGCTGGACTGTTCCCATGAGGCACAGGGTCAGACTGATTTGCATATGGCCATGTCTGAACTGGGGTGGCGGAGTGAGCTAAAGAATGATGATGGATTAAACCCAGATCAGTTGACTGGGGGTGAGTGCTTGCAATGTTCAACACTCCGTCCATCATCCCCTTTGGTTTTGCTAGATTTATTGTGAGACACCAGCACTCTACTACTTCATGAGGAGCATGTTGTCTCACAAAGAAATTTCTTGTAGCGCTATGAACAACTTTGATCTTCTTTGGCAAAGTTCTTCAGATCGCAGCGTGGAGCCACACAAGTGTTTTTTCCCTTTTGACCCTGTGGTTTTATCACACTTTAGTACACTCTCATTCTCACACCATTGCATTGCATTCTGTTAGTTCCTAACACACATAAAGCATTCATTTCTACGAGTACTTCTGCAGTCTACATAGTCCATAGTATTTGAGGGAGAATGTTTTAGATAGAAAATAGAGAGGGCGTCTTTTTGGATGACTGCTTCCCAGGTTCTAACTTAAATAATGAAAGAGAGCTCTGAGGCAGGGTCTGATACTGAGGCAGCATCTGAGGCAGATGGTCTGGGAGCAGAATCTGAAAATGATTTTTGGGGTAGTGGAGTTTTATGCGATAATGACACTTCTTCCAGTGATTCTGAGGAACCTCCCTGTGGCCATCACAATGTCCCTTCGCAAGCACATTCTGTGCAGTGGAGGGACAGTAGCAGGATGGCCCAATCCTGAGTGCAGGTAGGTCCAGCACTGAGCACAGGCAGAGTGCTCACTTGGCAGCCTTCAAATTTAGATCAACTAATTCCCTCATGCATTGCAGATGCTGGATGTAAAGTCAATGCTGCAACTTTTTTGCCTCTGGACGACTTCCGGATTTTTTCGGATGAAAACTTCTTTGCAGAAATTGTTCACTAAACAAATTTGTGTGCCAAACAGTTTCTGAGGGAGCAAGGAGGTACTCTCGGGCACACTTGTAGATTTCCACTTCACTTGGGGAGTTCTAAAAATCTCTGGGCCTAACACTGAACATGTAAGTAGCGCACAAACAAACCTTTCAGTCCTACCGGTCTACTCATACGGTTTGGGCAACACCCAGCTTTGAACCAGTCATGAGCAGAGATAGGTTTTTGATTTTGCAGCATATGCTGCATTTCAAGGATAATTTAGTTGTGTTGCCACGAGACTACCCAGACAATGACAGGTTGTTAAAAATATGGCCTTTCGTGGAACATTTGTCAGCCAAGTTTCCAGAGATTTATACTCCTCAAAAGAATATAGCAGTTGATGAGTCCTTGATCCTGTACAAAGTGTAACTGCTGTTTAGGCAGTGCATACCAAGAAAAAGAGCTCAATACGGCATCCAAGTTGTACATGTTGTGCGAGAGCTCTGCTGGTTATGTATGCAGCCTAAGAGTATATACATGAAGGGCCTCCACAATAAATTGTGCAGCTTGCCCTTCCACATTAAGAATTAGTGAGAAGATTGTATGGAAGCTTGCCCAACCGCTACTTCGTAAAGGCTATAACCTTTATGAAGATTAGTTCAGCTGTTTTGTAAACTGTACAAAGCTGGCACTAAGGTTTGCGGTATAATTCAAAGGCCCCACAAAGTATTCCCTCAGGAGTTTGTTTGAAAGAAGCTTAAAAAAAGACAGCAGTGTGTTGCATTGCAATAAACTGCTTGCTGTCAAATTCTCAGGTAGGCAGGATGTATTTGTGCTCATTACACTTCACAATGAGAGCACATTTCCAGTCATGGTTTGGAGTCAGTTGGCAGAAGTCCACAAGCCCACCTGTATACTTGATGACAAGTTAATTGGTGGGATGGATAAAAATGGTTAGGTTTTAAACCCATGTAATGTGAGTCATAAAACTTGCATATGAGACAGGAAGTTGGGTACCCACTTGGCCCAGTTGGCAACATACAATGCATATGTTGTCTATTGGTAGAACACCACAGGAAACTGCTATCCTTCGTAGACTTTCAATTGGCCGTTATTGAAAGTCTTACTTCTGTAGAAGCAGTAGCTTTACCTTCTGTAAAGAATTCTGCAAGGCTGTAGGTTCTGCACTTTGCAGATTGCATTCCTCCAACAGAACAGAAGAGTAGCAGATTTTGCTGATACAGAGTTTGTGCTCGGCAACAAAAGAGGCAGGAGAGTATGTATTTCTGTTGCAGTGCCCCTCTTAGCCTGGCCTGTGTTTTCCAACACACACAAAAGTGAAGTTCTGGGAAACTGACTGAACTGGAGCACACAGATTAGAAGTTAGTATCTGCCCCAAATAGCTATTCATGCATACATACCTTCTAGATCGAATGAAGTATGGGAATGCTGGCTTGTAAATCCTGGAACTTTCCCTCAGAAACATGAGGAAAGTACCTGATTTTAGCCACAGTTTGAGGTTTGTAAGGTACTGCAGGTAAGAAAATGTAGTAATTAGATTAATGCAAGTCACACCATGGACTCCCCTTGGTGTCTAGTTGTCAGAAATGTCTAAGTTTGGTACATTTCACTGGGTGTCGGGTGAGCCCGGGCCCAAATTCCACAGCTACCCACATCACCAAAAGAGGCTGTTTTTCATGTCAAGCATTTGTTATCCCTACATCGCATTTTGGAGCCTTTTGTGTCACGGGTCCAGCCACCCAAGAGAGATACTGTGTTTTTTGAGAGGTGTGGTAACACAGAAAAGTATTACCAATTACAATTCTCTCCATTTTTGGCTTACAAATGTAAGCCAGTGTGCAATAAAGAATACAATTTGCTAAATGCCCTCTGAATCATATTATAGTATGGGTTACCCCAAATTCATAGTACCCACTATTCCTAAACTCAGTAGCTTGTGCACATTTAAAAAGTACATAGGTTTCTTTCATACCCATTTTTCATTCATTTGATTTTTGCCATGCGTAGTGCTGCATTGTTAGTACACAATGAAAAATCATTACAAGGTGCAGCTCAGCGGTTGGCTCAGGGTATACTGTGTTGTGGACAGCCAACAACAACTAAGGGGCTATTCACAAACTGCATTGTGTAGTACACTAGTAGTACTAACAAACTTATGAGTGTAAATCTCCATCCCTTCATTCTTTTCTATGGGGAAATCCACACATGTAAGTTATCTACTAGGTAGTAAATGTCGGAGGGACCAAGGGAGTAGTTGAAAAATTGCAAGTACTTACTACAAAATAGGTGGGGTTTAGGGAGGAGTAAGGAGGGGTCAAGAGGCGGTTCACGGGGCATCAGGGAGGGATATGCACCCATTCATAAAAGAGTAAGCCCTTTGCTATTCACAAACTGCAATTCTAAAGTTACTACAGGCAACAAGGGCCCAAAACAGTAGTAAATGTACTCCAGCTCAGAGCTGGAGTACGTCTAGCACCAAGGATGGCGACCACTGGTACAGTAGCACCCCGCCCCATAGGAAATAATGGAACTTGAGACTTAAAATAAAACCCCATAGGAAATAATATTACATTAAATTATTTTTAAAAATATATATAAATTCATCTTAATGTTAAAAATCAATCTAAAAATAAACATATTTAGTATTTTATTGTAAATTATTTTAATAACTGTATACATTTTAAAATTAATGTTACATTATTTTTATTAAAATATACACAATAAAATGAAATTACTTTTAATTATTAATTCTATACATCACTTTTAATAATTATTAATACTTAACAAAAATATATATATTGTTTACTATAGCTGGGATCTTTTTAAATATAAATTTCAGAAAAATAATGTAATTTAATATATTAAAATTAATTAAATATTTAATTCAAAGTTAACTTAATAGTGCTGTGGCTTTTTTTTATTTTGTGCACATGTTTGCAAAGATGTTCAACTTCATTAGGACGGAGGCAAGGGTTGCCATGATCCAACAGAGACAAGAGACTTAGATCAAAGGAATCCAGTACTGATGTTAGCTCGGAATCAGACTCCAGTGATGGAGCTCATGGTGTGGCAACAACTTCGACTGGGTCTTTTTTAGACAAATTCCGCCTCCTACACTAAGACAAGGTGTTGGGGGCAAAAAAAGGACATGGAAGACCAAGAGGAAAAGGAGGAAACAGAGGAAAAGGAATAGGCGCCGGGGTGGACAGCCCCCAAAGGGACACCACACCACATAGGAATAGGATGGCAGTGAAGAAGGACTCAAAATGAATAACATGAATGGGGACAACAATACCACTGTTATCAATTTATCAGACCATATGTTAACTGACATAGAGAAATATGTATTGGAACTGGGTCTGACCTTCTGTCCCGACATCAAAACCAGACAATGCCTCTTTTAGGACTGACCTTTTTATTTTTATCCATAAACTAAAACTGGCCAAACTATTTCATTAACTGGAGTAAGGAATGGTGGATACCATACACAATACTGAGACTCCTCGAGATCTATCTATTGGGGACATTTAAGACCTTAGAACTGTATACACACTGGAAATGGGGAGGAGATGGGCAACACTGAGGACCGCAGTGTCTGGGAATGTAAATTAGTAAAACCATTAGTAGTGGTTTAAAACTCCTGTCTAAGTATAATCCTATTTCAATGAGGAATAATATTGATGTTTTCCATGAATTAGTGATACAAGAGTTAAGGGACACCCTCGGCAGGAATGAAAAAATGCACAGAAACAACCTCACCAAAGCACAACACAGCAATTAAAACCCTATAGGCAGATACTAACATAGTGATCAAACCCTCGGATAAGGGTGAAAATGTGGTCCTGTGGGCAAACAATTGAATAGGGAGGAAACCACCCAACATTTATCAGGTGATAACTGTTATGAATGCATTAACATTTCACGAAATCGAGAGACCATTTATAACTATCATGATAGAGTATGGGAATGGTGTGACAAGGGGCTCCTTGACTACAATGAATTTCTGTTTCTTATGACAGAGAAACCTATCATACCAGTATTCTACCTTTTACCAAAGGTACATAAAAATAGTGACCGCCCCTCATGGGAAGGCCCATAGTGGCCTCCATTGGCAACTTATCAGAGCATACCTCCATATATTTAAACCATTTCATGCTGCCGTTGTTACGTAAACTTACTTCCTATTTCAGGGATACTACAGATTTCCTTGGGAAAATAGTGAGGATACACTGGGAGGAGACCTACCAACTAATCACATTGGCTAGAGCATCCCTTTATAACTGTATCCAACATGGTCAAGGGATAGCAGCGTGCCCCTATTTTACTATGATCATAACCAAATGCTGCTAGAAATTATCAGGTTTGGCCTGGAAAATAACTTATTTCTTTTTGAAAATCAACTTTACAGGATGACCTCGTGAATCAAGATGGACATCTGCTTTGCCCCAAGCTATACAACCTTGGTCATGGGCTGGTGGGAGGAGCTGGTGGTCATGACCCCAAACTAGAAAAATACACGTCGTATTATTATGTGGACTAGCTACTTGTTTGATTTATTTTTGTGTGACGGTACACCTGAGATGGCAGTGGAGTTCATTCATACAATCTCTGGGGGAGAATCACTTGAATTTAAGGTTTACACACATGATTCACCACGATCATATAGATTTTTTAGACATCAGGCTACATGTGGAAGAAGGCATTTCACAAACCTCTTTGTGCCGAAAACAGACAGTGGGCCATAGTATCTTGCATGCTAGAAGCCAGCACTCCAATAAACTAAAATGGAGAATTCCATATGGGGAGTTAGTTAGATCCAAGAGAAACTGTAGTACCCCACAAGCATTCCACCTTGAAGAGAAGAATATGATCAAACGGTTTAAGCAGAGAGGCTATCCCGGAAAGCCAGGGATAAAATCAAGTACAGGACAAGAGACTCCCTCCTATACTCCCATCGAAGGAGGTGGAGGAAGACTCCTAACATGATTAGGTTTGTCACAACATTTAATAGCAAATCTGCAGAGATAGGGAGGATTCCGAATAGTTATTGAAAGATCATTAGGAGTGACCAGATATAACATTAGAAACTGGGTTAACATGTCCCTATCACTTACAGAAAGCCTAGGTCCTTGTGAGACATTCTGGTCAATAGTGACTTACAGAGAACACTAACTTGATGAATTCTATTAAGGGGTTTACCAGAAGTGGAAAGTGCAAAGCATGTAGAAACAGCCGTAATGTCACAAAGTACTTCAAGGCACTGGACAGAGAATGCACTATTCAGAAAAGTATTCCATGTACATCAGATTACTGCGTGTATGTACTGACATGCCCCTGCACCTTAAGATATATTCGCAGTACTAGTTTTCAAGTTCACAAAAGAGTCCTGGAATATCTTAGGGCTACATGGCGAGTAGATCCCACTTATCCTGTGTCACGTCAATGTCAGTAAAATGTTAAATACAGGGTTACACACTACACTGTAGTGTCCCATTTTCAGCCTTGTTAAAACAACCAAATAGTGTCAATGTTTCACAAAAGAAAAGCACATTTATAATTTCTTTATGATGCTGACTTACATTTAAAATCTCACTTATAATAATACACATTGCTGCATTGAAACATGTTTTAAATATTAGCACTTTATCGATTTTCCAACAAAAACTACACATTTTTTAAATCATTGACATACATCTCCACAGTCCAAGACAAACAATGAATATTAAAAATCAAATTACTAAAGATAACACTTATCAATCAATCAATCAGCATTTGTAGAGTGCGGCACTGTCACCTCTACGAGTATCTGGGTGCTGAGGTGTGAGGTCTCTGTTGAAAAGCCAGGTCTAGAGGAAAAGTCGGGAAGAGGGAAGAAACGAGCAGAAAAGGCAAAACAGAGTGCAGAAAAACAAGCAGAAAAGGCAAAACAAACAGAAGGCAGAAAAACAAGAAGAAATGATCAAACAGAGGGCTGACAAATAGGCAGAAAAAGCAAAACAGAGGGCAGAAAAACAAGCAGAAAACAAAACAGCATAGAAGAGGGCAAATCAAAGGGCAGAAAACCAAGCAGAAAAGGCAAAATGGAGGGCAGAAAAACGAGCAGAAAACGCAAAGCAAAGGCCAGAAAAACTAGCAGAAAAGGCAAAACAGAGGGCAGAAAAATGAGCAGAAAAAGGAAAAACAGAGCAAGAAACAAGCAGAGGAGGCTCAGACAGAGGGCAGCAAAAAACGAGCAGAAAAAGGCAAAACAGAGGGCAGAAAAACAAGCAGAAAAGGCCAAATAGAGCAAGAAACAAGCAGAGAAGGCTCAAACAGAGGGCAGCAGGTAGGCAGGCAGCAAAGGGTAGCGGACTGTGGGCAAGCTAGAGAGGAGAACTGTATCAGGGGGAGCTGGCACAAGGACCTCCATTAAGTAGGTCCGGGGGGCTCTGGGTGGTGGGAGGAGGGAAACGGCTGGACGAGAGAAACAGGGGGAAGAGGGATGAAGCGAGCAGAAAAAGGAAAAATTGAGGGCAGAAAAACAAGCAGAAAAGGCAAAACAGAGGGCAGAAAAATGAGCAGAAAAGGCAAAACATATCAGAAAGGGGCAAAACAGAGGGCAGAAAATTGAGCAGAAAAGGCAAAACAGAGGGCAGAAAAAGGAGCAGAAAGGCAAAACAGAGCAGAAGAGGGCAAAACAAAAAGCAGAAAAACGAGTAGAAAAAATAAAATGGAGGGCAGAAAAACAAGCAGAAATGGCAAAACAGAGGGAAGAAAACAAAGCAGGAAAGGCAAAATAGAAGGCAGAAAAACGAGCAGAAAAAGGCGAAACAGAGGGAAGCAAAATGAGTAGAAAAGGGAAAACAGAGCAAGAAACGAACAGAGGAGGCACACACAGAGGGCAGCAGGTAGACAGGCAGTAGAGGGTAGCGGACTGCGGGCAAGCTGGACAGGAGAACTGTCGCAGGAGGAGCTTGAACAAGAACCTGCTCAATGGGGTCACACTGCAACCTCATTTAAGCAGGTCCTGGGGGAGGACGTGGCGTTGGGTGGGGTAAGGAGGAAAACGGCGGTGGAGGGAAACGGCAGGAAAAGGGAAAAAGCGAGCAGAAAAAGGCAAAACAGAGGGCAGAAAAATGAGCAGAAAAGGCAAAACGAGAAGGAAAAGGCAAAACAGAGGGCAGAAAAACAAGCGGAAAAGGCAAAACAGAGTAAGAAGTGAGCAGTGGAGGCAAAAACAGAGGGCAGCAGGAAGACAGGCAGCAGAGGGTAGTGGACTGTGGGCAAGCTAGACAGGAGAACTTTCACCGGGGAGCTGGCATGATGACTTAAATGCTACAAATGTATCTAAACAGTACTGAAGTCAATTATTAAATCTTGTACTATAAAAATATGTAATGAGTAACATATGTAATATGGTCCTATATTGCCAGCATGGGGTTCAAGTAATATGTATAAACCACATGACTTTCAGTGTAGTGGATTATGATGTCACCAGAAATCCCTTTCATCACTGATATTTTTCTTAAAAGTGTCTTGCTGCAGGGTTTATTTAAACTTGATTTTTTTATTGCGCATAAATATTCATATATACTTTTACTCAGTAGAAAATGGTACTTCCAATGTAGCTTTGACTGCATAAACATAATAGTCCATATATTGTAAATTCAATGCAAATAACTTCCTGAAGATGAACCCCACAAAGACTGAATTCCTCCACTTTGTCAACAGTGGATGGTTTGAGTGTGGCTCTCCAACCGAAATCACCACCACTTGACAAGCCATGCAATATCGCTGTGATTCAGCCTTGACTCATAGCTCTCATTCAAGCAAAAATTGCAAGGAAGTCCAAAACAGCTTTATTCCAACTCTACCTCTTGAAGAAAGTGAAATTGTTTTACTCTGATGATGATTTTAGAACAACAGTACAAGCCTAAATCCTCTCCCATTTGGAAGGAGGCAATGCTCAGCGGACTCACCGATACCACCATAGCACAATAGCACTTCCTTCCAGCCCGATCATCTTCAAGATGAGGTGCATCACTTATAATGCCCTCAAAACAAAACCCCGCTTGCCTGGCAAACAAACTAGCCACGTCTGGGGGACAACACCAGACCAGGAGCTTGGATATTGTAAGCCTTGACACAAAAAATTGCAAGACAGAAAAAATAGAAGGCAAGCCTTCTCTGTTCATGCTCTCAGCAACTGGAACAGCATCCTTAACAACATCTGATCAGAACCAACCCTCCTACAGTTCAGAAAAAAGCTGAAGACACACCTCTTGAAACAGCAATGCCCAGGCAATTTACCCTTGAGATTTCCCAATAGGTGTATCTTCCGGAGGCATTGTCCCATTTTCATCCTCTGTTGCCCTTGAGCTCAGTTTTCGCACTACAAACACAAACACATACTATTCTTTGCTTTATTTTGTTGGTATGTGTTTTTATGTGTTGCATCATATTAACTGTATTTTGACATGCTTTACATTGTAGATATGCAGTGAATGCCATTTTTCTTGTCACTGTACTTTTATTTTCATCAAATAACAGTGTTGTGGCATATTACCTATATTTGGTCCTCTTTTGTAAGTGATTAATGGTTTGGTCCTAATTAATTCTTGTGGACTGGGTGTGCAGTTTACCAGTTGTAAATCAGACTTAACTTTCTGTTTTAGTAGGCCAGATCTATTTTGTGTGGCTACACATTTTATGACTTTGTTGATTATCATTGTTGGATAGCCACATTCTCTCAATCTTTTTGGTATCCATTCGACCTGGCTCTCATAAGATTCTGAATTGCTGCAGTTACATTTGGCGCGAAGAAATTCCTCATATGTAATGTTCAATTTCTTTGTTTAAGGATGAAGGGCTTTCGCAATTCTGCTTTTTCTTCCCTATGTATGTTTCTAAAAAAAAATTTACAATTTTGTTTCCAGATCTAAAACATCAATTTAGAATTGACTTAGTTCATAGGTGAAATGTAAGTTGAACTTACTTTGATTGAACTTTTTGATATATTCCATTGCCTGTTCTTTCAAGCTTTTCTACATGATTAATAAATTGTCGATTTATCAGAGTCACAAACTGATATATTCCCCATACTCTCCATGTTCTTCACCCCAACCTTCTCCCACCACCCCATGAGTGGATTAGTAGAACTGGGTGCAAAACATGTACCCATAGCTGTATCCATTGGATGGGGGGGGTACTGATCTTGAAAAAAGTAAGGCAGTAAGTGATCATATCACATAGCACATCCATATGTCTAGGCTGTCCGGTTTTAGGTTTAAACCTATAATAACTGATAAAACCCCACCGAAAGGGAAATAGCCCTCACCAGTGTAAACATATAAACACTGAAAAAACACCTGCTGAACCACAAACTAAATGCCATTCAAAGAAAGGAAAAGGAGAGTGAAAGAGTAATTTTTTTTCTTCCTGAAGGGGCCAATACCAAGTAACTTTTTAATACAAGCTAGCACCAAGAAAGACTGTGCTAACATTATTCTGCTTGAGATTTGTTGTTTAGGGATGTCACAAAAATACTATTTCTTCTTCCTTTTGCTTTTTTCAGTTTTGTGGTCTTTGGTCTAAAGATGCAGGGTTTAGAAGCATGTTTTAGGTCTTATTTAATGATTTTATAAACTGTAGAGAATCAGGAAATATCAAAATCATATTTGACATTTTGGCTGCGTTTGATTCTTTCACTGATAGGTAAAATGACTGGTTTCATAAGAATCTTTCCCAATATGTGCCATCACATTTACCTACAGAGAATGGGTAAAAACCCGTGATACATCAGCCCCCAGTTTCTATTGAGTCAGGATTGATAGTAGGTGAATTGCCAACACCTCAGGCTTTAAACATTCAATGCAAGGAATAGTGACAAGTATATGTTATGTTATGTTATGTTATATAAACTTGTAGCGCGCACAGATACTCCAAGGAATGTCCCGGCGCGAGCCTGAAAAAGAGTCTGAGTCGAAAAGGCAGAGCTAGAAGAGAAAGGTTTTCAGCTTTTTCTTAAAAATCACAGAATCTTTGACGCTGCGCAAAGCCAATGGCAGTGCATTCCATGCCAGCGCTGCTATCCGGGCACAAGAGCTCCCGCCAAGCCTTTGGCGGTTGAGCCGAGGAATCTGCGCCAAAAGTTGGGAGGAAGAACGCAGTTGTCTCGCCGGAATGTAGAAAGCAAACCTCTTCTGCAAGTAGATGGGTCACAGACCATGGAGAGCTTTGTGGGCAATCAACCGAATTTTAAATTTTATTCGGGCCTCCACCGGGAGCCAGTGCAGAGATCGCAAATGAGAACGAACACTACACCTGCTGGAAAGACCCAGCAGGAGTCTGGCAGCCGAGTTTTGTATCACCTGCAATTTGTTCAAGAGGTATCCTGGGATGCCAGCATACAGAGCATTTGTATAATCTAACCGGGAGAGAATCAGGGCGCGGACAACTGTTTCCTTTGCCGATTTTGGAAGGAGAGGGAGAAACTTCCTCAGAGTTTTCAGCATGCTAAAACAGGTACCGACCAGCTTCTTGACCTGAGATGAAAAGGTCAAGTTCTCACTGAACCAAACCCCCAGATTTTTGGCAGAGTCTCCCTTAGAACTGGGAAAGGGGAAACCTGGGGGCCACAGCTTCTTTCTGAAGTTGGCAGGAAATGTGCCGTACAAGAGGATCTCAGATTTCTCCTCATTGCATTATATGTGAAAAGAGTGCTATCACCAAGCATCTGGGATAGTGGTGAAAACATGACACCAGACTTTTGGAAAACATAGAGCGCAATGTCACTTGGAATGCTGCTGCAAAAAGGTTTTTTCCAAGTTCAACAAAGATTGGAGTGATATTGTTTGTATTGCGGTGATTCAGCTACGTATATGAAAAAGTTGTGTGATGACTTGTCAAAATCGATACCTGAACTGAAGTGCTTTCCTGTAAGAGATCCTTGCCACTTGTTAGATGATATGCTGAAAGCATCTTTACAATCTTCAGAGTTAATGAAGAATGCTATTGACTTTTTAGTCCATTGTGGTGCACTGTTTTGTTATGCACGGGAACTAAAATGCAAATATTTCTCATTTTGTGCTTTGTGTGGCATCAAAGAAAGAGTCATTCCAACTGTGTCACTTAGCTGATGGTTCTCAGTACAAGGGGCTGTGAATGCTATATTATCCATGTGGCAACTAGTTACAGAATTGATGATGCCAAAGGCAAGAAATGTGAGGATCTATGGTCGCATATTGATAGTGATGTGAAAAAAAGTACACTCTACTGCATTCTTAGATTTTTACAGGGAAACAACTGCTGTAGTGGACATAATAAAACAACTAGAGTCTGAAAACACCCTTGTCTGCCAAGTGTTCAGCATAATTGGTGTAGATGTGAAACATCTCCTTGAGAGTAGGCTGGGCGACACCATTAGTGACTTTGGCAATGCAACATGTTCCATGTTAGAGTGCTTGCCACTTTGGTAAGCAAAGCAATGTTGACAAGCAATTCAGGAACTTTCATTTTACAATGTATGAGAAATGGCTTGCAGTGATGCATAGAAGTGTCCCGTCACCAACCATGACATTTGAAGTCAATGAAACCTCACTGTGGTACTCTGTACAAGTTCTAGATCCCTTCCGTAAAGGGGAATTTTCTCCGTAGTTTCAAAAGCGTTGCTTAATTTTTGACCGCTACAATATCTCTGAGGGTGTAAGCGCCCAGTTCAACACAAATGTTCCCGAACCTGCCAAGAGTATCGAAATCTTTAAGTTCACCACTTTTGGCATGGAAAGCTATGTCAGTGGCCAGAGTTAGCAAATTGTGTACTGGCTGTTTTGGCGTTGCTCATCTCAAGTGCCAATGTTGAGAGAGCCTTTTCACAGAAAAAAAGTTTACATGGGAAGGAAAAAGTGAGCGCACATGACCAAAGACTCACTGAAGAAGTATTGTATGGTGTACTACAATAAGTTTGATTTGCAAAAATGTATTTGGATCTCATATACACTGTACGTACACTGTCTATATACCATTGACTATCAGTGCAGAAAGCAAGCAATAATAAAAGCAAAACGTTCCATAAACACTGGAAAAACACTGTTTCTGTTGTTTTTAATGGCGTGAAAATGTGTAACCACTGATAACCACTGTTTTTTTAAGGTATTGAAATCACTTGAAAACACTGAAAAAACCCCACCAGAATTTGCCAAAAATAGAAACTGAAAACAGGAAAGCCTACATATGTCTTTCCATTTGTATGGGTCAAATGCAGGGGCAGTATCTAGAAGCTACGTTTCTTGTTTAATGAACATGTACAGCGATGCTATGTCTATTGTTATCATATAAAGAATTATATATCTTCTTGCCCCATTACAGCCTGTGTTTGTATCAGGGTTTCTTTAGCATCTTAGACATATGCAGGACATGTTTTCTCATATGGTGCCATGAAGTGAAGAACATACATTGATATGTGTTCTAGCAAGCTCCCTACAGATGCAAAAATAGGTCTCCTAGGTGGTTTCTCCTTATGTTTTTTTGTGAATTTTAGGGATAAAATAGGTGGTTGGTGTAATACGATATTCCACCTTTAAATACTGATACTCTTCTTGTTCAGTAAAAACTTTGTGCATCCAGTCACTCAAATAATCTTGATAATTAGTGATTGGTTTTAGGCATTCATGTTTAGCAACTGTTATAATTTCATTGTCTTTCTGCTTCTTCCACTTACTGCTCTGCATTCATAACAACCCTAGCCCTTGTTAGAGGGTTTTATGATTACTGTTTCATCTTTTTGTAATCATTGCAAAGATGCAGCTTGTGCCATTATTAGACTCTGGGGCTTATCTTGTAAGGCGCTCAGAATGCTGTTCCCATTTCGAAAACAGAATGTTCAAATGTGGAAACAAGTGTTATTTAAGCTGATTTTCAAGTCTTTCCCGTCACATTAAAAGCAGTTAGGCCAAAAACATTCATCCTGATCTTTGCTCTCAAAGTTGTCACTTATAAAAATATTCAGAATCCTTGCCTGCCCAAGAGCTTTGTTCAGATGTGTTTCTGGACATCACACCATACTGACACTCTTTCACACTCTGATCCCATCCCTCATGCCAAAGTGGCAGACTTAGCCAATCGTATTTCACATATTTAACATTGTGCAATGCTTGTTTCGGAAACTGTATATGAGTTTACAACTCACAGTGTAACAAAGTATGATTTCAATAATGCTACAACAGCTCCACTTAAGAGGACTATACTGCCAATCCTTAAAACACTCATGTGCAAACCACAAAATTAGCAATACTGATGCAACTCGATTGGCTCCACATGCTGCCCGCACCATCTTCAAAACCATCTCCATAATCATTTACAAAGCAATAACAACCAGCACTCCAGCAGACAAGCTCGCCATCTCTGGTAGTTCTCAGCACACACCCATCCAAGACACTATCAGACCGCAGACTACGAACAATAAAACTGAAAAAACAAGACAACAGGCCTTTTTCATCTATGCACCCAGGACCTGGAACAACATCGCTATATCCTGCAGGACTGCCCAAATTCTACTCCAATTTAGGAAAGAGTTGAAGACATACCTCTTTAAAAAACACTACACCACAATGCATTTACCTTTTCCAACCCAGCTTCCTCTCCTATTATTGGATGACTTTTTGACCATGTACAGCACTCCAATGCCTTCTGACTAGGTTAACACTATAGAAATACGACATACATACATACATACAAACAATAGGCATAGGCATTTATTTGTAAGTCATTGTAATAGGCATTTCTATGACACCAAAATTGGTAGGTATGCAGGCCCAGGCATGGTCAAAACCACAAAATAAGCAGCCTTAAACCGGTGTGTCTTCATTCTCTTCTTTAATTAGGCAAAGCTCGTAGACTTTCTGATTTCGATGGTTGAGTTTATTCTACCATCAGACTCCTGCAAGAGTTCGCATCCAAAGATACTGGTTTAATTGGATTAGTTTCCAGACATTCTTTATCTAAAGACCATAAGGGCCTGCATGGTTTATATACTTTCTTCCTGGCTTTTAAGTTTGTTAGGACATTATAATAGACTATTTTAAGAATCATGGTAAGGGACCAAAAATTGACTGGCTCCACCACCAGGAGCAAGTAAAGTCTACATAGAGTTGAACTAATATGTTCTTTCTGATATATGCCCATTACTACCCAGATTTCAAAATTTAAACATTCTCAGTAGACAGCCTAATATCGTTTTGGTGACACTTACAAAAATTGTACTGCAATAATTGAATCTAGAGACCACTATGGCTTAGGCTAGAGTAGCTCCCTCCTCTTCTGGGATGAAATGCTGACATTTTGAGAGAAGTCTGGTATGATGGCAAGAGGTCTTAATTAAATAGTTGATTATGTTATCCATATAGAGAACCCTGTTGAAAATAACCCCATTAGTTTCCACCTTACCGTAGATGCTGATATTATTTTTGCCAAATCTTCAACATTTGTAGGGCCCATGTAGTTTTCTAATTGTGGCATAGGGGCTTCCTATCATCAGCTCAGTTTAGTTGGTGTTGTATGCTAGTCATTTATTTTTACATCCATTACTTGATCAGTTCCATCAATCTGACAGTGTGTCGGAATACTCTTTAAAGTCTTCACTCATGAGAAGCAAGAACTATGTTTTATAGTGTCCTTGACATATATGGAACCCGCCACCTATGCAGCCAAAAGGCTATGTAAGGGTTTCATATAGATGTTGAACAGCAAGTGATACCCCACTTGATTGACTGGGCCTATCACATACAACTTGCATGGACCAAACCAGGTCCCATAGAAAGACTATATCGACTTCATAAGGTCACATTTTTCATCCATACCTTTTGTGGGTGATAGGCCTAGCCACACAAGTGGGGTGCTGTTTTTATCGAGAGAAGTGTGGGAATGCTGAATAGCAGGAATTGTGTGAGTCCCCACAGATTCCTGAACATTCCCTCACATAAATTAGGGAAATGTGCTATTTTAGCTAAAGTTTGAGGTCTGCAGGGCATTTTGGATAAAAAACAATCATGGGCTCCACACATGTAACACCACCCTCGACTCCCCAGGTCGAAATATCTGGGTTTAATAGATTCCCCTGGGTGGTAGCCAAGTCCAGCAATAAAACCGTAGCGATGCACACCATCAAAATAAATCAGTGTGAAAATGTGATACCTCCGTGTTGTGTTTTGGAGCCTATTATGGGTACCAGGTCCATCCACACAAATCACCACCATTCCTAAACACAGTATCTTGGACATATTTTTAAAAATGCACCCCCATTTTTTATTCAACAGATTTTATCATATGAATTTCTGCATGACCAGTACACAATGAAATATCTGTAAAGGTTTTTCCATCACCTGTTTGCCGCAATTGGGTGCAGATACAGAGGCAGCGTGTCCCTCCTGACGTCTTCTACCCATGCCTTGGTCTTCTTTGGTCCTGGATTGCCACAGTCGAGTGAAGCTCTGGAGACAGTGTGTCACTTCAGCAGTCATCTTGTTGTCCATTTTCCTTACACGCACCAGCTTGTTCAAGCCTGCGCAAAGGGTTGTGGGGGTGACCTCTTCACCATGCTAGCTTGTCAGTAACACCGCATGCAGGAGAAATATTACAACCTCAACACATTAAAGCACATGTATATATATTTTATTAAGATGCATGTCTTGTACTATGTTGTTCTGTAATCTCTGTAATATGGCATTGCATTTGAGTGTTTTATTGTTACTTATTTCTCAATTAAGGATGACCAAACCACTTCCTGAATTATGTCACATCGTGTTTGACTCCCCTTTTATAGATTCAGTTTGAGTTCAGTTGCATCACAATTGTTCTAGCTTGATTGATTGCTCACTGGATTTGTGGAATCTCTACATTCTCCAGTTTCTATTTATTTTTTCCGTGCTCTTCACCTTGCTGCTTGGCCTGAACAGTTGAGTGGTTTTTATAGTCTCCATTTCTTTCCTTCCTGCTGGAAATTATTTTCTGGAGCAATTCTAGAGTCCCAGGCCCAGGTTTAGAAAGGTTTTTGCATCAAGTTTGAGTTATTTTTTTAACGCAGATCCGACGCAAAATCTTTTACAAACCAATGCAAATAGGAATTTGCACTATTTTGCAAGAAAAAGTAATGCCTATAAGCACGACTCTGTGTCAAGAGGGCATTCTATGGGTGGTACATGGGTGTTCCTGTGCTACCACTCATGATTCATGACTCAAAACCCTATCTACTAATAGTAGACAGTGTTTTGCGGCAAAAATTAATGCCACTTGAAAGCAGGCGTTAAAAGGAGAAATGTTCTCATTTCTTCTTTCTTTTCTGACTTTGCATGTGTGCTGCACTGTACAGCACACTTACAAAGCAGGAACAGTTTTAAAAGTTGTCTAGGCACAGTATTTGGTACTGGAAGGGAACCCTTCCAGATCAAAACCTATGCTAGACTCATGAACACACCTTTGCATCGGCGCTGGGTAGAGGGGAGGAGAGTGCCCTATCTCTGTAGATATGGCGCTCTCCTGCTCTCTCCGTCACGCAAGGCAGCACTGCATTTTTGCCTGCTGCACTGCATTGCATGACACTTTTGTAAATCTGGGCCCTGGTTTTATTCTGACATCTGGGTTTGTTTCCCAAGATAGGCCATTTATATGCACTAGGAGCACCCTACACCTGGTGCCTTTTTCTTGACAATTTCGTTATAAGCTGCACCTCAGTTGTTGACTCTGAAGATTGCATAGTTTTAGACAACCAGCATACACTATATAGTCATGCAAACAGAAAGGTCTGACTGACACAACATTATGTTATTTTTCAAAATCGGACATCAGGGCAACAAATTATAGATGAAAATGTTGGCACCAATAGCTATTCTTTCCTACTTGTCTTTATTAATTTTTATTTCTATGGTTAGTTTCTTTTTGAAAACCATGGACAATCTACACAAATGACCCTTAGTTGTATTTTGTCTAGTTTTCAGAACTGTATAGCTTTCTGGCTTCAGCCATATGTTTCACACATATTTCGATCACAAATTGCAAGTAGGTTGAAACAGCAAAACAAATAGGAAAAATGGACTACAAGTTACAAAAAATGAAAAAAACTGTGGTAAAAACCACGTTTTTACAACTCTGCTTGTTCCTGGGATGATGGTGATCTATGCAAAGCAAAGCTTTTGTTGATGCCATTTTTACATACACTTTGTTGCACAGCACTTTTCCCATTTTTACATACACTTTCTTACACAGCACTTTTTCCCCAAAATACCAAAATGTTGCTATATTTTGACTATTTTCTCGTTTCCCTTAACGGGAATCCACAAACCTGGGTACCTTTAGAAAACCTAGAATGTGGGAAAAAAGCACGCATATTTGTCCTGGATACATTTTGTGGAAAAAACGTTCTGAAGGTTGCGCGTGAAGTGCTTCAAACATAAACAAGCATTGGCAAAGCCAATTGGTCTAATCTGTGAAAAAGCTATTGGCTTTGCGAATGTATTTTAGCCATGTTGTCCAGCACCGTGGCTGAGCAGCATAGCTAAAAGTAAAGTTAGAAAAAGTGATATGATGGGCAAGCACTTTTTTCTAACGTGTGTGAGAGAATGACACATCTATGCGCATGCACTAGTTATTGACACTCTCTAAACAATGTTGCCTCACATCTTGATTTTGGGTGTACTGAAATGCTGCTGGTAGGTGAATCTGAGAGCAGCTTCACATTCAGCGACTGCCTTGTTTAGTTTACATCCGGATGGCATGAGCAGACAGCTCGCAATCACATGATTGTTGTTAGTGCCTGCTCTCCCACTTTGTCTGACACCACCCGTCAGTAGACCTGAACTCAGGCATCCCACAGCTCCCAAGAATCCCTTCCCTCCTCATGGTGGCAGAGAATTTGACATGACAACGCTGCCCCTCTTCTGGACTGCATCAGTCTGAATGCCTGACAAATGTGTTGCTGGGAGTTGCAGCACAACAGCTATACTTCCTAGAGGAGGGTGGTAAGGAGTGTTTGCGTTTTTATGGCTCGCTTATTCTCAGCAGTGAAGGCCTGGCATAGGCAGTCATGAAGGGGGAAAGCGCCCCGTTTACCTTTGCGAGAATGCTGGACATTTTAACACATGTATCACACACATTGTGCTGGCTGTGAGTTGCGAGAGCTGGGTAGCTCGATGGAATGTGCGTGCCAAGAGGTAGCGTTTGTGACGGGCCTCTTCAGGGTTGTTCGACCGCTCCTGTGGGGCAGGTTCAATTGACGACAAGGAGGAAGCGATGCCGGGGAAGCAACCAGAAGTAAGCAATTAATCAATCAGTATATTTCTAGAGCACTTCTTGTCACCCGTGAGGGTATCAAGGAGCTGCCAGGATCCAGTTTATAAGCCGAGAAGGCCACGGCTTCTGGGACCTTTGGAACTCTGAAAGAGATGGGGAGGTCCATAGATGAAAGGGTAGCTCGTTCCATGTCTTCGTTGCAAGTTAAGGAGCAACCTCCGTATCTGCAACGTCGAATGCGAGGGGTGAGGGCTAGAGAAAGGTATGCACAGCAGGGGTGTCTGGTGGGCTGATGAAAGTTCAGACGGTGAATCAAGTAGGCGGGTCCGCTGTTGTGTAGGGCCTTGTATGTGTGGGTCAGGAGTTTGAATTAGCATCTTTTCTGTACAGTGAGCCAGTGGAATTCCCTATGGTTAGGGGGTGATGTGGGTTCGTCTAAGGAGATACAGGATGAGTTTGGCTGCAGCGTTCTGTATGGTCTGTATTCCTTGGAGATGAGCTGCGATCCCTGCATAGAGTGTTGCCATAGTCCAGTTGGCTGGAGATGAGGGCCTGGGTGATGGTGCGTCTTGAGCTTTGGGGTAGTCATTTGAATATCTTACGAAGCATGCAAAGGATGAAGAAGCAGGAGGAGGAGACGGAGTTGACCTGAGTTGTCATGGTTAGCTTGTTGTCCAGACTGATGCCTAGGTTCCTAGTGTTGTTAGTGGGGGTAGGAGCAGGTCTGAGCACTGAGGGCCACCAGGATGCATCCCATGAGGAGCTTTTGTTTCCCAAAATTAGTACCTCTGTCTTGTCCGAGTTGAGCTTCAGGCTGTTTTCCTTCATTCAATTGGTGACGTCTATGATGCAGTTGGTGACGTCGGTCATGCAGTTGTGGAAGCTGGTCTTGGTGTTGGTGGTTTCTCCGGAGAGAGAGAGAATGAGTTGTGTGTGGTCTGCAGAGGATATGATCTTGAGTTCGTGGGTTTTGGCAATGCTGGCCAAAGGTGTCATATAAGTATTGAAGAGGGTGGGGCTAAGCAAGGATCCTTGGGGTACTCCCCAGATTATTTCATTGGGTTTGGAGGTGAAGTGGGGAAGGCAGACTTTTTGAGTTCTCCCAGTGACGAAAGAGGTGATTCATCTGAGAGCTGCTCCTTGGATGCCTATGTTGTGCAGCCTTGTGATGGGTATGTGGTAGGATACCATATCAAAGGCTGCCGCGAGATCTAGGAAGATCAGAGCTGCAGTCTTTCCTCGGTCGAGTAGGGTTTTGATGTCATCAGTAGCCGTGATGAGGGCTGTCTCCGTGCTGTGGGCGTTGTGTTACTTGAAGAAGTCAGTGGCCTTGGGCTGGGGTTTGAAGTTTCTGTAAATGTTGGTGATCATGTCGTGGAAAAAGTTTGCAAGGTTGTCGCAGAGTTCCTGTGAGGGGGTAATGTTGTTTGTTGCAGCTGAGGGATTGGAGAATTCTTTGATGATGTTGAAGAGTTCTTTGCCATTATTGGAGCTTGATTTGACGCATGAGGCTAAGGCCTTTTTCTTCAATTCTCTCAACTGTCTGTGGTAGAGGATGAGGGCTGTCTTGAAGGCGATTTTGTCAGTCATGTCCTTGCTGGTGCGCCATCTCCTTTCCAGTTGTTTCCCGTGTCGTTTGGAGGTTCTGAGGTCTTCAGTGTACCAACTAGCCTGCTTGGTGGACCTTCTGTGTATGTTGTTGCCAATGGGAGCGACGCTGTCGGCGCAGTTGGTGATCCAATTGTTGAAGTTTCTGACGTTCTGGTCTAGGTTGTTGGAGGAGATGAGGTGGGTGGTGTTCAGGTCATTGAACCATGTGTCCTTTGAGACTTTGCTCCTGCTGCGGTGGGGGGTATTGGGCAGACTGAGGGTGGAGGTCTGTGAACCTGTGATGTTGAAGTGGACGATGGAGTGGTCGGTTCAAGTGAGTTCTTTGGTGTGACTGTACCTGATATGGTCGCTGGAGGTGAGGATAGCATCTAGAGTGTGGTCTTCGGTGTGCGCGAGGTCGTGGACGAGTTTGGTGAGTCCGATGTTGTTCATGCTGTCAAGGAGGTTGGTAGTGTTGATGTCATTGTAGTTGTCAAGATGGAAAATGTAGTTGTTAGAGTCTATGTTGAGGGGGGCGATGAAGTCGGTGATGAAGTTGCAGAGGGCTGGACATGGTCCTTGAAGACAGTAGGTGAGGCTGCCCCTGATGGGGGTTTTGCTGTTTGTTTGGAGTTAGAAGTTGAGGTCTTCCATGGCTGGGGTGATGTCATTTGTGGTGGTGCATTAGATGGATTCCTTGTGTATGATGGCGATCTCTCCACCAGGCTTGTTGATGTGATCGCAGAGGGTGATCTTGTATCCTTCAGGTATTGTGGTGGTGATGTCAGGTGCAGAAGTGGAGTTGACCTAGGTCTCAGTGAGGAAGAGGACGTCGGGTGTGAGGATGGAGATGAGGTTTCAAATCTCGGTGGTGTGTTTGCAATGTGAGCGTGTGTTGAGAAAGGCGCATGCAAGTTGGTGTTTTTGTTCAGGTGGTGTCTGTGGTGTGTTCGGGTTGGGGCTGGTCAGTAGACTGGTGTGTGTGCTGTGGCAGGTGAAGTGCACTAGGTGCAGGTGAAAGGTCCTGCCATGGAGCGTGAGCAGTGTTTGTTGCTGCCTCTAAGATTGAGGGTGTAAAGCTCGGTGATGGTGTTTCCGTGGGGGTGGGAGGGACAGGGGTTGTGACGCTGGGTGCAGATGGGTTTGCCTTTAGTGCGCTAGTGACACACCCGCTGCACCCTTAATTAAGTAGGTCCTGGGGTGGGTGGGGCTTCTGTTGGCTGGAAGACTGGTGAGTGGGGAAAACCCAGGAAGCTGCTGTGTCACTGGATCCGGCTGGAAC
Organism: Calotriton arnoldi; assembly: GCA_963921515.1. Lineage (NCBI taxonomy): Eukaryota > Metazoa > Chordata > Amphibia > Caudata > Salamandridae > Calotriton > Calotriton arnoldi. The sequence goes on along the minus strand of CAWUFW010006279.1, from coordinate 650,832 downwards.
AAGCAGGAACTGGAGGCCATAGGCAAGTGGCAAGCTAGGTGCCCAGGTACCTACTCAGTAATGCAGGAAGACTAAAGAAAACAGAGGAATAACGAAAATAGTACCTGAATCACAGTGTGAGATGTGAACGGGCAGCAGAAGGACATTTTTCAAACTATATCAATCAGTGCTTGGCCCATGCTCCAAACGAAGGAACAGAAAGTTACATCGGCAATCCATTGCCAATTAGGAGGCCGCAAATAAGAGTGACAATTAAGTCAACAAATGTTATACAATGGGAAGGTTCCAAGCCCCTTATTGTAAACAATACCCTCGCAGAGACAGCGCATGCACTGTCAGCAGGTGAGAACTAAAAACGCCTCAGAGAGTTCGACCTAATTATAATTTAAAAAATATTGTTGCTCTTTAATTTTATTGCAAAAATATTGTGATGTCCAGAATATCATAGGGCATAATATTGCAGATAAGAATGTTGTTTTTCTTTATTAAAGTATTTAATATTATTTTATTTATTATTGTTTTCATGTAGTGTTGGTATTTTTTTATTGGTTTATTAGGTTGAATATTATAAGTTACTGTTATTTAATTGGCAATTGTTTGTAAACATTTTTTACCATAGTGCACTGATTTTTTAGGGTTTTGTAATTTAGTTAGTTATATTTTATTTAATTTTTATTTTTAGATTTGTTGAGTTTTATGTATTTGTCGGGGAGTGTAGTGGGAAGTGTTTTGCTCTATCTCTCTTTATATATATATGTATTTTACAAATATATTTATGGGCTTTTTTAGTATCATCCAAATTTTGATATAGAAATTTAAAAAGTTTAATATGCCTTTTAACTTTGTTGAATTATTTATACTCTACCTTTTTATGTATTTAATATATATATACAGATTGGTTTTAGTATATACATAAATATTATATTAACATCTAATCCTTTATAAACAATTAAATGCAATAATATTATTTTTGCTGAATTTGCACAGTTTTCATGTAAGATAGCCGTGAAGTATTTTCTCTATGTCTGTCTAAATTTGATTTGCATGAGTGAGGCACCTGGCACTTTAAAAGAGTTTGTGTAACTCCTAAAGCGCGTCATGTGATCAAGGCCGAGTGAGGCCGAAACGCGTCATGGCGGTTGTGGTGAAGGACGATTAAAGTTTAATTTATGCACGAAGCCTGGGTTCGTCTCCGTTTGTTCCTGAGGAAAAGGAAGTAGTGGTGAACAGTGGAACAGGAATATTCTTACTGAGAAGGCTTCCTCGGTATTGGCGAAACCCCCTCCTTGTATTTGGGCTCAAATGACAAGAAGCTTCTTCCGGTTTCACTATCGGGATTTCCTCTGTATTCTCTCGCGAGAAAGTCAAGAGCCCCCGGATACCCAGTAAAGCTACCTACAGAGTGTGGACGAGGAAAAGAGTCGTAAGACCCGTCATCGGAACCGCGAGTGAAGGTAGGAAGTTTGGGACAATATCCGGTGGGGAGGTGTGCGCAAGACTAGCGGTGATATTTGATCCGAACCCGCTAGTGAATAACATCAAGTATCATATCGTCTGACTACCATGACCGCAGACGCGCTTAGGAGCCGCGAGGCAGCGGCGGAAGTTATGTTTGATGATGCCCCCAGCACTGAAGAACGGGTGCTGGTGCCTAGAGGCTCGTCACAAGGGGAAAACATTACGATCAGGGAAAAGTTAAAAAAATTGGAGAAATGCATGCGTATGGAACAAGCCAAATGGTGGGAGAACAAGTCATTGGGGCGATATCTAGAAGTTGGACGCATCCCTAGGGGGTTGCGCATTATGATCGCCCCAAGCTATGAGAACCCAGATCCCGCCATGCGGAGAGAGTGGGCTGATTGCAATCTCGAATCGTCGAGGCGCTTGGTTACCATCTTAGTCAAATACGCAGAAAGTGATAGGGCAAAGCTACAAGCCCAAATAGATGAACTAAATATGGAAATTGCAAAGACAGAAGTTACGCCCACAATAATTAAATACCGTGAGGATATGTTGGTCAGGCTGCAAAAAGAAGAAGAAATAATAAAAAAACGCAAAACGTATAAATTCCAGCGAGACAAACAGGACTACGAGCAAGGACAGGTATTTACCTTTGCAAAAAAATATGATATGCTGAAAACCTCTAAAGTCACACCCCAACATGCACAAACCAGCGGACAGGAAACAGCCATGTCTTCGACTTCAATGTCGGATCTGAGCTCGGCGCCTGAGAGTGAGGTGGAAACAGATCAAAGTGCCAGCACAGGGAGATTGGGGTTTCGCAAATTCTCGCTGGGGGAAGAAATGAACTGCTTAAGACAGGACAGAAAACAGACATTAAGACCCCGCAAACAGCAAAATCAATCCAACAAAAACGCAACAAGAAACGAGGAGAAAGGCGCAGATGCAACTGGAAGCGCAAGCAACACCAAAAAAGCGCCATACAAGAAAAAGTGGCAACGGAAGTAAAAAGTGCAAATAAAATGAATACAGTTGTTAATTTGTCTCCCATGGTCTTAACAAAAGCAGAAATCCAACTCCTAGAACTGGGTTTGTCCTACTGTCCGGAGAAAAGTTTTGATTATGCAAGAACACAAGTGGATGTATTTCAATTTATACGAAAATTAAAACTTAAAAAATATCATTTGTTGAACTGCAACAAACCAAGAACGGAATTAGTTACAGTTCAACGTCAACTACAAAGCCAGGAGCAGAGCAATCCCTTAACGGTGGCAGATGCAGAACTTTTGGCCAATCTAGAGGAGTTAATGCAACAAGGTACAGCCATTGATGAAGATGTAAGCAGCCCAAATGGTGGAATCTACTGTTCAGCACCAACTAATTTCAAACCTAGATCTACTTTTCAGCCATTAATGATTAAAGATTCATTGGACATATTTGGAGACTTAGTTACTAATGAAATAAAGATTCTTAAAACAAAAACGGCAAGGCAACATAAAAGATTTACCTACCATCAGATTGCATACAATAAACTAATGACTAAATTGCAAAACAATGAAGAGATCATCATAAGAAACTCTGACAAAGGAGGGAATATTTTAATCTGGTCTCGCAAAGACTATGGGGCCGATTCCGATCTCGGTCGGAGGCGCACCCAATACTATTCGGTCGGGAAAAAAGCCATGCGAAAGCCAGTTTCCCGACCGATCCGTACAGCACACCGAACGAGCAAGTACGATGCGCACAACAGCAAAAATTCCGGCCGAGCCGTACTCACCCAAACCAGGTCCTGTTCTCCGACCGAGGCGAATCCGGAAACGCCGAATCGAGTCGCACGGAAGGGAAAATGCAGCCCCGTCCGGCCGGACAAGTACGATGCGCTTTCCGTACGCGCCGAACCCGTCGCTATGCACGGCACGTCAAAGCATCCGGGAGGCGCACATAAGCTCCGAATCGCGCCACAACACGATCCACGGCTACGAGACGAACACAGCACCGACGAGGACGACGCGAAGCAACGAGGACGAAGCCAAGCGACGAGGACGAAGCCAAGCGACGAGGACGACGCGAAGCAACGAGAAGGACGAACGACACGAACCAACCATGAATCCCTTCGTCCCGATCATACCAATATTCTACATCTACTACCGGAACAGGCACGGACGCGTACGGCGCAGAAGGTAAGTCAGACACCAACCACAAAACACATACAACACGTACACGACACATCACACACATACACTGGGAATCTGAATATACTTACACCAGCAACAGCAGCACCATAGGGGCGGGATGCCCATCACCAATGCCACATATGCACACAGGGGCCTGAATGCGCGCCACCACCCCAACCCAGGGGGCTGGATGCCTACCACTACTACCACCCTCACCCAGGGGGGCAGGATGCCCACCACTACTACCACCCTTAGCCAGGGGGCAGGATGCCTACCACTACTACCACCCTCACCCACGGGGGCAGGATGCCTACCACTACTACCACCCTCACCCAGGGGGGCAGGATGCCCACCACTACTACCACCCTTAGCCAGGGGGCAGGATGCCTACCACTACTACCACCCTTAGCCAGGGTGGCAGGATGCCTACCACTACTACCACCCTTAGCCAGGGTGGCAGGATGCCTACCACTACTACCACCCTTAGCCAGGGGGCAGGATGCCTACCACTACTACCACCCTTAGCCAGGGTGGCAGGATGCCTACCACTACTACCACCCTTAGCCAGGGTGGCAGGATGCCTACCACTACTACCACCCTTAGCCAGGGGGCAGGATGCCTACCACTACTACCACCCTCACCCACGGGGGCAGGATGCCTACCACTACTACCACCCTCACCCAGGGGGGCAGGATGCCCACCACTACTACCACCCTTAGCCAGGGGGCTGGATGCCTACCACTACTACCACCCTTAGCCAGGGGGCAGGATGCCTACCACTACTACCACCCTCACCCAGGGGGCAGGATGCCCACCACTACTACCACCCTTAGCCAGGGGGCAGGATGCCTACCACTACTACCACCCTCACCCAGGGGGGCAGGATGCCCACCACTACTACCACCCTCACCCAGGGGGCAGGAAGCCTACCACTACTACCACCCTTAGCCAGGGGGCAGGATGCCTACCACTACTACCACCCTCACCCACGGGGGGCAGGATGCCTACCACTACTACCACCCTCACCCAGGGGGGCAGGATGCCCACCACTACTACCACCCTCACCCACGGGGGGCAGGATGCCTACCACTACTACCACCCTCACCCACGGGGGCAGGATGCCTACCACTACTACCACCCTCACCCAGGGGGGCAGGAAGCCTCACCACTACTACCACCCTTAGCCAGGGTGGCAGGATGCCTACCACTACTACCACCCTTAGCCAGGGTGGCAGGATGCCTACCACTACTACCACCCTTAGCCAGGGTGGCAGGATGCCTACCACTACTACCACCCTTAGCCAGGGGGCAGGATGCCTACCACTACTACCACCCTTAGCCAGGGTGGCAGGATGCCTACCACTACTACCACCCTTAGCCAGGGGGCAGGATGCCTACCACTACTACCACCCTCACCCACGGGGGCAGGATGCCTACCACTACTACCACCCTCACCCAGGGGGCAGGATGCCCACCACTACTACCACCCTCACCCACGGGGGGCAGGATGCCTACCACTACTACCACCCTCACCCACGGGGGGCAGGATGCCTACCACTACTACCACCCTAACCCAGGGGGGCAGGATGCCCACCACTACTACCACCCTCACCCAGGGGGCAGGATGCCTACCACTACTACCACCCTTAGCCAGGGGGGGCAGGATGCCTACCACTACTACCACCCTTAGCCAGGGTGGCAGGATGCCTACCACTACTACCACCCTTAGCCAGGGTGGCAGGATGCCTACCACTACTACCACCCTTAGCCAGGGTGGCAGGATGCCTACCACTACTACCACCCTTAGCCAGGGGGCAGGATGCCTACCACTACTACCACCCTTAGCCAGAGGGCAGGATGCCTACCACTACTACCACCCTTAGCCAGGGGGCAGGATGCCTACCACTACTACCACCCTCACCCATGGGGGCAGGATGCCCACCACTACTACCACCCTTAGCCAGGGGGCAGGATGCCCACCACTACTACCACCCTTAGCCAGGGGGCAGGATGCCTACCACTACTACCACCCTTAGCCAGGGGGCAGGATGCCTACCACTACTACCACCCTCACCCAGGGGGGCAGGATGCCCACCACTACTACCACCCTCACCCAGGGGGCAGGAAGCCTACCACTACTACCACCCTTAGCCAGGGGGCAGGATGCCTACCACTACTACCACCCTTAGCCAGGGTGGCAGGATGCCTACCACTACTACCACCCTTAGCCAGGGTGGCAGGATGCCTACCACTACTACCACCCTTAGCCAGGGTGGCAGGATGCCTACCACTACTACCACCCTTAGCCAGGGTGGCAGGATGCCTACCACTACTACCACCCTTAGCCAGGGGGGCAGGATGCCTACCACTACTACCACCCTTAGCCAGGGGGCAGGATGCCTACCACTACTACCACCCTCACCCAGGGGGCAGGATGCCCACCACTACTACCACCCTTAGCCAGGGGGCAGGATGCCCACCACTACTACCACCCTCACCCAGGGGGCAGGATGCCTACCACTACTACCACCCTTAGCCAGGGTGGCAGGATGCCTACCACTACTACCACCCTTAGCCAGGGGGCAGGATGCCTACCACTACTACCACCCTCACCCAGGGGGCAGGATGCCTACCACTACTACCACCCTTAGCCAGGGTGGCAGGATGCCTACCACTACTACCACCCTTAGCCAGGGTGGCAGGATGCCTACCACTACTACCACCCTTAGCCAGGGGGCAGGATGCCTACCACTACTACCACCCTCACCCACGGGGGGCAGGATGCCTACCACTACTACCACCCTCACCCAGGGGGGCAGGATGCCCACCACTACTACCACCCTCACCCACGGGGGCAGGATGCCTACCACTACTACCACCCTCACCCACGGGGGGCAGGATGCCTACCACTACTACCACCCTCACCCAGGGGGGCAGGATGCCCACCACTACTACCACCCTCACCCAGGGGGCAGGAAGCCTACCACTACTACCACCCTTAGCCAGGGGGCAGGATGCCTACCACTACTACCACCCTTAGCCAGGGTGGCAGGATGCCCTACCACTACTACCACCCTTAGCCAGGGTGGCAGGATGCCTACCACTACTACCACCCTTAGCCAGGGGGGCAGGATGCCTACCACTACTACCACCCTTAGCCAGGGTGGCAGGATGCCTACCACTACTACCACCCTTAGCCAGGGGGGCAGGATGCCTACCACTACTACCACCCTTAGCCAGGGGGGCAGGATGCCTACCACTACTACCACCCTCACCCACGGGGGCAGGATGCCTACCACTACTACCACCCTCACCCAGGGGGGCAGGATGCCCACCACTACTACCACCCTCACCCACGGGGGCAGGATGCCTACCACTACTACCACCCTCACCCACGGGGGCAGGATACCTACCACTACTACCACCCTCACCCAGGGGGCAGGATGCCCACCACTACTACCACCCTCACCCAGGGGGCAGGAAGCCTACCACTACTACCACCCTTAGCCAGGGGGGGCAGGATGCCTACCACTACTACCACCCTTAGCCAGGGTGGCAGGATGCCTACCACTACTGCCACCCTTAGCCAGGGTGGCAGGATGCCTACCACTACTACCACCCTTAGCCAGGGTGGCAGGATGCCTACCACTACTACCACCCTTAGCCAGGGGGGCAGGATGCCTACCACTACTACCACCCTTAGCCAGGGTGGCAGGATGCCTACCACTACTACCACCCTTAGCCAGGGTGGCAGGATGCCTACCACTACTACCACCCTTAGCCAGGGGGCAGGATGCCTACCACTACTACCACCCTTAGCCAGGGGGCAGGATGCCTACCACTACTACCACCCTCACCCAGGGGGGCAGGATGCCCACCACTACTACCACCCTTAGCCAGGGGGCAGGATGCCCACCACTACTACCACCCTTAGCCAGGGGGCAGGATGCCTACCACTACTACCACCCTTAGCCAGGGGGCAGGATGCCTACCACTACTACCACCCTCACCCAGGGGGGCAGGATGCCTACCACTACTACCACCCTCACCCAGGGGGGCAGGATGCCCACCACTACTACCACCCTTAGCCAGGGGGCAGGATGCCCACCACTACTACCACCCTCACCCAGGGGGCAGGATGCCCACCACTACTACCACCCTTAGCCAGGGTGGCAGGATGCCTACCACTACTACCACCCTTAGCCAGGGTGGCAGGATGCCTACCACTACTACCACCCTTAGCCAGGGGGGCAGGATGCCTACCACTACTACCACCCTCACCCACGGGGGGCAGGATGCCTACCACTACTACCACCCTCACCCAGGGGGGGCAGGATGCCCACCACTACTACCACCCTCACCCACGGGGGCAGGATGCCTACCACTACTACCACCCTCACCCACGGGGGCAGGATGCCTACCACTACTACCACCCTCACCCAGGGGGGCAGGATGCCCACCACTACTACCACCCTCACCCAGGGGGCAGGAAGCCTACCACTACTACCACCCTTAGCCAGGGGGGCAGGATGCCTACCACTACTACCACCCTTAGCCAGGGTGGCAGGATGCCTACCACTACTACCACCCTTAGCCAGGGTGGCAGGATGCCTACCACTACTACCACCCTTAGCCAGGGTGGCAGGATGCCTACCACTACTACCACCCTTAGCCAGGGGGGCAGGATGCCTACCACTACTACCACCCTTAGCCAGGGTGGCAGGATGCCTACCACTACTACCACCCTTAGCCAGGGTGGCAGGATGCCTACCACTACTACCACCCTTAGCCAGGGGGCAGGATGCCTACCACTACTACCACCCTTAGCCAGGGGGCAGGATGCCCACCACTACTACCACCCTTAGCCAGGGGGCAGGATGCCTACCACTACTACCACCCTTAGCCAGGGGGCAGGATGCCTACCACTACTACCACCCTCACCCAGGGGGGCAGGATGCCCACCACTACTACCACCCTTAGCCAGGGGGCAGGATGCCCACCACTACTACCACCCTTAGCCAGGGGGGCAGGATGCCTACCACTACTACCACCCTTAGCCAGGGGGCAGGATGCCTACCACTACTACCACCCTCACCCAGGGGGGCAGGATGCCCACCACTACTACCACCCTTAGCCAGGGGGGCAGGAAGCCTACCACTACTACCACCCTTAGCCAGGGGGCTGGATGCCTACCACTACTACCACCCCCACTCATAGGATGGACAATGCATGACACAACAAGCACACCACAACCTAGGGAATGCAAGATTAAGACATCCCCCCACCACCATGACAAGCGTGTGAGCAGGCTGTGTCAAATGCCTACAACACCGAACATGACTTTGAACATACAATGTGACCCCCTAGCACATGTGCCACACATATATGTGTGTGGCACCCACAATGCAAGCAGCCCATGACCATTGTGGCAATGGGGCCTAAACCCCCATCATCACAGTGACCAAAAGGCAAGTGTGGGGTCCATAGCTGAAGCACATTTTGACCATTGTGGCAATGGGGTCTAAACCCCCATCATCACAGTGACCAAAAGGCAAGTGTGGGGTCCATAGCTGAAGCACATTTTGACCATTGTGGCAATGGGGTCTAAACCCCCATCATCACAGTGACCAAAAGGTAAGTGTGGGGTCCATAGCTGAAGCACATTTTGACCATTGTGGCAATGGGGTCTACACCCTCATCATCACAGTGACCAAAAGGTAATTGTTGACAAAGAAAGAGCTGCAACTGCCAAACTGCATGGATCATTCCTGGTCACAGAACCAAAAACTCATCTGTGGCAAAGTAGTGTATGTGTCCCATTGCAACATAAATTGGGGGAGCCAAATACTGCAGTGCAAATGAAACATTCCTTTGGCCATGTGCAGACAAACAACACCCATGGGGGCTGACACCGTCAACAGTCATCAATGACACAATGACAGAAGTGACCATCAGAATGCAGAACCACATATTTGCACCAATGGGCACACAAATGCAGATACCCTGTGGAGACAGCAGATGTGAGGTGAACAGATACCATACCATGGCAGCAATGGGACACACAAACCATGATCACTGTGCTGACCGATGACCTAGGAGTCCCAGGGACAGCAGGGGAAACACACCAAACAACATACAGCCAATGGCACACCCAAGATATGCCAATGCAGTGGTGCAGATGCACAAACACAAACAGGCAGACCAACACTGTCATCATACACAGCAGGTGAGGGGTGGGGGTGCCAGTGTCCCCAGGCAACAACACAACACATGAGGAGAGCTGAATACCAATCATACAGATGTGCATACACTGCCACACTAAGGTAACTCATGGATCCAAATCCCCTATGTAGGCAAGCAGGCATTGACAGGTGAGAGGGAGCACAAAACACACATGTCACACAGGCACGTAGGAACAACAACTGACACAGCAAGTCACAGACACACCACAGCACCACCCCCAGGGCCCCCACAATGTGGTGACCCTGGGCTGAATAAAAATACCACTGTGATGACAAAGCTAAATGTCGATCACACTGTGAACCACAGTCAGGTGTCCTGAGCAACTAACTACCATCACACCTACACAAGCACAAATCAATCAGCATGGCCAGTAAGCCAAGGCCAACATGGAGGCAGGGGACTAGCCGGGCAACAACTCTCATCTGCACACACTCAAGACCACACCCCTCGACCTCCAACAATGTGCAGCAGTGAAGTACACATGCACTGGTGACATTGCACATGCACCCATGACTATTCCAGGGTGGTGGGTGGGAACCAAGGTGTAGAAACACATCACACATGGACACTCAACAAGACTCCTGAATGTCTGACACACTGCACACTACGCTGTACATGGACATGACGGCAATACCACACCGACCAATGGGATCCCAGCCACAGTCACACACCAATGAAGAAGCCAAGGTCACCCACAAAGAACACACATAGACAACAACCAACATTGCAGCCCGGACCCTAAGGAGTGCCAGCAGTCACACACACAACGTGTCACAATCACTGAAAGATAACACAAACTGGAAATCACATGACAGGGGCAAACAACAAGTGCCAAAGGGAAACCTGACTGTGACCCATCTGCGTCTGCACACAAACTCTGCCCTGACAGCAAACACACCTATGGGTGACACCCTGATGACCAGTAATGTGCCATGCACCCACATCACAGAGAACACAGGGAGAAGACTTTGGGGGAACATAGCTCAAGTCAGCAAGCATCACAAACAGGTACAACACTAGGGATCACAGCATGCGCAGATGAATGGAAGTGAACACACAGACATGCACATACAACACACACCTTGGGCGCAGGCAATGTCACACGTGTACACACTGCCATGAGGGGACTCCACTCCTGTGTGAGGAAAGCTGTGCCATATGTTGCCTCAGTAGGGCCCCATCATGTCAGCTGAGCACTTGGTCACACAATCAACAATTAGCACCAAATGAGGGCTCCCATCACATCAGCCTGGTCATGGATGTGCCAACGGAATCATCAGCACAGATCCAACACACTTGTATAGCAATGTTGCACTGACTACACGGATGAGTCCCTCCCCATTGATGCCCAAACCTGCATGTCCACTGGAGATGGCAACACGGTCAGGGAAGTAGACAAATGCAACGATGGCAGGCACAACAGATGTGCAGGGGTGGAAGCCACAGATATGAAATTGCCAATGTAAGTAGGAAACCCATTGCCAAATACTGAACACATGACACCCTCAGATGCTGCTATTGATGACATGGATACACCACATGATAGGACACATTCCCCCTGGACCACATGGGTTCCTGCACAGTAACACTTCATAATCATGAGACCAGATATCACCATCACTGCAGCAAGGGCATGGTTAGCTGCACCAACAACATGTACATCTGAAGCATGAGCACTAGAGAAAAGAAAGTTGCTTTATTCAGCATATGTGTTGGCTGATAACGACGTCCAGAAGAAATTAGAGCAAAGGCCAATGGCCAGTCCATTGTCAAAGTTCAAACAGGGTGACACTGGCAGATGTCACCCTACGCATGCCTGCACAATACCAGGGACAATCCACTAGGAGGGGCAACCGGGGGGCAGGCCAGGCACCGCAGGGACAGGATCAGGGCTCACCAGGGGAGTCAGGGAAGGGGTGGTGGGTGCTGGAGAGCCACTGACAACTGCAGTGGAGGTGTCTGACATGGTGTGTGCCGGCACAACTGGGGGCATGACACAGATGTCGTGGGTGCCGGCACAACTGCAGTGGACCCTGCAGATGGGGTGGACAGGTCCGCCACTGCAGTGCCCAAGTCAGACAGGGCGGTAGTGGACTCCACTGCAGTGCCTACCTCCAGGGGAGGAGAATGGGGAACAGGCAAGGTGGGTTGGACAGAGGGGAGGACACCCTCACCACATCAGTGGCACAGACAAGCGCAGCGGGGGGTGTGGTGCTGGGAGAGCAAGTGGCAGGGGGAGAAGGCCGGAGCATCTTGGGGATGGTATATCTGTGGGTGGGGGAACCTGGGGCAGGGTGTGGTGGGGGCACCTGTGCAGTGGGGGCCTGAGGGATGGAGGACGGAGACCTTGTGCCTGAGCTGCAGGGCGGTGGCGGGGTCTTGGTCTTAGCACTCCGGGGGACTTGCGGGTGGGGGCCTCAGTCCGTCTGCGCCTGGGGGAGGGTGTCCGGGGGCGAGGGGCACTCTGCTCCGTGTGGGTGGGCTTCCTCTTCCCCCGGGATGCTGGAGCAGCTTCATCGGTGGGGAAGAGGCCGAGGTCACAGAGGAAGAGCTGCTGTGACTTTGGGGTTGCAGGTGAGGCAAGGGAGGGTGCTTTGGAGGGAGAGGGAACTGAGGACTGCGCAGTGCATGTGGATGCGTGTGTGTGTTCCAGGGCCCCATCCCCTGTGAGTCTGGCTTCAGTCCCCTGAATGTGCGTGCGTGAGCGTTTTGTCATTGGCGTGTGTGTCAGTGTGCTGGATGTGTGTGTGCTGGTGTGTGCCTGTGCCGGTGTGTGTGTGCCTGGGATGGGTAAGGTGCTGGGGAGTGTGGATGGAGCAGAGGCAGGAGGGGTGAGGGACCGTTTGAGGAGGGACACTGCTGCCGTCAGGGAGGAGTCCATGGACCTATTGCCCCTCTGTAGGTCAGACATGCCCGATGAGATGCCCTCCATGAACGACACCAGCTGAGTCAACAGCGCGGTGTGCGCATGGAGGACACTCAGCATGGCTGTCTGCCCTACATGGAGCTGGCGAAGGAGGTACACAGACTCCTCACTCAGGGCAGCAGGGGACACAGGGGCAGGGGTGCGGTGCCTGGCCCAAAGGAGACACGCTCCCGGACATGGGAGCCTCCACGGACCTGGGGAATGGGAGCCGATGGGAGGGCGGTGGTGGTGCTGGTGGTGGCGGGGACAGCAACACTAGCTGGGGTGTGGTGGCTGCTGACACCCGCCTCCACAAGGGAGTCATCCTCCGAGTTGCTCTGGTCCTCAGCTGAGGTGGATGCTGCTGAGGACTCCTCGGTGTGGCTCCCCTCGCCCTCCGTGCCACTGGGTCCCTCCGACCACTCCTCGGCTGCTGACCCAGTCTGGCTCTCCGGCTCCTCCTGGTCCGTGGAGCTGTCCCCTTCCGTGGCCGTGGATGTATCTGCAAACAATGGGGAAACAGACAGACATCAGTCACCTGCACCAAACGCACACACCACTGTGAGCACAGCACATTACAGAGCAAGCCCTGGCATCATTAGTTGTACATTGCTAAAAGTGCCCTAATTGAACAGGAGAAGTCAATTGTCAGTCTGATGCCAAGCATGGCACTCACATCCCACATGGCCTTGCACCCATCTGTCTGGTGTCTGTTGGATTGCAACACCCCAGTGTTGACACATGCACCAAGTACACAGTAGTTGGACAGTGCAGAGGACACGGTGTGGACACATCACAGCTCTTGCCACTGAGTCAGTACAGGTTTACGGATGTAAGGGATGCCCAGAGTCAAATAGGAAATGCATGTGATGCATACCAGCGACAGACACCATGATGCACCCATGTCCTGATAGCCAGCGCCACTATGGTGTGCATGTAGCACATGTCACTCCCCTGCAGGATCACCAATCAGTAGACACATGCCATGGCGGAGGCATGACTGCAAAGTCATACATCACTGTCTCAGTGATGTATGACTTTGCAGCCAGACAACAACACTCTGCACTGTGTCACAATAGTAGGTCATGGGGAATGCAAGTCCTGGAGCTGCACAAGTGCACATGTACATCCCCCCACAACACATCATCTTAACCCTCATCTGTCCAGGTCATACCTATTGGACATATGGGAGACCTGTGACACTACCCTCTGAACCTGAGCCCCTCACACTCTGCTGTGCATGGGGAACAGCTGCCTGAACTTCACATTTACATGCCCCAGTCTGCATGGGCAGCTGATCAGACACCTATGTGTCACACAAGTATCGTCTCCTATGGTCACATCTCCAGTGGCATGCTGAGCCCCTACCAAGAAACTCCACAGCAGTCCTGGCGACTAATCCACAGCACACTGACACAGAGGCAGACACCTGAGGGGTCAAATCACTGTGCACAATGTGTCCTCTGATACACGGGAGTGGGAGTACAGAGTGTATTGTATGGCCTGGAGTAGGCATGACTGTCCAGCCCCACATGAATGAGGGATGAGCCCTGGACTGTAGGCAGCTGGCTAAGTATGTGTGACACACGTCATATACATACTCCTGGGGCCCAAACATTGTTCCCACCCGCAGCATGGGTGTGTGCCAGGTACCCCAGCCACATGTGGTGGATCAGCTCAGCAATTGGACCACAGATCAAAGTAACACGCTGAATACATGTCAGAATACAGGCATTGTGTAAGCAATGGACCCACCCATGATGCCCACCACAGAGTCAGGGAAACAGATGCTGTCTCCCACCTTGAGTCAAGCAAACTGCAAGGACACAGTCCTAAGTGACAGAATTCCCTGCATGTAAGGGCCACACCTGGGTATCAGATGAGGAGTGGGCAGTGCACAATAGAGGGACATGGCTCCTGGACAACATGACTGCTGTACTGTGGCAGTTCAACCTGGCCCGAGGAGGGCACATAGCATGTTAGACAGAGTACACAGTGCAGTCTTTGACTCACCCCCTCCTTGCTGCTCTCTGGCCTTCAGCTGCCCATCCAGGTCTGGAAAGACCACCGCCAGGATCCTGAGCATGTGGGGGTCAGGGTCCGTGTTCCGCCCCTCCTGCGAGGAGGCGACAGCTTCAGCTGGACCCGTGCAATCCTCCGGGTCCAGCCCCGAAGGTCCTGCCACCTCTTTTGGCAGTTGCGGATCCGGCGCTTGTAGACCCCCACGGACCGGACAGCCCGGACGATGTCCTTCCAGATCTCATGCTTCCGATGGGCAGAAGCCTGTCAGGATGACAAAGTGATAAGGCCATTACTACACATGCAACATATCCGTGCATGACACAGTTGCATATACATGTCGCAATCACAGGGGCACATGGTGTACCCAGGCAGTGCACGGCTGCCCATGGACAGTTTTCCAGAAGTCACTACATGGTATCATTGCATGGGGAGTAAAACCCTGTTCAGAAGCACTGTCACTGCACCATACCTGTCCAGTGCAAGTCACTACACACTATGGGGGGTGACAACTACTCAGTGAGCCTGCTAGCCAGTGGTGTGCTGACTCTCAGCCTTGCTAGTCAGACAAAATGCACATTCAGAAAGGCAGTGCACAGAACACTCACCTGCTCCCCTGGTGTCCCATACAGCTTGCTGTACTGTGGAAGTAGGCTGTCCAGCAGGGCCTGGTTCTCTTCAAGGCTGAAGGCTGGGGCTCTCTCCACAGTACGTGCCATTGCAGGGTCCAGAGGGGCAGAGACAGCAGCAGTGCAGTGGCAGATGTCGTCCTGGAGCATGTAGTGCAGGCAAGTGGGCTCTCAGGGGAACATGCAGCAATATATATGTGCTGGAGAGGCAGATACTGTCCCTTGTGTCCAAAGTGATAGGTCCAAGTCGTTTGCATCTTCTGAATCTGGCCAATCCATGGAATAGCAGCACCAAAACACGCCCACAGCATCCTTCAAAATTTCAACTTCATGACATACATGATTTTGCAACATTGTTGTGGGTGACCAACTGATTTTCCAGCAACCGACTCGTTCGAATATTCGAAAACGCGTCCGTTGCCAGGCAAGCCCATTGTCAATGGGTGCGCACCGATCGGTCCATTGAGGTACAACGCGCACAGGGGTACAACGCGTACCCGCACACATTGAATGCAATGGGCCGGCCGGAGGCACCGATCGGTCCATTGCAGTACAACGCGCACAGGGGTACAACGCGTGCCCGCACACATTGAATGCAATGGGCCGGCCGGAGGCACCGATCGGTCCATTGCAGTACAACGCGCACAGGGGTACAACGCGTACCCGCACACATTGAAAGCAATGGGCCGGCCGGAGGCACCGATCGGTCCATTGCTGTTCAACGCGCACAGGGGTACAACGCGTACCCGCACACATTGAATGCAATGGGCCGGCCGGAGGCACCGATCGGTCCATTGCTGTTCAACGCGCACAGGGGTACAACGCGTACCCGCACACATTGAATGCAATGGGCCGGCCGGAGGCACCGATCGGTCCATTGCTGTTCAACGCGCACAGGGGTACAACGCGTACCCGCACACATTGAATGCAATGGGCCGGCCGGAGGCACCGATCGGTCCATTGCAGTACAACGCGCACAGGGTACAACGCGTACCCGCACACATTGAATGCAATGGGCCGGCCGGAGGCACCGATCGGTCCATTGCAGTACAACGCGCACAGGGGTACAACGCGTACCCGCACACATTGAATGCAATGGGCCGGCCGGAGGCACCGATCGGTCCATTGCAGTACAACGCGCACAGGGGTACAACGCGTACCCGCACACATTGAAAGCAATGGGCCGGCCGGAGGCACCGATCGGTCCATTGCAGTACAACGCGCACAGGGGTACAACGCGTGCCCGCACACATTGAATGCAATGGGCCGGCCGGAGGCACCGATCGGTCCATTGCAGTACAACGCGCACAGGGGTACAACGCGTACCCGCACACATTGAATGCAATGGGCCGGCCGGAGGCACCGATCGGTCCATTGCAGTACAACGCGCACAGGGGTACAACGCGTACCCGCACACATTGAATGCAATGGGCCGGCCGGAGGCACCGATCGGTCCATTGCTGTTCAACGCATCACTGTACATGTGACTGGCATATGTCAGCATGCCTATCTCAGATGGACATATGCCAGCCACAGATAGCTCCCAGGGAGTGAGGGGCACACCTACATCACGACAGCCTGTCCAAACCTTATCATAAGGCATGTAAGGCTGCATTTCCTATTGTGTGTATGTTGGTGTACATGTTGTCCTGTGGGTGTCACCTGGGGGCAGCCACCCCCAGGCTGTGCACGTGTTAATGGGGACAGGATCCTGGGTGTTACGTGTACGTGACCACTGTGATGTGCAACTGTTCATATCTGTGCATGTGCCATGGTCACATTTCACAGTGGTGTTTGTGTATGTCATGTCACATACCCCGTGAGTCCCATGTGGGACGGTATGTTTGAGCCAGGGTGTCCCAGTGGCACAATAGTGATGGCCCTCCACAGTCTTTGTGCATGTAGTGTTTACAATGTCTCTGATTTCATGTGCACAATGGGAGACAGTCTCCACATCCACGTTGTGTGTGCATGGACTCTGATGTTGTGCGTGTGTGTCACAGACGTCCATGGCTCTCCTGCCATGGCAAGTGTGGCCACTACCTGTGGGGGTCATGTTTGTTTTGTTGTGGTGTACATATGATACTCCAGGTGATGCCAGTGTCCATGTGGCATTACAGGGTCCCTGGGAATGTGCCTGTCGTTGAGCTGTGGTGCCTGGGGCACATCTGTCCTCACATGTCACTGGGGGGTGACTGTGACACAGCATCATGATATCCAATGGGCCAACCTGGGACAAATTGATGCCACCTGTAGGACCGTGTTGACAGATGTTGGCCATGTATGTACCATACATGTCGTTCCGGTACTGCACACTTCATGTAGTTGTGCCTCATGATGATGTATGTTGGGATCTTGAGTGTGTTCAATGCCGCATATGTGGGGTGACTGACGATCTTGCTTACTTCTCCTCTGCACTGCAGGGCTCCTGCTGTCCATCGGCCATTCCCAGACCTGGCAACGATGGTGGAACGGGACAGCATCCGACGGTACCGCTTCACCAGGCAGCTGATTGAGGATTTGGCAGTGCAGTTGTCCCCACATTTGCAGCCTGGCCGGCCGTATCCTACAGCGCTGACCCCCAAGGTGAAGGTGATGGCAGCCCTACACTTCTTTGCCACCGGTACCTTCCAACATACTGTGGCGTCTGCTGGTGGGATGTCACAGACCATGTTCAGCCGTGTGCTCCGCGATTTCTTGGCGGCAATGTTGCTCTTCCTGAACCGGTACATCTATTTCCCTAGACTGCGACGACTCACTGACGTGAAGAGTGACTTTTATGCCCTGGGGAGGATGCCGCATGTCATTGGCTCCATTGATGGGACACATGTGGCTTTGGTACCACCACAGGCCCAGGAGCAGGCCTACAGGAACCGCAAGCACTACCACTCGGTCAATGCACTGGTGGTGTGTCTTGCAGACATGACCATCACACACGTGTGTGCCCGTTTCCCTGGTTCAGCACACGATGCCTTTGTGATGAGGAGTAGTCGCATCCCCAGGTTGATGGCACAGATGCAGAACCAGCGTGCCTGGCTTGTCGGTGTGTACTGACTTTGTGCCATTGTGTGTGATCTGATCTGTAGTATTCCGCCCACTTTTCCAAGTCAGCTGATGTGCACTTGTCTGTCCGTAGGTGACTCGGGATACCCCAACATGCCGTGGTTGCTGACACCCCTCAGGAACCCTGTGACACCTGCCCAGATGCGCTACAATGAGGCACATGGTCGGACCAGGAGAGTGATTGAGCGGACCTTTGGTCTCCTGAAGAGCCGCTTCCGCTGCCTGGACAAGACCGGAGGGTCCCTCCCATATGCCCCTGCGAAAGTGTGCAAGATTATCATCGTCTGCTGCATGCTCCACAACCTGGCAGTGCGGAAGGAGTTGCCTCTCATCCAGGATGACGATGACCAACATCCGCCACCTGTGGAGGATCCTGGCCTGGACCACGATGCCAGTGACGATGATGATGATGATGGTGATGGTGATGTCCGCACACAGCTCATCACCAACTTCTTTAGCTGAATGTGAGTATCCTGAGGTGTCATGTCAATGATGTGAGTTGGCATGATGTGTGGGTGGTGCTCTGGTGCTGTTGGAGTGTGTCCATGGGCTACTTGACTGGATGTGTGTTGCGATGTGTGCTTACAGGTGGGCTGTACTCCCCAACAGTGTTCACATGCTAACTTGGTTCTGGGTGGGTATCTTGTAACATGTATTGTGCATGAGTTTTGCTGTTCTGTCCTGTACTCCATTGCTTTTGACTGTGTGTCATTTCTGTCCTTCACAGGGTACTTTCAGATTCGTTTGGTCAACTGTGTCCACCGACGACGTGATTGCACATCCAGGCTGGTAGCTGTTGTGTCCCTACAGGTGATGTGCGCCACACCCATGGACTTCCTTCTGTCTACAGTTGTTGACTGTATGCCCGCTACCAGGTGGGGTTACCTTGCATCTGTAGTGGTTACGGCATGTTGCTACTGTGTAATAAACCTGTGCTTCACTTAGTGATGTGCGTTGTCTGTGGTCACACATTTGACTGCCATTTGCTTACTGCACCTGTGGGCTACTTGACTACAACTGGGAATGGGTGTGGTGTCTGTGCATTGCACCGTCTTCCCTGGCAACATCAGTGTAGGCAATGAGTCAGATGGCCTAGGTGTGTATGTGTTGTGTAGCCCTGGTGGTGTGTCTCCCTCATATGTGTCACGTTGCCTGTACTCACATGCCTGTGTTGTCCTTGCTGTTGCAGTTCGCATACACAGTGTAATTTTGTAGTTCATCATCCCCATAACAGCACCCACGTTGGAATCACGACAGAGGCAAGTATGGTGTATTATTGTGTTTATTGTGATACATCTGTGATAATAGTGCATAGGATGGATTGTGCTGTACATGAATCTTGCAATCCCAAGTTCCTAGATGAATAGAAAGTCCAGGTAGACAGGATCCCCAGTATCGGGGCCACAGTTGTCTGACACATTGTTCCAACTTGTACTCCCCATGCAATGTGTGGGAGTAGTGTTGCCATCAACAGGGTGAACAGTCTGTGCACAAAGGCGAAAATCCAGAACAGGTTCAGGCTTCCTGGGAGTTGCGCTTGGCCATCAGCCTCTCACTTTCCCTCCTCGGACGACCCCTCTTCTTGGGGGGGCCCTCAAGTGCAGGCTGCTGCGGTGCAGGGTACTCTCCGCCAGAGTCCTCCTCCCTCCCTGTGGCAGTTGCAGTTTGTTCTGTACCAGATGTTGTTGGCACACAGGGAGGTGTGGACTGGTTGCTGTTCATCTGGCGGAGGCATTGTAAAATGTCCCTGTGCACCGCCGTCATCTCATGTAGTACATCCCACTTGGACTCCACGCGGGTCATGTGGGAGTCCACACGTGACATGTGTGACTCCACGTGGGACATGTGGGAGTCCAAGCGGGCATGATGGGCAGCCTGCTGCTGTTTGATGTCTCTGAGGAGCCCCACTACCTGGCTGAGCTCTCCGGTGCTGGACTGGTACGCATCAGCTATGCGTACCAGTTGTGGGTCTTCATGCACACCAGCAACGTCTGCAAGCAGCGACCTCTGTCTCCCACCCCTCCCACCACCCCTGCTGACATGTGCAGTGTGTGCAGTTGCACGCACAGATAACCCTGGTCCACCTTGGGGTTGGTGGTGGTGGTGGTGTCCATGGCCCCAGGTTGGTCCAGGGTCACTGCGCTGGTGTTGTTCCTTATTCTGTCCATGTCGGCAGGGATGGTATTCGTGGTGACAGTCGTTGGAGGGGTGGGTGCAGGGGGTGCAGCTGGTGGACCTGCTGGTGCTGCAGCTGGTGGTCCTGCTGGTGCAGCATGTTGGCTTGCACCGGATGTGCCAGGTTGTTCTTCATCGTCCGAGGAGGACAGAGGCTGTACGACGCCAGTGAGCTCGGCATCCTCTTGAGCCTGGGACTGGGACTCCTCAGCGTCTGCTGCTGTGTCCCTATCATCACCTGTTTTTGGGAGACACAAACAATGTATGTCATGTTTCTGCAGGCATCAGTGGTTGACACACCTGACAGTTGTGACTGTGCCTCGGGGTGCGGGCCTGTACATTGTATTGTCCTAAGTCGTCACAGTCAGGGGTTGATATTGGTGTGGCACATTGTCCTGCATTATTTGGGCATTTCTATGTATTCTCTGGGGTGTGAACATGGTCTGCATTGATTGTGTTTGGTTGACAGCCAGACCTCCTTCCCACCCACCCACCCACCCAGTCAGTTATCCCACCATGGAACGTGCTTGCATTGCAGGGAGTGTAAGTTGTCTCTCAGGATGTCAGTCAGTGGTGTCCTGCTGTTTGTTGGTGCACAGTTGGCAGCAGGGCCTTGTGCTCCCCACAGCAGTAGCCAGTGTCAGCCATCTTGTGAGTCCTTCTCCACTCCCTGTGATGTGAGCATGGTTCAGGGTGGTGTTGATGGGCCAGTTGTGAGGCTGAGCAATGTCTGTGACTACGACTCCCATCATGCTATTGCCTCCACCCCCCTTCCCAGCATGCCCATGCTTCCTTCCTTTTGACTCTGCTTCCCTGTGGGGTGGGCTGGCTGTGCTGACAGGATGGCTGGGAGTGTTGTCCTGGCAGTTGTTTGGCTAAGAGTCCCAAGAGTGTCCCTGTGCTTCACACAACATAACCCAGGGTGGTGGTGCTTTGTGGGATCTTGTGTTAGGATGGAGGGCATTGCATTCTACCAGGTGGGTACTGTGGAGTTTGTGTTGGGGGGGTGTGAGGGGAGGTGCTGGTGACTATGGTCAGTGCTGCAAGTCCCCCTTCCCACCCAGCCAGCCAGATATCCCACCATGGAACGTGCTTGCATTGCAGGGAGTGTAAGTTGTCTCTCAGGATGTCAGTCAGTGGTGTCCTGCTGTTTGTTGGTGCACAGTTGCCAGCAGGGCCTTGTGCTCCCCACAGCAGTAGCCAGTGTCAGCCATCTTGTGAGTCCTTCTCCACTCCCTGTGATGTGAGCATGGTTCAGGGTGGTGTTGATGGGCCAGTTGTGAGGCTGAGCAATGTCTGTGACTACGACTCCCATCATGCTATTGCCTCCACCCCCTTCCCAGCATGCCCATGCTTCCTTCCTTTTGACTCTGCTTCCCTGTGGGGTGGGCTGGCTGTGCTGACAGGATGGCTGGGAGTGTTGTCCTGGCAGTTGTTTGGCTAAGAGTCCCAAGAGTGTCCCTGTGCTTCACACAACATAACCCAGGGTGGTGGTGCTTTGTGGGATCTTGTGTTAGGATGGAGGGCATTGCATTCTACCAGGTGGGTACTGTGGAGTTTGTGTTGGGGGGGGTGTGAGGGGAGGTGCTGGTGACTATGGTCAGTGCTGCAAGTCCCCCTTCCCACCCAGCCAGCCAGATATCCCACCATGGAACGTGCTTGCATTGCAGGGAGTGTAAGTTGTCTCTCAGGATGTCAGTCAGTGGTGTCCTGCTGTTTGTTGGTGCACAGTTGCCAGCAGGGCCTTGTGCTCCCCACAGCAGTAGCCAGTGTCAGCCATCTTGTGAGTCCTTCTCCACTCCCTGTGATGTGAGCATGGTTCAGGGTGGTGTTGATGGGCCAGTTGTGAGGCTGAGCAATGTCTGTGACTACGACTCCCATCATGCTATTGCCTCCACCCCCTTCCCAGCATGCCCATGCTTCCTTCCTTTTGACTCTGCTTCCCTGTGGGGTGGGCTGGCTGTGCTGACAGGATGGCTGGGAGTGTTGTCCTGGCAGTTGTTTGGCTAAGAGTCCCAAGAGTGTCCCTGTGCTTCACACAACATAACCCAGGGTGGTGGTGCTTTGTGGGATCTTGTGTTAGGATGGAGGGCATTGCATTCTACCAGGTGGGTACTGTGGAGTTTGTGTTGGGGGGGTGTGAGGGGAGGTGCTGGTGACTATGGTCAGTGCTGCAAGTCCCCCTTCCCACCCAGCCAGCCAGATATCCCACCATGGAACGTGCTTGCATTGCAGGGAGTGTAAGTTGTCTCTCAGGATGTCAGTCAGTGGTGTCCTGCTGTTTGTTGGTGCACAGTTGCCAGCAGGGCCTTGTGCTCCCCACAGCAGTAGCCAGTGTCAGCCATCTTGTGAGTCCTTCTCCACTCCCTGTGATGTGAGCATGGTTCAGGGTGGTGTTGATGGGCCAGTTGTGAGGCTGAGCAATGTCTGTGACTACGACTCCCATCATGCTATTGCCTCCACCCCCTTCCCAGCATGCCCATGCTTCCTTCCTTTTGACTCTGCTTCCCTGTGGGGTGGGCTGGCTGTGCTGACAGGATGGCTGGGAGTGTTGTCCTGGCAGTTGTTTGGCTAAGAGTCCCAAGAGTGTCCCTGTGCTTCACACAACATAACCCAGGGTGGTGGTGCTTTGTGGGATCTTGTGTTAGGATGGAGGGCATTGCATTCTACCAGGTGGGTACTGTGGAGTTTGTGTTGGGGGGGTGTGAGGGGAGGTGCTGGTGACTATGGTCAGTGCTGCAAGTCCCCCTTCCCACCCAGCCAGCCAGATATCCCACCATGGAACGTGCTTGCATTGCAGGGAGTGTAAGTTGTCTCTCAGGATGTCAGTCAGTGGTGTCCTGCTGTTTGTTGGTGCACAGTTGCCAGCAGGGCCTTGTGCTCCCCACAGCAGTAGCCAGTGTCAGCCATCTTGTGAGTCCTTCTCCACTCCCTGTGATGTGAGCATGGTTCAGGGTGGTGTTGATGGGCCAGTTGTGAGGCTGAGCAATGTCTGTGACTACGACTCCCATCATGCTATTGCCTCCACCCCCTTCCCAGCATGCCCATTCTTCCTTCCTTTTGACTCTGCTTCCCTGTGGGGTGGGCTGGCTGTGCTGACAGGATGGCTGGGAGTGTTGTCCTGGCAGTTGTTTGGCTAAGAGTCCCAAGAGTGTCCCTGTGCTTCACACAACATAACCCAGGGTGGTGGTGCTTTGTGGGATCTTGTGTTAGGATGGAGGGCATTGCATTCTACCAGGTGGGTACTGTGGAGTTTGTGTTGGGGGGGTGTGAGGGGAGGTGCTGGTGACTATGGTCAGTGCTGCAAGTCCCCCTTCCCACCCAGCCAGCCAGATATCCCACCATGGAACGTGCTTGCATTGCAGGGAGTGTAAGTTGTCTCTCAGGATGTCAGTCAGTGGTGTCCTGCTGTTTGTTGGTGCACAGTTGCCAGCAGGGCCTTGTGCTCCCCACAGCAGTAGCCAGTGTCAGCCATCTTGTGAGTCCTTCTCCACTCCCTGTGATGTGCGCATGGTTCATGGTGGTGTTGATGGGACAGTTGTGGGGGGGCAATATGTGTGACTGCGACTCCCATGATGCTATTGGCTACACTGACTTGGCCAGCATACACAGAATTCCTTCCTTTGAGTGGTCTTCACTGTGTGTTGGTGTTGTTGTGGTGGCTACATGTGTGGATGTGTGTGTTAGTTCTATTTGTGCCACTGCCTAGCTGTAGTTGTGGTTGTGTTTGTACATGTGTTGGCACAGTTGGATGTGACTTTTGGGATGGCATGTGTTGTGTTTATCTGACTGACATACACATTTTGGGATGATTCTGTTCTAGTTGCTGTGTAATTGCTATGAGTGCATGGTTTGACTCTCCCCTTGACAGTGATGTGTGTGTTTTGTGGCAGTATATTGTGTACATTTGTTGTGTACTCACCAGGCTCTGGGATGTCCTCTAGTCCATATATGCTCACTGGCGGTAGGATGGCCCGCACCTTCTCCTCCCAGGGCCTGAGGTATATTGGCTTGGCAGGAGGGCCACTGCCGGTGTGTTGGCTGTTGATGTAGTCTTGCTTCAGCAGTTTCCGTACCCTCCTGCGCACGTCATACCACCTGTTCTGGATGTCGGTCTTTGTGCGCCGACATGGTGATTGGGCGTTCACCCTGTTGATGATCCTCTCCCACATCTTGGTTTTCTGTGACATGGGGGTCTGTTGGACCAATGTGCCAAACAGCTGTGGCTCTACCCTGAGGATCTCGTCTACCAGGACTTCCAATTCACAATCTAGGAACTTGTGATTCTTCTTGGGGGGCATGGTGATGGGTGGTGATGGTGGGTGATGTGTGTGTTGGTGTGCAGGTGAGGGTGTGTGGGTGTGTGTTGTGCTGGGTGTATGTGAGGTAGGTATTTGTTGGTGTGCTGATGGTGTGTGGCTTGTGTGAGGGATGAGCTGTGGGTGTGTGGTTGCTTTCTCTTGGGTGCTGGCAGTGGAATGGCATTTGCAAAGGCTCATGGTAGTGATTTGTGTCCTTTATATAGGTGGAGTTGTGGGTGTGTCTTTGTTCTCTGTCCCCACCCCTCCAGTATTTATTGGCTTGGTAATTGCTTGTTTGGCCTTTTTTGGTTGATTTTTCCTTTGTGCTGTTTGTGTATGTTGGAAACGTTCTTGTGACCGAGTCGGACCCTGCATTGGTCTCGTACGGTGTTTTCCGTTTCGTTCACGCTGTGTTTGTGCAGTTTTGTATGCTGCGTACGCGTCGGTCGCGGTGTATTGTGTTGCTTCGGCTCGGTTTTGTATGCGTGTCGGTCGTACGGCTTGTCCTCCGTCCGACTCGGTCGTGTTTTTCGCGCCTTGCATCGTACTTTGCGGGTTGGAGTTGGCGGGTACGATTCGGTCGGATTTGTTCCGGGTGCGTGTCGGTCGGTTGGATTCGCGTGTTTTTCCGGCCGGATTGCTATTTTCCGAGCGGCTCGGTCGGTCGGCTTGGTTTCCTGACGTGTCGGTCGGATTTATCGCGGCTTGCATCGTACTTGGCGTGTCGGACGCCACTGGTACGTGTCGGTCGGTAATTTTTCCGGCTCCGAGTCGGTCGGTGCTTTTTCCGGCCCGAATCGGAATCGACCTCTATATGCGAGAAGCACTCCTACAACTGGAAGACAACAATTGCTATAGAAAATGCAACATGCAAATAGTACGCAATTCATGGTATGAATACTATTCAAAATTAAATGCATGGCGCAGTGCGGGACTAATAAGTATGGATGAACTGAAATTTCTAAAGAATGAATTTCCGGTTATGCCGGTAATTTACTTTATTCCCAAACTGCATAAGAATGCTACATCCCCTCCAGGAAGACCTATAATTTCAGCTATAGGCGGGTTGATGGAGAATACATCAAAATATATAGACTTTTTCTACAAGATTATGTAAAACAGTTACCTTCCTTTGTGCAGGACTCTGGTGATTTTCTGAGACAGTTGAATGATTTTAAATGGGACTCAAGCTATTTACTTATGTGTCTGGATGTAACATCGCTTATACACAAGCATCCATCATCAGGATGGGATGCGAGCAATTGAATTTTATTTAAATTCTAGACCTCTACATTTGGCACATCATAGCAAAATGCTTAGTATGATGATCTTATATTGTCTAAATAACAACTATTTTCTGTTTGCCAACCAGGTATATCAACAAATAAGGGAGTAGCTATGGGAGCATGTTTCTCCCCTAGCTACTCCTGCCTTCATATGGGCTGGTGGGAGGAAATGATATTAAACAGAGATCACAAAACAGATGTAGACAATCATGTCAGGATTTGGCTACGCTATATAGACGATTTATTCATAATATGGCAAGGCACTGAAGATTCAGCACAGACCTTTGTAAATAGCATTAATCAAAACAACATCAATCTACATTTTACTTCTAAAATCAGCAGTACTAGTGTGTGTTTCCTTGATGTGGAAGTATTTATTGAGAACAACAAAATTGAAACAAAACTTTATCGAAAGAAAACCGCAGGAAACAGTACGCTACATGCGTCCAGCCAACATCCACGTCATCTCATCCATAGTATACCCTATGGAGAAATGTTGAGGATGGGCCGCGCATGCAGTAGAGAAGGAGATCTTATAGAAGCCCAAAAAATGAGTAAATCAAGATTCTTAGAACGAGGCTATAAGGCGAGCACCTTAGACATAGCTATTGATAAAGCCAACAAAATCAATAGAAAGGAACTCCTGATGAAAAAGGCCCTACGAGATCCTCCATCTTCTCAAAAAAGTAACACTGAAACAAGATTGATTTTAACCTACAGTAGGGAACAGAATACCCTACGTAGAATAATCAACAACATTTGGCCAGTGGCTAGAAATGATCCAGTCATAGGTAAATTGTTGCCTAAGAATCCCAACATTACATTTCGTAAGTCCAAATCCATGAGGGATTACCTTGTAAAAAGTAGTCCAGAAGTCATCAATACTACAAACTGGCTTAGCAAACGCAAGGGATTTGTTAAATGCCAAATGTGCAGGGCATGTAAATATGGGACTAACAAAACAATGTATACTACACCATTTTCGGATGTCCCAAAGAAAATTACAAAGTTTCTCACATGCCGTTCTGAATATGTGGTGTATGTGTTGGTCTGCTCTTGTGGGCTGCAGTATGTGGGCAGTACCAAATTACAGGCCCACAAACGTATACTGCAGCACATGAGAGCAATCACCAATAATGACCACACATACCCAATTGCACGACATTTTAAGGAGAAGCATGCCAGCAATTTGGAGCATTTATCATATTTTCTGATTGACTCGATCCCAGTTTTGAGGAGAGGGGGAAATAGGGAAGCAAAATTAAGACGCTTGGAAACCCAGTATATCATAGAACTTGATACCAAGACCCCTAATGGACACAACTCTAGTGAGGATTTTCACACATGGTTATATTAAATTAGATGTTTATAATATAACCATTCCTCATATATCAGCATTCCCTCATGTGTCCTATGTCCATATGTCTGCATCCATTACACGATCATTTGTATATATTTTTTAAACTAGCCTGATTAGAATCATTATGTAAACATCTTCCAGTTGCCTATCAGCATTTATGCTACATATCCAAAAAGATTTTGATTCAAATTCTTTATAGTTCCCTATATTTTTAAATTTTTTTTAGTTAGTTAATAAATAGCCATGGGACAGGGGCTGTTCCTGGCAATACACGTTAATTTTATTCAAGCACTTTTAGCACTTTTTAGATAAATTGTGAGATGAGTCATGCTGGCTAAATGAAAAGAATTGTGCTAGGACAATAATCCTTATGATCAGCAAAAAGGGTAATATTTTTAATCAACAAAAATATTTTTATAAGAGCTATGTATTTTACAAATATATTTATGGGCTTTTTTAGTATCATCCAAATTTTGATATAGAAATTTAAAAGTTTAA
The DNA here is from genome assembly GCA_963921515.1 of Calotriton arnoldi. Taxonomy (NCBI): domain Eukaryota; kingdom Metazoa; phylum Chordata; class Amphibia; order Caudata; family Salamandridae; genus Calotriton; species Calotriton arnoldi. The sequence continues at coordinate 622,718 of CAWUFW010006279.1, read as the reverse complement.
TATGCCTTTTAACTTTGTTGAATTATTTATACTCTACCTTTTTATGTATTTAATATATATATACAGATTGGTTTTAGTATATACATAAATATTATATTAACATCTAATCCTTTATAAACAATTAAATGTAATAATATTATTTTTTGCTGAATTTGCACAGTTTCCATGTAAGATAGCCGTGAAGTATTTTCTCTATGTCTGTCTAAATTTGATTTGCACGAGTGAGGCACCTGGCACTTTAAAAGAGTTTGTGTAACTCCTAAAGCGCGTCATGTGATCAAGGCCGAGTGAGGCCGAAACGCGTCATGGCGGTTGTGGTGAAGGACGATTAAAGTTTAATTTATGCACGAAGCCTGGGTTCGTCTCCGTTTGTTCCTGAGGAAAAGGAAGTAGTGGTGAACGGTGGAACAGGAATATATATATATATATATATATATATATATATTTATTTAAATAAAAATTGTTAATATTTTTGAAATCGGTTACATATTAATCCTAATTTGTACATTTTATTTTTTAATGTATTGTTATTGTTTTATTAATTTGTATTTTAGTGTAATGTGTGTTTCTATATGACATAAATTGACAGATTTTTGTATTTGTTTGCAGGTTGTAACTGATTAGGGCTGGGAGTGTTTTAACTATATATTAACGGAAATTAGTAAAATTAAAGTCTTTAACATTTTATAAATGTTGGACTGTTTTGTAAAAGTATACTATATATATGTGTGTGTAAACTGGTGATCGAGATATATATATATATATATATCCAAACAAAGGTTGCCCCACATGAGAATGTCCCTCGGAGAACTTGCCTCCTTAAAAGTGAAGACTGCAGCCTCTTTGTATACTCTGCTTTACATCGTATTGGCTCTACGCGTTTCGGAAATCACTCCTTGATCACGAGCCCATGCAAAAGATCAGACAGCAACCTGAGTGTGAAACACCTGCAATTTTATTACATGAGTCCAGCCCATATGGACATCCTCATGTGGGGCAACCTTTGTTTGGATTTTAGCGGCGATGCCTTAGCCGCGAGGATGACCCAACGCACAGTCGTGCGGACGTGCTGCCCCAGGAGGACCTGGCGCAGTGAGAAAGGACGGTGAATGCTCCAGAGTGAGTGACTTTTATTGACAGCGTACTGTATAATTTCAGCGTGCCCACTGGGGATGATTGATTGGAAATACACTTTAAGAGGCTGGCGGCAGCACCCACATGGGGATTATAGGGCTGTGTGAACTGCAAATACCACAATGCTTTTTTACATACGCCCACTGGGCGGGAGATTACGCCCATATGGGCTGGACTCATGTAATAAAATTGCAGGTGTTTCACACTCAGGTTGCTGTCTGATCTTTTGCATGGGTTCGTGATCAAGGAGTGATTTACGAAACGCATAGAGCCAATACGATGTCAAGAAGAGTATACAAAGAGGCGGCAGTCTTCACTTTTAAGGAGGCAAGTTCTCCGAGGGACGTCCTCATGTGGGGCAACCTTTGCTTGGATTTTAGCGGCGACGCCTTAGCCGCGAGGATGACCCACCGCACAGTCGTGTGGACCTGCTGCCCTAGGAGGACCTGGCGCAGCGAGAAAGGACGGTAAATGCTCCAGAGTGAGTGACTTTTATTGACAGGGTACTGTATAGTTTCAGCATGCCCACTGGGGATGATTGATTGGAAATACATTTTAAGAGGCTGGCGGCAACACCCACATTGGGATTATAGGTCTGTGTAAATTGCAAATACCACAATGTTTTTTGCATACGCCCACTGGGCGGGAGATTACGCCCATATGGGCTGGACGCATGTAATAAAATTGCAGGTGTTTCACACTCAGGTTGCTGTCTGATCTTTTGCATGGGCTCGTGATCAAGGAGTGATTTTCGAAACGCGTAGAGCCAATACGATGTAAAGCAGAGTATACAAAGAAGCTGCAGTCTTCACTTTTAAGGAGGCAAGTTCTCCGAGGGACATCCTCATGTGGGGCAACCTTTGTTGGGATTTTAGCGGCGACGCCTTAGCCGCGAGGATGACCCACTGCACAGTCGTGCGGACCTGTTGCCCCAGGAGGACCTGGCGCAGCGAGAAAGGACGGTGAATGCTCCAGAGTGAGTGACTTTTATTGACAGCGTACTGTATAATTTCAGCGTGCCCACTGGGGATGATTGATTGGAAATACATTTTAAGAGGCTGGCGGCAACACCCACATGGGGATTATAGGGCTGTGTGAACTGCAAATACCACAATGCTTTTTTGCATACGCCCACTGGGCGGGAGATTACGCCCATATGGGCTGGACTCATGTAATAAAATTGCAGGTGTTTAACACTCAGGTTGCTGTCTGATCTTTTGCATGGGCTCGTGATCAAGGAGTGACTTCCAAAACACGTAGAGCCAATACGATGTAAAGCAGAGTATACAAAGAGGCTGCAGTCTTCACTTTTAAGGAGGCAAGTTCTCCGAGGGACATCCTCATGTGGGGCATCCTTTGTTTGGAGATATATATATATATATATATATATATATATATATATATATATATATATATATATATTCACTGAAAAACCATAGGTTTCAGGGGCGTTATAGTTAGTTGGACATTTCACTCGTGCAAAACCATAGAAATTCCCCGTTATAGTTAGTTCAGCTAACTATAACTCGCGCCCCGCAATGCACTGCTGATGACGTCACATATTACATCACTCATGACATGGTCAGTGACATCACTGATGACATCACTGATGACATCTCAAATGACATCACTGATGACATCAGTGATGTCACTGACCATCTAAATAATAACGAAGCGCGGGAGCCCGCGCTTCGTTTTTTAAAAATCTTCGGCCGAAATTCGCCCTGGGTGCGCGATTCTCGCTGATTTATTTATTTATTTATTTATTTATTTTATTGCGTTTACCAAAAGATTACAAAAACCATTAATTCATTCACCAAACGTCGTCCCCCCCGCCCCAGGTCCGAAAATACTAACGATACATATTATATTTACAAGCGATAAATAAGAGTAAGTCCATAATAATAAAAATTTCAACATACTTTAAACATGAAAAGAAAAACTTCCTATTATAAAAGAAGAGAGCGAAAAAAAACAAAGAAACGAGAAGGGCACCGGGTGGAGGACAAAGGAAAAAACCCAGTCGGGGAGGGGGGACGGGCGGGAGAGAAAAGGGAAAAAAAAAAAAAAAAAGGGAGTCATAGAATCAGACCATATTGTAGCGTGATACATTTATTATACTTCCTAAGTATTCAAGGTGTTAATCCATCTGGCCACCGGGTCCCAGACCACTAAGCCCCTTTTTTTGCCCGTCTGCCTTTTTTAGCATAGATTGCTTTCTCTAGTCTATAGGTGGCAAGCAGTCTAGCTTGCCATTGGCCAAACGAAGGAGGGTTCAGATCTTTCCAATATGTAGCAATACATATCCGTAGAATGGTCATTGCTACAAACAGTAATGCACCCCCTTCCTTTAAACTGATCATATCATATAGTCCTAACATAATAGTAGTTGGTGTAAGTTGAATGTCTGATAGGAGAACTCTACTTAAGAACCTTTGTACTTCTGTCAGTAATGGCTCTAATTTTGGGCAAGTGGCAAACATATGCACGGAATCTGCGCTGTATTTCACGCAGCGCGGGCAGGTAGTTCCACAGCCAGTAGCCCATTTAGCAATCTTGTTAGGAGTTATATATAAAAAAAAGCCCGTCTTGTAAAACTGTGCTTGCAGTTTAAGTGATAGCAAATAAGTTTGTGCGAGGCCCAAAGCTGCGCTGAAGGTATTAGGTGGAACATTTAATTTCAGCTGCCATTTCGTATCTGTTTTGTTTAAGTCATCAGGTCGTCGTTCGTTCAACATATAATATATGTTTCCTATCCTTGGTAAATTAGACCCGAGTAGTTTATCTAGAAGATCTATCCTTGTAAACCCTGCTGATCCCCCGGTTTTGTTTGTTAAATATGTCGCGATCGCTTGATACTGAAATATCTGATTGTTATTTAACTTATAACAGATTTTCAGATCTTCAAATGACCGAATACCACCTGAGCTGATCAGGTCGCCTAGTCTAAAAATGCCTGCCAAATACCACTGTTGAAGATATACGTTTTAAAGATTAGCGGTAGATTATCATTATTTCTGATAGGGGTATAATAATTTAGTTTAGACAGTCCGACCATTTTACGAATGTTAGCAAAGACCCGATAAGCACTAATCATAGTTTTAAATCTAACTTGTTTGTAATAGCTGAATTCGAGGTGACGCCAGAGACAGCCCCTAACGTTTTCCCCTAGGAGTAAAAAATAAGGAGAAGGTAGTCCTGATGAACTTAGGATACAATCCTCATGCAATAATTCCGAACTATATTGCAGAGCGGCAGCCCAATAATATAGCTTTAAGTTAGGGAGGGCCCACCCACCCCTATCTCTAGATAATGAGAGAAGATTAAAAGCCCTTCTCGGCTGTGTATAAGCCCAAATAAACTGAGAAAAAATTTGTTCAAAAATTCCAAGCATATGATTGTTAAAATCTAATGGAATTGTCCGAAAAAAATAAAGTAGCTTGGGAAAATAAGTCATTTTTAAAACGTTACATCTCCCTACTATTGTAAGGTGTAAATTATTAATTTTTCGGAGAGATTTCTTCATGTCCGCTGCAAGCGGGGTCAAATTTTCTTTAACTATTGAGTCAAGGTCAGAGACTATGTTAACTCCTAAATATTTGGCTTTCTTGGTGATTCTATCATCCGCCCAAATTATCTTCTTATTTATAACAATCTGCGTTTTTGTTTTATTAAGGGCATACCCGGAGATTATTCCAAATTCTTGGGCTTCTTGCTCCAGGGCCCTAATGGCCGACTTAGGTTCAGGTGTTATTATAGCTAAGTCATCAGCATAAGCCATAATCTTTGTATCAATACCAAACCTACTTACTGGCAAAATTGCGTGGTTTAGTTCAATTCTTTTAATCAAAGGATCGATATAAAGGGCAAAAAGTAGAGGAGAGCAGGGACACCCCTGTCTTGTTCCTCTTGATATCTTTATTTGCTCTGACAGATGTCTGTTGATTAATATTTTAGCTGTAGGGTTTTGATATAATGCCTGTAGAGCCTGAATTATCCTTGGACCAAAGCCGATCCGCCGCATGATAGCCCACAAGAATTGCCAGGAGACCCGATCAAACGCCTTCTCTGCGTCTAGCAGGATTAGTGAGATCGGGTCTCCTGTCACTTCTGCGACATCAAATAAGGCAATGGTCCGTCGGACATGCTCGGTAGTGCCTTTTTTTGGGATAAACCCATGTTGCCAACTAGAAACAAGTGGCTCGACGTTTGAAGATAATCTAGAGGCAATAACTTTAGAGAAAATTTTAGAGTCGGTATTAATTAACGTTATTGGCCGGTATGATGACATCTCCATGGGTGATTTATCTTTTTTAGGAAATATTACAATTTTTGCAGATGACCAGGAGTTCGGTGGTGAGGCCCCGTCAAAGACAGCTCTTACTACATCAGTGAAGAGGTTTTTTATTTGTTGTGAGAAAACTTTATAAAATTCGACCGGAATGCTATCCATACCGGAAGCTTTACCATCTGGGAGGCTAGCTAATGCAGCTGCAATCTCCTCCCAAGCTGGAGGAATTTCCATTATATCGTGTTTGTCAGTATTAAGTTTAGTTATTGGTATTGTCTCTAAATACTCACTGATCTTAATTTCTCTATATTCTATAGACCTTACAGTTTCTTCTAGGTATAGCTTCATATAGAATTTCCTAAAAGCCTCCTCTATTTTTTTAGGGTCAGTGGTTATCCCCTCAGTATCTGTTTTAATAGAGGTTATGGTATTCGCGGTTATCTGTTGTCTGGTGGAGATGGCTAGCTGATGACCAATGTGTTCACTCCATTCATAAAGTTTTTCTCTCGGCTGCTGCCCACTTGGCAGCCGTTTTTTCTGCTAGGACAGTCCCCATCTCTGATTTAGTAACTGAAACCATTATCTGTGCCTCTTCTATTCCTACTCCTACCTGAACCGCCTGTATTAATTTTTTTTCCGCATCTATCATTTGTTTCTGTAATAAGTTAACTTGTATTTTCTCTTTTTTATTCCGCCTAATTGAAAAGCGAAGTGTCTCACCTCTTATGCCTGCCTTTAGGGTATCCCAGACCACCATTGTTGATGCAGTCCCGATATTTATATTCAAGAACTCCCGTATCCAGCCCGCCATATATTCTCGATAGTTATTATCATATAGCAATGCCTTTTCAAATGTCCAATTCGAGCTTGGCCCCTGATTGACCCATCCCTCTAGATTTAAAATAAGCGGGTTATGATCCGACAATAATCGAGGACCTGCATCAATACAACAGTCATGAATTAGTGAAGATGAGACAAAAAAATAGTCAAGCCTTGCCAGTGACAAATGAGGTGCTGAGAAAAAAGTGAAACCGCTTTGATCAGGTTTCAGGTGGGCCCAGACATCCTTTAAGCCATGGGTTTTTATCAAATTGAGCACTGCCCGGAAAACTTTGGGCTTCCTACCTCTGTAGCTCCAGGTTTCATCCGAATCCCAGGCACTAGGCAGATTTAAGTTTAGGTCACCACATAAGATTACCGGGAGCGGCCAGTGCACTAGTTCTTCATTTATGCAATTAATTACCCCTGGGTCATCTAAATTACTTGCGTAAATTGAACAGATCGTAAAAGCAAAATTAGGAGGAAGGGAACACCTTGCAATCACCCATCTCCCTAATGTATCAGATTTTACCTGATTCACTACAAAAGGTAGTGTTTTCCGTACCAAGATCCCAACTCCCTTCACCCGAGCACACTGCGAGGTTGCCCCAGCAATTTTAAATCCTAAAGAATTCAGCAGAGATTTCTGGCCCCCTTCAATGTGAGTCTCTTGAAGACATATTATATCCGCCCCCATTAATCGCAATACCTGAGCAGTTTTTTGTCGCTTCAGAGAGTCGTTCAGGCCGCAAATATTTATCGATACAATTCTAAGTTTATTTGACGTATTCATTATCTTATTTTAAGCATAGTCTGCATACGACTTTCAGAAAAAATGCTTGTTTGTTTTTTTCCTCTTACTTGCTCTTTCCTTTTTTTTTAAGAGGTTGTTTCCCCCTCTAATTGAACCATACATAACTAGCTTCCCCCCCATCCCCCGTCCCACCACCCCCCGCCAACCCATACCCCCAGATCCCGCCCTCTTGCAGATTGCTGTAAGTGTAATTTTCCTAAGTTGTCGAATCAAAATTTTTAAACAAATCCAACATTTTAATTCTAAACCCCACTACATTCATTACGGACCTCTCTTCCCTCCCCCCACCCCCCAAAAAAGCAGTCAGGGAAACCCTGAATGATGGTGAGCAAGTGTGAAACCCCAGCCGCCAACCCACACAGTTTCAATCCACTGACCAGCAAAGTTAGGCTAGTCTGATTCCCCAATAAAGTAATCTTAAAAAGGTATAATAAGAAGAAGCATGCAGAGAGAGTTTTAGTAAAAAAGAGAAGAGGGAGAAGAAAAAAAAAAAAAAAAATGTTAAAACCCCACTTGAGATTTTACATAATCCATATCAGAATCCATATCAGAGTCTTTAACTTCAAGCCTCATTTTTTCTTCCTCCCCACGATATCTTTTAGGTACTCTCCAGCTTTAATTTCAGATAAAAAAAAACCCGGGTCGTTCCTTCATGTATTACTTTCAGTCTTGCTGGGTTCATTAGATATACTTGAGCCCCTTGTTGTTGTAGGGGTTATCATTTGGCGCAGTCGCCATCTTCGCTCAACAGTTGCATGGCAGAAGTCTGGTTTGGAGAAACATTTTATTCCCCCTACTTCTTTCTGGGAGTTAGGCCTGGCCTGATCATATACCAGTTGCCTCAAAAGAAAATTCCCGAAAAACCCCAAAATACCCTAGGTTTCTCGCCTCCAGAGTTACTGTCATCACGTCTTTGTTTCAAATTGAAAGGGAAACGATGTGCCCTTTGGACCTCCTGATCCCAATTCCAACTAGTTTGTAACGGAAAAGCATCCCGGAGTAATTTGACGATATATCCTCTGGGGTCCTCACCCTCCACACCTTCCGGTATCCCCAACAGCCTCAGGTTGTTTTTCCGTAGCCTGTTTTCTTGCTCCTCTAGTTTAGTCATTAAGTCAATGAGGCAGGCTTCATGGGAAGCTCCTTGTTCTTTTACTTGGGATACTTCTGTTTCAAGGGTCTCCGTTCGCCCTTCAACCATTGAGACCCGATCACCAATATCGGTACATATTTTGCTTAATTTCCTGATGCCTCCGTGAAGTTTTTTGGACGCCCCCTTAGCAGCAAGATTATCTGATCTTACTTCTTCCTGGAACTGTTTAATAAAATTAAAAATGGAGGTCAAAGAGGGCTCGGTCGGGGTGTCAGCAGCTAACGAACTCGCTTCATGTTGACAATTGGAGGCCCCCAAGGGGAGAGACCCATATGAATCAGAATAGTCCCACTTCAGTTGACTGCGTCTTTTACTCCTAGCCTTTTTCTTTTGAATAGTTCTAGAAGTGGGATCGGAGCCTTTTCCTTCAGACTTGCTGCTTTCTATTGAACTGAGGGACTCATTTCCTGTTCCCTACATAGATCCATCCAAAACGGAGAAGAAATTCTCGACCGTTAAATCTGGGGTCTGTGGATCTGTAAGTCGGGGGCTCAGATGCTCAAGGCCTCTTTCCTCAGCCTCTCTTCCCCCCTGAGGAATCTTTCCTACAGCTTCATAGTTGAGGGGAGGGATGACAGTAGCAGAGGGTGGTTCTTGGACACAGATAATGAGCTCCGGAGCCCGTTCTGTCTCACTCGCAAGAGGTCCCCCCCCAGAATCATCCGTAACTAGCTGCGAAATTAGTTGTATGGCCCCTTGATCTAAAGTCTGCTGGTCAGGTAGCTTTAGATCCGGTAGTTTTAGGTTATCTGAGTTACCCCCAGCAGTTAAATCAGTTAAGGTGGAGGTAAGCGCTGATGGAACTTTAAGAACAGAAAAATGCTTAGTAATATATGGAGAACTCCCAGCACCACCCGCTGTATTGTCTTTTATCATATTTGCTCCTCCTTGCCTCCCCATATATTTTTTAACAGTCCCTACATCCCTTTTACCTTTGAGAGGAGGGTCTGTTTTATCGGCCGTTTTCTCCGTTTTATCCTTCTCTGGCTCCCCATGGGTTGCTGCTGACTTTGATTTATAAGTCTTCTGTCCGCGGGTAGTCATTCCACGCTCTCTACCGCAGTTCTTCCAGGATAGTGCTTCGGGAACCCCCTCACTGTTTCTATGACCCAGCAGCTTAAAGCACTCTCCAATCCAAACAGCAATAATGGCAACCGTCCGGTCCTTATCGGCAGCGGCTCTCACGTTGCAGATAAATCGTAAAACCAAAGAAATCCAGGCTCGGGTTTTTGCCCTTCTACTACCGCTCCGAGCATGGAAAAAAGTTCTGGATATCCGGACCTCGAGTTTGAATGCCGCCAAGACCGCTGTAGACATCTGCCAGGTGTGAGTCCTTACGGGTCAGGTCCGCTAGCCGATCGCCGATCACCGAATGCTGTTCAGAGCTGGTCAGATCTCCTGCACGTAGCGCGTGACTGTGGCGGCTGGGAGGAGGAGTACTCACACTAGCGCCATCTCTGCCTCTCTGATACCGACTATACTCATTTCTAATGTCGATTTTTTTTTTTTTAATGCTTTTTTTGGCCCTGGGGGTCCTTGTGGGACCCCCTGAGCAGGCCTAGGGGGTCAGGGTGTTTCTACCCTGCCCCCTTTTCCTTTTTTTCACATTTGTTTCCCTGTTTTCTTGTGCCTCGGTTACCGAGGCACAAGATGGCTGCCAACACTTCCTGGTTTGGAGTGTTGACAGCCAATTAGAATAAAGCTCGTGGTCGGGAGGGTGCGCGGATCCTCCGTGCCTCTATATATCGAAACTTTTATTTTTGATTTTCTCAGCAACTACTGAACGGATTTACACCATTTAAAACAAGCATTGGCATAGCCAATAGGTCTCGCTTTTGGGACCTTATAAGTATTTAGTTATGCAGCACAATATCCTTGGTGCAACAACATCAACTATTGCATGGCTAAACACTTATAAGGTCCCAAAGGCAACATTTGTAATGGTTGGACGGGTCCATCCACCAGTGCAGATCCCGGTGCATTAGCCAGAAGATCTGCACTGGAGCAGAGAGCCTGCCACTGTGTTGCAGGCAACTCCTCCTCATACAGCATTGGATGTCTCTCACTCAGCACCTGGGATAAAGCACCAGTGGGATGCATAGGCTCTAGCAGGTGCAAAAACTGCAGGACCTGGATCCAAGCTTGAATAAGACATCAAAATCATCACCAGGAAATCCCCAATCCCCTGAGGAGTAAGAAGGCTTTCATAAGGATTATGTTAACGTGAATTGGATATATGTGGTGTGGATCGGAATTGTGTTGTGGGGAGGAATTATGTGGTTTGGTGTGGAATTATGTGGTGTGGAATGGATTTGTGTGGAGTTCAATAGTGTGGCATGGTACATGCAGCACAGCCCTACAGGCAGAGGGGGGGATGCTTCAAACCCAGGCTGCACCACAACCAGCCATGGACAGGGGAGGGCTGCTTAACTACCAGTACAGCAGGAAAGAGTCTTTCAGTTCACATACTGCTGCACGACCACCCAGAGCCACAGGAGGGCTGCTTTAGTACCTCTACAACGAGGGAGCTGCCTTCAGCCCACAGCTACACCACAAGCATCAGCGATTACTACCTGCAGCACAACTCTCTAGACAGAGGGAGAGAGATGCTCCCTACACAAACTGCACCACAGCCACCCATGGACAGGGGAGGGCCGCTTTACTGCCTGTACAACGAGAGAGCTGCCTTCAGCCCACAACTGCACCGCTACCACTCAGATATGGAGCAGCACCACCACCATCCAACACAGAGAACTGCTACCTGGCACACACTACAACATGACAACCTCGGAGCTAAAACAGATGCCCTACTACCTGCAGTAGTATCACCACGTGCAAGGAGAGCTAGCAGCACCACCCTATGCAGAGATAGCTGCTGTCTGTTCACATACTGCACCAGCACCACCAACGAATAGATGGAGAGATGTCGTTAACATACTGCACCCTGATTACCTTAAGGTAAAGGAGGCCTCCTTTACTACCTGCAGCTGCGCTCTGCCCTCACAGTGCATCACACGCACCCAGAGTTTAAGGAAAGCTGCTTTACTACCTGCAGCAGCAAACATGCTGTGTGCCTAAATAATGCACCTCAACCACTCGTGGACAGAAGAGAGATAGATGTCTTACTACCTGAAGCAGCAACAACCCGAGTAAATGGCGAGGTGCAGCCTGCCCAAATACTGTACCACAGCACCCCAGAACCTGCAGCAGCACTACTCCATGGCTGAACACATACTGAAACACGGCCACACAGGGCTGAAGGAGGGTTGCTATACTACGTGCTGCACCAACCGAAGCAAAGAGAGAACTGCTTTCAGCCCTCGCACTTCACCACAAGCACGTAGACTAAAAGAGGACTGCAGCGAGACCTGGTGCCTGGACACACACTCCTTGACAGCCACCCATGGACGGGGGCGGGGCTGCTTTACTCCTTCCAGCAGCAACAACCCATGCACAGAGACGTGTTGTCTGGACACATACTGCACCACAAACACTCGTGTATGGGGGGCTGCTTTCGTACCCGAAGCTGCTAACTGGACACATACTGGACCTCAATCACCCATGGGCAGGCGATGGCTGCTTTACTCATTGCAGCAGCAATAGTACCCCATGCAGAGACCTGCTGCTGGATAGACACTGCACCACAACCACTCATGGATGGGGGGGGCTGCTTTACTCGCTGTAGTAGATTCACCACGTTCAGGGGGGGCTGCTGTCTACCCACATAATGTACAACCACCCACAACTGAAGGGGAGCTGCTTGACTACTTGCGGCAGCCCATGGAAAGAGAGAACTGCTATCTACACATACTGCACTACAACTTCTCAAAGCTGAAGGAGGTGCGCTTTACCGCTGTAATCCAGAGACGATAACAAATGTCTCCCAAATCTCCCCAACTGAATAACCACGGGCTGCGGTGTAGCTGCAGGTGCCCGTAAGCGTCAACCAACCCTCGCTGCATAACATGCACAGCCAATGAATGGGGCAATGAGCCGCTCGGTCTCGTTCCAGCCCAGCCGCCCAAGCACTCAAACGATGGGGACACCCTAGTCACACATTATCCGTAAATGGAAAGTGGCTGAGTCTTGTTACAAGACTGAAACTCTTAGTAAATGGAGATCCTCTCTGATAAAGCAAGGTGAGAACCAACGTGCCCAGTTAACATTAGTTGTAACACACCGGGTTAAATACCGACAGCCTGTGGTCCAAGAAAGTGAAAATGGTGCACATGCTATTGCACTGCTAACAACCTGAAAGGTACACTGCTAACAACCTGAAAGGTGCACCACTGCCAAAAGCACAGAGGGTGTTCAGTGCACCACCACAGAGAAAGGGACAGAGCCTGTGCAAGTATCAATAAGGACTGTGCTACCCACATACAATGCCAGCTGGCAGAGAGAGGCGGGTAGAGGCATCTGGTCAACTATTGCCCTAAAACCCAAGATACAAGGAGGGCTGCTCTGTGTGCACCACACATTGCCACCCAAATCCGAGCCAGCCCTGGAAAAAATACAACCTGCCCCCGGATAAAAGAGTCAGTGCATAATCCAGGGGGTGATCTACCCATGTGACGCTGCACCACAGACAAACTGAGCTCTGCAAAAGCCTGTGTGCTGATGACAAACGACACCACTGCACAAGGTCAGGAAACTCCCTGTAATACAGGTGGGCCACCAAAGAATTCTTCTACTACAGACAATACATTGGGTGTTCTGTGAGCATGCATTGCCACCACGGAATGCATGGGTGATGGATTACATGCCCTCCACGTGTGGGAAGGAGGAATCTCGAAGCACACAACCAGTTAGAATGGGCGACTGTATGGCAAGAATAAGAGTGGGTGGTATGTTCACTGCCTCACGTAAACAAGCACTGAAACACAAGTGCGGCCCCGCGCCGCGGCCGCGAAAGTGAAACAGTACTCCGGGTTAAAGAAGTGGGAGGGGTGGGGGGAGTGCGATTCCCTTGCGGGAGCGAGCGGCGCCAGGAGCGATAATTGCTACCATATGGCGCCAGCTGCTCGCTCCCGCAAGTGAATCGCCAAACGTGCACGCGTTGCCATTGAAGGCAAAGGAACGCGTGCACGTTTTTTGGCTGAAAAGCCGAATCGATTGCAAAAGGTCTTTTTGCCTATGCAGCGCATGCACGCTGCATAGGCGAGACCTAAAAAAGGGCGCTTTCTGAACCAAGCACTACCTTTTGCCAAATTTGGTGTAATTCCATTCAGCAGTTCAAGCTGTAACCGTGTCTAAACTTTCCTATGGGAAATTGATTTTTGACCTCTATTTTTGAATTCTCAGGAACTACTGAACGGATTTACACCATTTAAATGGTGTAAATCTGTTCAGTAGTTCCTGAGAACCAAGGGCTACCTTTTTGCCAAATTTGGTGTAATTCCGTTCAGCAGTTCGGGCTGTAGTCGTGTCTAAAGTTTCCTATGGAAAATAATATGGAGAAAACACGTTTTGGGACCCCCTTTTTTCGGCTCCCCGCTTACTGAATCACCCCGAAACTTTCAAGACAGGAGCTGACCGGAGCGGGCTACGAGTTTTGAAAATTTCGCGAAGATTCGTCAACCGGCGCCAAAGATATTGAGAAAACAAAAACGAGTTTCCTATGGAAACTAGGTCCTAACTATAACTATCTACTGGCGACCGCCAGTAGATAATATATATATATATATATATATATATATATATATATATATATATATATATATATATATATATATATATATATATATATATATATATATATATATATATATGTATTAAAACTGAAGAATAAACCAACCGATGGTATTCCAATCCCTGAGTGATGGCTTTATTGAAGCTAATTTGGGAACATCATGTCCCGCACGCTCCACCGACATCAAGCGATCCAACTGCCTCGGGCGAGGTGAGACAGAAGGAGCATATACAGTGAGGAGATATATATATATATCCCATGAAAGTTGCTCCTTCCGAACTGCTAACCCGTGGAAAGTGGCGCACTCACCAGCGGAGCGTGCTGGTAAAGTCAATCTCACGCAATAATCCAAATAGGTGCGCTCTCAGGATCATAAGACACACAATCCAATGTTGATGCAAACCAAGTTTATTCCACTACGCGTTTCGACTGCGTCCGCAGCCTTGCTCATGTGTACTGAGTGCACAATCAAAGAGGGGTATATAACATCGGGTTGGGAGTGAACACAACAGAAAAAGGACATTGTAGGTAGTCTACTTTGGCGGCCATATTTGAATGGTAATTTACATAATGCATCACGATAGCAAATTGGTTCAATATGCAATGTGTAGTCATGTAAACCATAAAGCGGCAATAGATGTAACATGATACTGCTGGAGTGCAACACAGATAAGACCAGTCTCAAAAATATGAATTAACAACAACAATTGTAAACCATGACCAGTGGTGTAGTTCTATTGTGGGCATAAGACGTAAAGCATAGGCATAGGAACGTAAAACGTGAAGCACAAATTGCTAATGATGCTCACTATCTGAGTGTCCTGACTATGTCGCGGGTAATTGCATCATGCTCAAATTAATATTATGAGCCCTTGCTTGCTGGGGGTCGCGTAACTAGCTTGAGTAATCGCCTGGTGCTCAAAATCTATGTACGCATAGTGCTCTAAGGAAACGTGCTTGTTGTGCATTGCCAGCGGTTTACTGGTAGCCCTAGACTTGAAGGTAATCGCCTGGTGCACAAGTCTGCGTCCGCAAGGTGTTATCTCTGTGGAAGAGTATCCACAGAAAAAGGTTAGCTGTCAATGGTGAACACAAGAAACAAGGTTTACAGACCCGCTGCTCTATGAATAGTCCTCAACACTCTGTCTATTCGTGGGTCCCAATCCTCTGTTAAAATACCCAATTCGTGAAATCCCAAAGTGAATTCGAAGAGAAGGTTAGGTAGCCCGTGTGCGTGGGTGGGTTCCTTCCTTCCCTCCTGCAAAAGAAACAAACAGAAACAATTGTTAAAATTGTAAAAACAAGTGCAAATTTCTAAAAGAAAGATGTTCGAACACTGTGGCACATGTGTGCCGCCTTAAATCTTATAAAAAACAGTTTCTAATGCACATGTTATTTCAGAGGATAGGACGCATGTGTTGACATCAGCTAATAAACAACTAGCATCACATGGACCTTGTGTCACTTGTAAGTTAAAGGAAATCAAGTAAAAGGACAAAAAAGAGAGACAATCTGTTAAGGCATGTGGTATCTAAATACATGGACTTCGGGAAATGTCACATGACAATCATTCAGTCTTAAGGTGAATGGCAAACTCTTCATCCTGGTTGAGCCCCCATGGAATCCTGGTTTGAAAATCTACGATGTATCTGGACTCTCTCTATCTGAGTCGCAGTACTCTATCACCCCTCTGTGTCCCAACCTAACCTGTTCCAGTATGAAATATTTCATGAGGGAGGAATCAGAGAAATGGTTTTCATGAAAGTGTCGTGCCACAGGGTATTTGGGATCCTTGTTGGTAATGGCCCTTTTGTGCTCTAAAATTCTCTTTTTAGCCATCAATGTGGTGCTTCCTATGTAGTACAATTTACAGGGGCACTCAATGACGTATACCACAAAAGTGGTGCTGCAAGTGAGAAATTGTACGATTTCTTTTCTGTAGGTTTTGTGTGTAAACTCTTTGCGGAAACTGCTGGTCAAACACGCCTTGCAATGACCGCACGGAAAAAACCCTTTCAGATTATGTGTCCCTGCATCTTGCTGTCTCGTGATGTCACTATGTACCAACATATCTCTCAGGCTCTTACCCCTTCTGTACGTTATGTTGGGTCTACTAGGGATGGTGTCACCTATACTGTTGTCGCATTTGAGAATATTCCAATTCTGTGTAAGAATTCGTCTAATACTGTCTGCATCTGAATTGTATGTCATGATGACTCTGGTGCTGTCATCACCCACTTCACCCTCATTGTCTTTCTTTTCAATGAGTGTTTGGGTTCTGCTAACACCTTCAGCTCTGGAGATGGCTTTCTTGAGTACCCACATCGAATAACCCCGCGCCTTAAATCTCTCTATCATGTTAGCACTTTCGAGTCTGTAGGCTTCCTCACTGTTGCAGTTTCTTTTTGCCCTCAGCAGTTTGCCATAGGGGATACTCCATTTAAGAGATTCAGGCTGGCTGCTGAGGGCATGCAGAATGCTGTTCCCTGCAGTGCTCTTGCGAAACAAAGTGGTGTGAATCTTGTTGTGTTTAATCTCTAAGTGCACATCGAGGTATTCTGCTCTGGGGCTACTAATATTGCCAGTGAGTTGTATGTTACAGTTGTTGTAGTTGAGTCCCTCAATGAACTTCTCTGCCTCGTCTACGGACCCCTTCGAGATGATGAACAGGTCATCAATGTACCTGAGCCACACCTGTACCTTATCTAGATTTTGTATCTGGTCTGAACCTGCAAAGATCTCTTCCTCCCAGATGCCCATGAAAAGATTGGCAAAACTGGGAGCGAAGCAAGATCCCATCGCGGTCCCGGTCGTTTGTTTGTAGAGGGCCCCATCAAACAAAAAAATGTTGTTGGTCAGGCAGTATTCTGTCATTTCAAGAATCATGCGGCTATGTTCTAGGTACTTGACCTTTCTCCTCTTCAAAAAATGTGAACAGGCAGCTAATCCTTGCTGGTGATCTATAATAGTGTAAAGCGAGTGGACATCTAAGCTAATCAGAAGAAAGTCACTTTCCCACTCGATACTCTCTATTCTGCCCAGAAACTCTTTGGTATCCCTGATGTAACTGGGAAGTGTGATGACGTATTCTCTGAGAAAGTGGTCAACGTATTTCGATATATGTTCGGCTACACTTCCTCTGGAGGAAACAATTGGACGACCAGGAGGGTTAACCGGATCTTTGTGCACCTTGGGCAGGAGGTATAACACAGGCAGTTTGGGATAGTCCCTTTTAAGATAACAGAACTCCTCCCATTCAAGGATACCCTTGTCTTTCCACGTGGTCAAACTCTCCCAAATGGTAGTGACACTGGTGTTATATATCTCCCTAGAGATAGGTATGTAATATTTGTTGTCATTGAGCTGCCTGTGTGCCTCAGTGATGTATTGTTCTGTCCAAGACAACAATGTTCCCCCCCTTGTCAGCCGGGCGAATAACAATTTCATCGTCATCGGCCAGTGACTTAAGGACCTCTCGCTGTTTGAAGTTGAGATTGGTGTTGTGTTTCTTCCTATTGCAAGACTTACCCTTAAAGTCAATAAGTGCCCTAGAGACACTCTCATGGAAAGTGTCTATATTGTCATGTGGGAGAGACGGTAAGAAGGTCGACTTTGGTTTAAAGTCAGTGGATGCAGCCGCATCACCTATGATTCCAAGCTCATCTAAGATCTGATGTTCGTCTATCCTGGTGTCAGTAGTATCTGTAGCTTGTTGTAATTCTAACATGGTGGTTAGGGTGTCTATGTCGCCTATGTTCAAATCAGTGATGTGATCACCCTCCCACCTCCTGCATGGTTCTTTGGTCTCTCTTTTTTGTCCTTTTACTTGATTTCTTTTAACTTACAAGTGACACAAGGTCCATGTGATGCTAGTTGTTTATTAGCTGATGTCAACACATGCATCCTATCCTCTGAAATAACATGTGCATTAGAAACTGTTTTTTATAAGATTTAAGGCGGCACACATGTGCCACAGTGTTTGGACATCTTTCTTTTAGAAATTTGCACTTGTTTTTACAATTTTAACACTTGTTTCTGTTTGTTTCTTTTGCAGGAGGGAAGGAAGGAACCCACCAACGCACACGGGCTACCTAACCTTCTCTTCGAATTCACTTTGGGATTTCACTAATTGGGTATTTTAACAGAGGATTGGGACCCACGAATAGACAGAGTGTTGAGGACAATTCATAGAGCAGCGGGTCTGTAAACCTTGTTTCTTGTGTTCACCATTGACAGCTAACCTTTTTCTGTGGATACTCTTCCACAGAGATAACACCTTGCGGACGCAGACTTGTGCACCAGGCGATTACCTTCAAGTCTAGGGCTACCAGTAAACCGCTGGCAATGCACAACAAGCACGTTTCCTTAGAGCACTATGCGTACATAGATTTTGAGCACCAGGCGATTACTCAAGCTAGTTACGCGACCCCCAGCAAGCAAGGGCTCATAATATTAATTTGAGCATGATGCAATTACCCACGACATAGTCAGGACACTCAGATAGTGAACATCATTAGCAATTTGTGCTTCACGTTTCACGTTCCTATGCCTATGCTTTACGTCTTATGCCCACAATAGAACTACACCACTGGTCATGGTTTACAATTGTTGTTGTTAATTCATATTTTTGAGACTGGTCTTATCTGTGTTGCACTCCAGCAGTATCATGTTACATCTATTGCCGCTTTATGGTTTACATGACTACACATTGCATATTGAACCAATTTGCTATCGTGATGCATTATGTAAATTACCATTCAAATATGGCTGCCAAAGTAGACTACCTACAATGTCCTTTTTCTGTTGTGTTCACTCCCAACCCGATGTTATATACCCCTCTTTGATTGTGCACTCAGTACACGTGAGCAAGGCTGCGGACGCAGTCGAAACGCGTAGTGGAATAAACTTGGTTTGCATCAACATTGGATTGTGTGTCTTATGATCCTGAGAGCGCACCTATTTGGATTATTGCGTGATATAAATATATATATATATACACATACACACACACACACAGCAACACACACTCACCTATATGTTTTTTTTAATTTCAGGTATTTAACATTTTTAATACATTGTGTTTTTGTATACTATCTTTGGAATATTTCGATTCTTATTATTTAATTGTTTTTGGTGTGTTGTGTCTGTATGGAAGTAATGTTGGTGGTGTGTATAAATATATTTTCATCAATTTTAAAATGTGTTAATTAATAGGTGAAATTGTTTATTGAATGTGTGAATTATGTATTTAAATATTTTATATTGAGTCTATATATGTTTGGGTTTCATAATGTAGTTAAACAGTTATATTGTATTTAATTTTAATTGTATTTAGATTTGCTGGTGAGTTTTATGGATTTGTAGAGGAGTGTGGAGGGAAGTGTTTCTCTCTCTCTCTATGTATGTATATATATTTAATAAATTCTTATTAATTAGTATTTTTAGTGTAATGTGTGTCTCTCTATGTCATAAATTATTAGCTTTTTAATTTTGTTGTAGGTTATAGCTGATTAGGGTTGGAAGTGATTTAAATATATATTTTTAAGTTTTTTAGTGATTAACTTGTTTTACTTTGGTTTAATTATTAAATATGGAAATTAGTATAATTAATGTTTTGAACATTTCATAACTATTGGGTTGTTTTGTAAAACTATTAAATATAGAAATTGTTTTTAAAATTTTGGGTATTTAAATTTTTTAATACATTGTGTTTTTGTTTATTATGTTTGGAATATTTTAATAATTATTATTTAATTGTTTTTGTTGTGTTGCATCTGTACGAAAGTAAGACTGGTAGTATGTATAAATATATTTTCATCAATTTTATAATGTGTTTTGTAATTGGTAAAATTCTTTAATGATTGTGTGAATTATGTATTTAAATATTTTATATTGGGTGTATATATGTTTGGATACAGTTTTCATGTAATAATATTTTTTAATTAAGTTGTAATGCTTATTTTTGTTTTCTACGGTTATTTATTTTTTATAAGTATTTCGTTTTTAAATTAAATTTCATTGATATTTTTTATTTTCTTCATTTGTAAGTTAATTCCAATTTTCAGTATTACTAATTAATGTATATTTTGATTAATTAAGATATTGAGTTTAGTGGTAATAATTTGTCATTTTTTTAATTTGCATTTATTCTTATTTAGTTGAATTTTATGTGATTTTAGTTTTTTTATAATTGGAATAGAAAATGCTATTTTTCGAAAGCCCTACCTTTTGTCTACTGCTGGTCAGGTTGGTTTGGGAATAGTATCATACCTCCAAAGTAAATCTGACCTCTCCTAAATCCCATTCTTTCCCTACTGTTGCTTGAATTGAATTGGGATTACTAAATATGACTGCCACAAAGTACAATGCTTTCTTTTTTGTTGCTCAGGCGGGAATTAGAATAGTAAACCTGACCCCTCCAAAGTCCAACATTTTTTCCTACTGTTGCTCTTATTGAAGTGGGAACAGTAAGGGGCTTATTACGATGTCGGTCAGAGTTGCCTCAAACCGACATTGTCTCGGACTCGGGACCGCCTGATTACGATGCGACCGAACACTGTTCAGTCGCATTCTCATTTTACTCTATGGGAGCTTGTGCCATGACCATAAACCAGCCGTAATACAGGCTCCTATAGAGAAATGGGGGGGGGGTTTAAAACCCTGCACCCATGTGGCAGGCACAGTGCAGGGTTTTACAGGGTGGTACCCTAGGTAGCCCCTCGACCACCAGCCATAGGCAGCAGGGTGAAGGGGGCCGTGCTAGGGGCCCCCAAAGTCGCTTTTCGACAGCCTTTCCTAGTCGGAAAGGCCGGCACGGAAAGGCTGTGGGAAACCGACATTGTAATCCCGACGGCGGAAACTCTGTCCATTGGGGATCACGGTGCGGTTCTGACTGGCTGGAAGACTACGAGAGCCGGTCGGAACCAAGTCGGAATGACTGGCCGGTTTACGTTCCGACCGCCGACATCGTAATAATGCCGGTCGGATTGCCTCCGACCGCGGTCGGAAAGCTTCCGACTAGCAGTCGGAGGCTTTCCAACCGACATCGTAATCGGCCCCTAAATTTGGCCCCCTCCAAAGCCCAGAACTTCCCCTACTGTTGCTCAGTGTGGTGATGGAATATTAGTCTGACCCTCCAAAGTCCAATACTTTCCAGACTTTTATTCAGGTTGGAGTGGGCATAGTAAATCTGAACCCACCAAAGTTCAACACTTTGGTTCTTACTGTAGAGCTAAACATGTCAAGGTCTGTTTTGGTGACCATGAACAAGAGGAGCAATCTTCTCTGCAGAAGGGTGAAGAAAAGGTAATAATCTGATCCTTCTAGTCAATAGTAAGATTGCATAATCTTAACCAGGATGTTCCTAATACAATTGGAAGGGCGGAGCATTGATCAAATCGAATGCAAAGCCTTCTACTTGTCTGGAAGTAGTCACTATCAGCACTGGTAATGTGGCTTGAGAGATATTTCCATAGGTCGATGGTTTCTCATTTATTCCTGGGATATGCTCTGCTGTTTGTTTGTCCTGGACAGGAATATTACCATTCTCTGAAAGGTATAATTCATAAAGCATCCCAATGCTCCAAAATCGATTAAAGCCAGAAGTGATCAGGTTCCTGTTGGAGTAGTCCCGCAAATAATAATGAGCCTGGATTGTGCAAAATCAGGTTTTAAACATAGGCTTACCCAGGGTTTTTAGGTCAAGCACAGTCCTGAAAGCTTTTTTTGTAGCTAAGGGCATTTACAGATCCCACAAGAGACAATGTTCCCTTCCTTGTAAGGCTGATCCTCTCCTTTAGATAAAGGTTGCCATAAATTCCCAATCTACATGGGTTCTTCCACACAGACTTCTCGCTGACCTATCTCTCTCACTTCCTTTACCGGGGGTGACGGAAACGAAATCACCCCCTGCACCCAATTCAGCAATTATGTTGCTGTGCCTCGAACTGAAGGGTTGCATTTATTAGGGCATCAGTGGTGGCTGATCGATTAACTAGTAAGGACAAAGCATCCTTTAATTCCTCTCTCAAACCACTGTATAAGGCAGCAGCCGCTGCTTCAATCAGACTAACCTCTACAACTGTTAGGGATATATTTACTAAAATGTCCTGCAAAGCAGCTCATAAGTCAAAATCGCTGCATTGCACTGTGTGAGAGAAGACAGTAGGACAGCGCCATATCGATGAAGAGATGACCATATCCTGCTCTCTCCCCAGTGCTGGCACACGATTAGGCTGCCAGTGTCATGTACACACCCTTGTACCTTAGTGCAAGGGTGTGTATTAGATGTCTAGCTTAGGTTTTGTACTGGAAGAGTACCCCTCCAGTACAAAATACTATGCTTAGACTGACTTTTCAACTTTTCCTGCTTTGTATGTGTGCTGTTCAGTATAATACATGTGAAAAGCCAGAAAAGAATGGAGACTTAACAGCATTTCTTCTCGATAACACAAATGTCAAAACTGTCATTTTTATTTTGCAAAACCCTGTCTACTTTCTTTTTAGTAGATAGAGCTTTACATCAAAAACCATTGCAGGCTGCATGGAAACGCCCACATATGACTTATGGAATGCCCCCTTGATGCTAAGTAATGCAAAGCAGCCTAAGGCTCTGCTTTGTTTTACTTTCATGCGACTTTCCAGCACTAAACAAGTTTTGCATTGGAAAGTAAATTTGCAGTAAACATTTTGTGCCGATTTATGTCACTTTTGTGATGCAAACCCAGTGCAAAATGTTAGCAAATATACCCCATAGTTGGTAAAAATGGCTCACGAAATATACAATATGTCTCAAGCTCAGCTTTAAGGAATCAAACTC